>CM038217.1:21190208-21643588 GCA_021442155.1 Cymbidium sinense | reverse complement strand
TATCGTCAATTTTAGGGATCTCAATAAGGCATGTCCAAAAGACAAATTTTCACTACCAATACCAAAACTAATGGTGGACATTGGCTCATCTCATGCAGTCTTCTTTTTCATAGATGATTCATATGGATATACCCAAATAAAGATGGCACCTGAAGATGAAAGGAACACTGCTTTTAGAACCCCGATTGAAATATATTGTTATAAGGTCATGCCTTTTGGCCTTAAAATCTTTGGTACCACATACCGGTGGGACGACAGATCTTGACGAACTCATTCATCACCAAGTTGAATGCTACATCGATGATCTCATGATCAAAAATAAAGAAAAGGAAGACCACCTCTTTGACTTTAGAGTAATTTTTGAGCAGTTACGATAATACAACCTTGAAATGAACCCTCTAAAGTGTGCATTTGGAGTATCTCATTTTGGGTTAGATTGTCGACATTATCCGGATTGGGATGCCGACGGAGAGAAGATTAAAATATATAGAAATGTCACAAGTCAAACTCAGCAGATTATTTAAGGGAGGTTGGCGTATCTAAGATGCTTTATATCAACTTCGAGATAGATGTCAACCATTTTCAACTAGTCAAGAGGATGCTAAGTTCAAGTGGGATGGGATGACAAGTGCCGTATGCCTTTAATAACATCAGTAGTACCTCATGATGCCACCTAGTCTTAGGCTTCCCTATCCGGGAAAACCTCTAATACTACACATTTGGATGACTCCCTTGGCACTTTGTTGGCCCAATCCAATGACCAGGGAAAAGAGAATGCACTCTACTATCTCATCCATCGTCTAATTTCTGCTGAGGCAAACTATCTACCCATTGAGAAGCATTACCTAGCTTTAATCTTCACAGCTCAGAAGCTACGACATTATATGTTATCTCATAAAGTAAACTTGATTTTTAGAATCAATCTATTGCAATATCTCATGATAAGGCCGATGCTATTCGGACGGTTGGCACGATGGTTCATGATTTTCTCACAGTACCCCTCCGTACGGTGAAAGGATAAGCACTTACGGATTTCTTAGCAACACATCTACTTCAAGGGGATTCCCCACTCAGTGATGATTTCCTTGATGAACAAATCATGAACTTAGGGGATACAAGCATTCGCCAGTAGGAGATGCATTTTGATGGTGTGGCTTCCTCTCAAAGAGGAGAAGAACCACAGACCATTCTACCGGGCAAGGCAGGGGTAGGGTTAATCCTCCTAATGCTAAACTGTGATATGATAAGATTCTCATATCACTTTTACCAACAACAAAGCCAAAATGAGGCTTTTGATCATTGTTCGAAATAGCCATTTTCTTGAGCATTCAAAATATCAACATCTTTGGAGATTCACAGCTAGTTGTAAACTAGATCGCTGGGTCCTACAAAGTCTTGAAGCCCAAACTCCATCACTACTATAAGTACACCATGGAGTTTTTAGCTCAAATCCCTGATATCACAATCTACAAGATTCCTCAAGGAGAAAACGTAATAGCTGATGCCTTAGATAAACTTGCAAAGGAGTTGACATGTCTAGAAGATGAGTCCATATCAATAGAGGTCCATAATGAGTTACTCTTACTCTTATGATGTGAACTCATCGATAAATACTCTTTTAAGGGGAGGTTGCAAGATGAAACTAGATTAGAGGTAACCCTTCATTGATTACTTAAATAAAGGAAAACTACCTAAAGAGAAATCTCAAGCACATTAGGTGAAGTAAAGGGCACTCTCCTATGCACTCGTGGATGGTGTCTTATACTAACGGTCCTTCAATCATATATGGTTACGCTGTTTAGACAAACAAGAAGCCCGTAAAATCATGACTGAGGTGCACTCAGGACTATGTAGAGCTCATCAATCCGGTCCTAAGATGAAAGCCAAAATTAAAAGTCTTGGGTATTATTGGCCAACGATGATTACAGATTGCATATAAGTAGTAAAGCGATGCCACCAATGATAAGTACATGGAGTGGTCCTACACCAACCGCCCAATATTTTACATCCAACATTGGCCTCATGGCCATTCAGTGTTAAGTGTGACCATGAGTGGTCGATCGATCCTAGTCGAGGGTCAGCGATTCATTCTAGCTGGTATGGATTACTTTTCCAAGTGGGTGGAGGCGATTCCGCTCATGGAGGTCAAAGCTTAGCATGTGCTCCAGTTCTGTAAGAACCATATTATTTATAGATTTGGGGCACCCCGCTGAATCATATCTGATAAAGGTACCGCCTTCAAGAGCATTAAAATTAACAACTTTGCCTAGATACACAACATAGATTTGAGATATTCTACCATCTACTACTCACGAGCGAACGGTTTAGCAGAAGCTTTCAACAAAACTCTCATCCAAATACTTAAGAAGATGCTCAATGATAATAAACGACAATGGCATGAGCAATTGATTGAAGCCTTATGAGCTTAGTGCTACTCTGAACTCCAACACGATTTCTCCCCATGTCTTAATGTATGCAGTCTTTATACCATTATAAGTTCAACTCTCATCTCTATGGATAGCCGCGGGTAGAAAAATCACAACCGAACAGAATGTCAAGCTGTGGTTAGATGAACTCAAAAGTTTAGAAGATAGACGCTTACAAGAATCCTAGAACCTCAAGTTATATAAAGCAAAAATGGTTCAAGCTCATAACAAGTTGGTTTGCCCTAGAGCTTTTCAAGTAGGAGAGCTTGTTTTAATTCTAAGGAGACCAATTATTGCTCATCGTAAGATGGGAGATAAATTTGAACCTACATGGGAAGACCCATAGAAATGCCCACCAAGGTGGATCTTACCAATTTTTCAATCACAAGGCGAAAGCCCAATGCTTCCTATTAATGCGATTTACTTAAATAAATATTATGTATAAATAATATTGAAAATAATTTTTCATCAATAAAATTCCATTTTAATCAAACTTCTCTCCAAATTGAAATGTTTCCCAATTACCAAATTATTTTTGCAATGTGTTTAGGGTGGGTGTAAGAGAACCCAAGTGCCATATATCCCTCATTAGTACATCACAAACACAACATTACACACAAACATAATCAAATCAAACACAAATCCAATTGCTTTGGACTACCTTGAGTTAAGATAAGACCCCACGATGAACCTCTCAATAGTTGCATTGGGTCGAGCTCGATCCACTACTTAACTAGTGTGTCTCCCCGTGGCTAGTTTTTTTGCTTAAGAGGATGTGAGTCCCTGTGCTTTCTTTTTAGCATAACCACTGCAAATCGATGAGCTCCTTATTAATGTGGTATGTTGCATGACCAATAAGCTACCTTGATGTTGGCTTTGTTTAAGAAGATGTGAGTCCCTGAGCTTTCTTCTTGAACTAGCCAAATACCTTGTGGCGTTTATACACGAGGATTAGGGTAAGACACCCGTGGCTCCTCTTCTTCCTAACTACTTGAAGCTTGGATTGTTGTGACTACCCACACTTGGTAATGCCTTGGGATAGTAGTAGCTCTAGCTGGAAGATTGTCGGTTTGCTTAGGAAGATGTGAGTCCCGATACTTTCTTCCTAGATTGATCATCACAAACCTAGTAACCTTAGGTTGGCTTGTATTTGCTTGATAGGAACCCACTTGGTGGATACTTTGCTCCGGATGTGAGATCCCGAGCTTTCTCCTAAGTAGTCCATAGTATACTTACAGGATTTATATTTCAGGGATTATGATAAGACCCACAGAGGCACATTCTCTATGGGCATTCTATTTGGATTCCATCTTTATGACCCTATCTATACATGACTTTGGTTACTACCAGATCAGATAGTTCCCCTTTCCTAGTAGCCACTCCTGTGGTTGGAACCTTTATACTGTGAATGTACAGACTATCCCTTGGGCTAGTAAATCTGAGATAGGACAAAGCCCCCATGCTTCCTTCTTAGTATGGCCCGTCATAAACTAATTGGGTCCACGCTAAACAAATAAACAATAAAATAAAATCTCTTATGGATTAAGATAAGACCCCTAGAGACACCTCTTCCCACGTAGGCATATTATCTTTTGAACAGTGTTAGCAAAACTCCATATAGGAATCTCTTGTGGATTAGGATAAGACCCCTAGGGACACCTCTTCCTAGGTATGCATTCTATCTTTTGGGCAGTGTTAGCAAAACTCCATATAGGAATCACCTTAACTATGTATGTTGAGATAAGACCCCTAGAGGCACTCACTCAGTAGTCACCCTAGGCCGAGTTTGACTTATTGTGCCATCAGTAAGTCACCCCAATGGCTGATTTTAATTTTGAAGATGTGAGTTCCTGACCTTTCTTCCTGGTGTAGTTGTTGCAAACCAATGGGCAACCCTTAGGTTGGATAGTCTCCACTGTATGGCTGGTAGACTACCCTTTTGTACTGGTAAATTTAAGGCAAGCCCAAGCCATTGTAGCCCCTCTTTAGTGCCGTCCATCACAAACCGACAGGCTCCACAGTTATTCAACAAAAAAATCAAAATCAACACAAATCATCAAACTCAAACTAAATCAACCAACAAAATCAAAATCAACATGAATCATCAAACTCAAATAAAATCAATCAATAAAATCAAAATCAAATAAATTAAGAAACTCAATTCAATCAATAAACATAATCAAATCAACACAAAACCCAAGCTCAAATCAAAATAAATCAATCAAATCCAATCAAATCTCAATCCCCAATGGATCCCCCTTTATGCCCTTTGCATAAATCAATCTCCAATCCAATCAAATTCATGTGCAATCCCTAGGGGATCTCTCTTCTATCCTTGGCATGAAATCAATTCTTATCAAATTAAACCAAGCTCACTCATCTCCCCCATGCCTTCGACATGAAATGAGTCACATCGCACCAAGACTATAATTCCATTTACCTCTCCATTTAGGTGATCTTCTAAGATGCTATTGATCATCTCGGTCAACGCCAAATTGAGTGTCTTATGGTGTACCACACCTTTGAGGGGTCTACCTCACTTTTGGGTGAGGACTAATCCTTCCCATCTTAGACTTAGGAGTCTTCTGAGCACTAGGATCTCCCTAGTCATAGAACATTTCTAGTGATTAAGGGAACATTAAACCCAAGCCTAGAGACTTAGGGAGGCATGCCTTAAGCTTAGGTTATGACTTAGGATAAATAGGTTCTACCTATACTATGATCTAAACCAAAACATAAGCTTATCCACTTATCCAAACCAACCTCAAGCCAACATAACCAACCTCAAATTGAATTTATTTCCTATCCAAGCTCCAAGCCAAATTAACTTAACCCTTAACATAAATCAATTCTACAATCATCCCATGATCCTATGACTCAAGCCTATTCAATTAAATCTAATCCAATTAATTTTCATAAAAACAGTCCAACTATTCAATACTCTATTTCAAACCCTCCCAAGACTTGCAATCAAACTAATTGAATCGAATGAATCTAATTAACCCAAGTTAGCCCATTTGACCTAAAAGGTCTAAATGAGTCAAAATCCAATCAAACCCAAATCAATTACAATCAAAGCCATCAATCAACACTAAATTCATCATCAAACTCTCTTAACACCTAATTCAATCCAATTCAACCCATTTGGTCCACTTGGCCCAATGTGGTCTAAATGACCAAATTGATTCAAACTTCAATCCAACCTAAATTGGATTGAATCAACCCATCCAATCTCCTCACCTCTATGTTGTTGATCATCCTTGATTGTCCAATTGAATCAATTGGGTCAAACCAAGCCAATTTGATCAATTGATCTAAGTTGACCCAATTAGCCCATATGGATTAAAATAAACTAAATATTATTTAAATCAAATTGATTGAAACTAATGTCTATAATCAATCATAATTTGATTATTAAACATGATCTAACACTCAATTGAAGCGAATTTGATTAAACTAACCCAATTGACCCATTTAACCCAAATTGACCTAAAGGGTTCAATTTAACCAAGCTCTTTCTTAATCCAAATTAATTCAAACTCAAATGATCAATTGAACCTAAACTAACCCTTCACCCAAGCCAATTTGGCTAATTTGACCTAATTGGTCAACTTAACCCATTTGACTCATATGAACTCATTTGAGCCAAATTCAAATACACTTCAAATTAAACAAAATCAATTGACCTAAAATATTCCAAATCATCATTTGAACATTTCTAAACCCTTGGGTTGACCCAATTTAACCAATTAGTCAACCTAACCCAATTGAACCCCATTTGACCCACATGGATCAAATTGAGCCAAACCCATCCTAACTAAGTCCAGACTTAACCAAACTTGGCATGACCCATCCCTAGGTCACCATGGGTCAGCCCAAGCAGACCCAATCTATGGTAAACCCAATTTGGGTCAAAACCCATGAATCAACCCACACAAATGGGACAAAATCCCTATTTGGATGGTCTCACTACTCTCAAAGCCATGACAACCACCTTTTGTTCATTTTGGACCGTAGGACCACTGACCCAACCTGACCCAAGGTTGTTGGGTTCAGCCTTGGGTCATGAGAGGGTCAGTTTACCCTTAGCCCACCATTGGTTTACTTGGAGGAGGAGATATACCCCTTGCCCACCCATACCATCGCCTCACCTCTCCTCCACCTCGGTTCAGCGCCATTTAAAACCCGACTTGAGCCAATCAGTTAGTTCACTGGAGGAGAGTATACTTCTCCTCATCTATTCAAACTTCACACAGAGCTTCCCAAGATGATTTTAAGCAGTCTTAGAGATTTACCCGATCCCCTAGTGCACCCCATTGCCGGCGAGACCAACTCCCATTGGAAGTCGAGAGCCCCATCCATCCAACCTCACCTAAACTTCACCAAACTTAAATTAACACCTTCACCCCCAGCTCGCAAGAAGAATCAATTCCCGATTGGTTATCACTCTAAGACCAACTTCTGACGAGCTTAGCGGGTCCAGGATGACGGATGGCTGGGAGGTAGCTCTAGATCTTCTCAACAGGGCTTCGTCTCTTCAAGATGAAGTTATCTCAGTCGACAGACCACTAGTCTCTGGCTCTGACGAGGTAAAACTCTGGGAAATCGTAGAGAGTTCATTAGGTGTTGGTCTTTTATGAAGCAAAGTATAATTTCATGAATTTTTCCATCATATGATCTCCTTAGATCTCCTCCCGCACATTTTGGAGTCGATCTCGACATCCCACAAGCTCCGGCGAGCTCGGATCAAGCGACGGAAGGCTGACAGTGTCCGTCTTCTAGTACTCAGGGGATGACAGATCAATGGTTGTCTGCTCTGCATGATTATAATGGACTGACGTGATTTAATTCACTAAAAATCTTGATTTAATCCAATAAGAATCATGAGATTAATCTTGATTCAAGATCGGATGGAGAAGCGCATCCGTTGACTCAACTGCCACGGGGGACGTTTTAAGTAGCCTATCCCAGGATGCCACGTGGAAAGCGTCATCACGTCAGCTCCTGCATGGCGCGGATGTGTTAAGGGATTAATTAAGTGTTAAAAATATAGTTAATTAGCCATAATTTCAAAAATTCATAACTAATTATAGACAAATCTAAAAAATATGATTGAACCCATATTGGAAAGGGTACACAGTTGAGAGTTTTATAAAAAATAAAATTCTCAAGGTTTGGTTAATGAATAATGCTTAATTAGGATTTGAAGCCTAGGATAATTATTTTAATTAAGGCTTAATTACTTGGCCAATTGATCATAATTTTGGTGGGTTAATCCCATGGGATGTCCTCTGCCTCCCATAATTTTCATGGGATTTATTGGCCATGTAATTTAAAGAAATGCCAAATCTTAATTCTCTTTTTAAAGTAATTTAATAATAATTAAAAATACTAAATAATAAAAATTAAGTAATTAAAGATGATTAATCACTGTAAACAGTGGGAATGATGAGAGAAAATAATTAGGGCCACTTTCCTAACTATTTTTCTAAGTGTATTTCCATGGGGGGGGGTGTTTAATTAATGTGTATGTTAATTAAGGTTAATTAAGTAAATTAATGGGATGTTAATTCAAATTAAAGTGATAATTGCTTAAGATAATTTAAGTTGAATTCATGGGTTTCTCTTTGTGTTTAATAATATAAAGAACCTTAAGGAACATATGGTTAACCCATGAGTGTGAAAAAATCATATAAGTACTTGATTATATTCTTTTTTAATCTAGTTAACCCTTAAGCATGAGCCTCATTGCATTCAGTTAGTTTAAGTACATTGTAAATTTTAATTACTCATTGGAATATCATTAGAGGCTCATGGTTAAAGTGTTAATTAAATTAAAGAAGTTTAGGAAAGGAAAATTGAATTAATTGATTAATGATTTGAACTTAATTAATTCATAAATTCACTTAATTATTTTTTCTTAAACACATTAAGTCACTAATGTGGGATGGGGCAAAATAGCAAATACTATTTTGCCTCTTTAAGTTTAATAATTCAAATCCAAAATCCAACTTCATAACAACTTTGGTTGATCTTGTTGATCTCACTTTTGGAGTGAGCTCTCAACTTCTCCATCTTAGACATAGGACTCCTCTAGACACTAAGAGTTCCTTAGTCTTAAGATACTTCTAGTGATTAGGTGAATACTTAACCTAATCTTAGAGACTTAGAAGGGTTTATCTTAGGATTAGGATATGTATTAGGGATTTAAGGCAACCACTTGTAGCTCCTTCAAATCCAAATCAAATCTCAAATCAATTATAACTCAATTGATTTTACCAAATCTCAAATCAATTTGAGTTTCTCAAATCCAAAATCAACTCCAAATTCAATTCTAATCCCAAATGATTCAAATTCAAAATCAATTCCAAATCCAACTCCAATTCAGGATGATTGAACCCATGATAAATTCCAAATCAAAACCTTATAAGCCATCCATAAGCTTAGCCAAACCCTTCAAATCAACCCAAGTGATTTCTTTATAAATCACTTATTCCATCATTTGTATTCACAACTATAAATGAAATTGGCATCCAAATCATCCAAATCAAATGAATATAAATCAAACCAAATCAAAAACTCCTTTTCAAACTTTTTGACCTACCTTAGCCAAATTCACAATCAAATCACTCCTAATCCACATGATTCTCTTACGGATCATTTATATTCTCATTTATCTTCACAAATATAATTGAAATAGAAATTCAAATAGCCAAAATCAAATCAAATCAATATAAATTCAGAACTCAAATGCAAACCGAATTTATATCCTTTAAGCCAATTTCTTGGATTTAGCCAAATCATTCTCAAATCAATTCAAACCTTTGAATTTTCTCTTCAAACAATCACTTCTTCAATCACATGCTCAAATATAAACATAAACTACAATCACTAAGTCAAAATCAAACTAACACAAGTCAAACCCATGTTCATCCTTTTGACTTAAAATTGTTAAATGAACCAAAACTCATTTGACTCCAAACCACTTTCAATTGAATTTAGATTTCCATCATAAGTCCATATGTGAGTTCAACCAAACTTGAATCAAGCCATGATCAAGCTAATTCACACTTTTAGATCCACTTGACCCAAAGTAGCCTAAAGACTCTTTTTGAACCAAGTTCCCCAACTTTTGGGTTGAATCAAGGCCACCCAAGCCTCACATTATGATCAACAATCATCCTAGAATGATTAATCACTCAAATTGGGTCAAACCAAATCAAACCAACTTTTGACCAAGTCAACACTTAGCCCAAATGAGACCTAAACAAGCTAAAATTCAATATGAGCTAAATTGCTTGAAACCATTGATCTAAATAATCCATAATCAATTATTAAACATCACCAAGCCCTCACTTGAGCTAGACCAAACCCAATTGGCCCTCCTAGCCCAAGTTGACCCAAATTGACCTAAAAAAAGATAAAATGGGTCAAATCTTGACCTAAGCCAAATTGATTGTTAAACTTGACCAAAGCTTCAATTGACTAAATAGACTCAACCTAGCCCAATTAACCATGAACCCAACTTGACCCAAAATGTCAAATTAACTTAAAATCAAACCAAATAAAAATTGATTGAAACCAAAGCTTGCAATATATTTCAAATGATCAAGCCTAAACCCTAAACCAACCTTGACTATCAATGGGTCAAATTTGTCAACTTGACCCATTTGATCCAAATGAACCTAAATGAACCAAAACCAAATCTAAATCAAATTAAACCAAACTAATGATACTCATAGACTCCAAAAAATCATTAGAACTTGACCTAACCCATGATTTGACCCAATTTTTGATTAGTCAACTAACAATTTGACCCAACTTGATCCAAATGGATCAAATTGAGCCAAATCAAATCAAATGAACTCCAAATCACTTGAAATTTGGCCCAACTCATTTTTAAATCATTTCAAATCTGTCCAAATCAAACTCTTAGCCAAATGATCATGTCATGACCAAATTCACTTGGTGATTAGTGATTTCCCTTGGCACCCATCTATTAGTAGTCCACAGGAGGGTGCGATATGACCCAATGAGCTTGGGTTGGCCATGACATAAGGGGAGGCCAAACCAACCTCCCTAATAATCCTTGGACACTTGACTCACCAAATTCACTCACCAATCACATGGGCAACCACCCTCCCTCACTCTCTACCCAAAATGACCCATGTGGGACATTTTCTAGCTGACTCGCCATTGAGCCAAATGATCATGAAATCGTCTAATCAGAGATATACCCCTCATTTTCACTCAAATCAAAGAAGAGAATTCACTCCCATTCAGGCAGGAGCATTTTTTGAATCCTCCCAGAGCTTTCCCAAGGTCTCCCAGAGCTCCTTTGATCATAATTTCTCCTCTGCATGTAAGGCTGAAATAGGGCAGCCCCATTCCGAACAATACTCCCTCCTCACTTCACCAAACCCAAATTCCTTTTACCCATACCCTCACCACACCTTGTCGAGCTCAATCGAACCATTTCCCAAGCCTCTAAGAAATGGGAAGTCCCACTTCGATCAAGACCAATAGCCATTGAAGAGGTGCTTGGCTGACCGAACAACCCACTTCAAATCAAGACTGGATTCCTTCAACAGGGCTTCATCTCTACTAGACGAAGCTACATCTTTCGTTGGAAGCACTTGTGATAGCCTCTGGCAAGGTAATTGTTCAAAATCGTAGCTATAAGGGATTTTCAGTTGGTCTTTTTCGAAGGGAATTATCATCCCATGCAATTTTGACCATTGGATATGCATCCCTCGTCCTTCTGATGGTGTAGGATTATTTTGATCCCAATCTGAGCTTGGGTGAGCTCGGATTGAACGAGGAAAGATGAACGGTGTTTGTCTTTCGTCGCTCGCGAAGGAAAAGGATCATACACCTTCCATTTCGCATGATTGAAATGGATGGTTGTGATCAAATCACGCTAGATCCGTTATAATTCTTAGCCTAAACCATGGGATTAATCTCGACAGTCTGATCTTAGATCGGACGGCCCACAGATAAAGTGCGTCTGCAGTCACCTGACTCAGTTGATGGATATGATAACTTAAATAACCAATCTCGTCGAGCCATGTAGAAAGCACACCGCGTCAGCCGCCACATGGTCCAATGGGATTAAGAGTTTAATTAGGCTTAATCAATATGATTTTAATAGTAAAATCTCTAAAATTCATAAATAATTATAGAAAAATCCAAAAAAAATATAAATAAACACTCATTTTAAAGGTAATTCAGAGGAGAATAATAAAAAATTAAAATTAATTAACTTTGAATAGTGATTTTGACTTAATTTAGATTTTATTGAAAATATAATTAAGTCAATTACTCTCTAATTACTCTAGCAATTAATTCCAAACTTTATAAGATTGATTAGAGGGCTAACCTCTGCCTCCCATAATTTTCTTGGAATTTATTACTTGATTAATTAGGGGAATGGCTAGTTTTATTCTTAATCACTCTCTTAATTAATTAAATAATTAATTAGCATGTTAAACAGTGATTAATTCATTAATTAAACTTGCTAATCATTATGAAATAGTGAATGGACATAGGGAATGAGATTAGGACCTCTTTTCCAATTTTTTCCCCTAAGTTTATTTCATTTGGATAACACTTAATCAATTTGCAACTAATTAATGGATTAATCACTTCATTAAATAGTTTAATTAATCAAACTCAAAACCAAATCATTCTAGAACTCAATCATTCAATTCTTGGGTGGATTCTTAGGTGTTCAACAACCTAAGAGAATTCATAAGGAAATTATAATCAAACTAAATGTGTAGGAGGGTTATAAAAGTACTTAATCAAACCCTTTAGCTTAATTAATCAATAATGCGGTTGCATTAGACCCCTTCATTTCTCAGGTGCATTGCTGATTTAATTTCCATGTGATTGCATATTATATGTTGACTCATAATTATTTGGATAATTATGTTAAAGTAGTGTAGGAAAGGGATAATTAATGAATTTAATTTATACAATAATTTAATCAAATCATAAAATCAACTTAATTATCTTTGCATTAAACCAAATTGAATCACAAACATGGGAATGGTTTAGGACTAGCGAACATATTCTCATATTTCCTAAACCAAATCAAATATAAACTTAAAATTGACTTTAACAAGCTTTGGTTCCCTTTAAATCCTTTTACCTAATGTGAATGCACTTAGGAAGTAATTTAATTGAAAGAAATTATATGCTTGTGTTCATTTATTTCTTTCCAGCCACATTAAATTATTGAATGACATTTGATTCATGCATACATGCTTTACAAAATTAATTAAAGCAAGTGGTTTCCTTTATGTCAAGCTTGCATCTATTGATTTAAATTTAATATATGTGTGGCTATTATCACTACTAAATTCAAAATCTATTTTTCAAAACTTATAAACCAAAGATTAAATGCATTATGAATACTAGTTATAAATACATAGGAGGTGTATGTGATTATAGCTAGAATGTATGAAATGGAATTTATTTCCTTTTATCCATGTATTAATTTGTATAAGTAAGAATGTTAATGGGGTATATAGTTTGGACATCTCGGGAATGCAAGGCTTTAGCTAGTCCTAAGGAGGTCATTTGATTACCTCATTTCCTTGGTTTAACAACAAAACATACTCTATTTGATTCCAATCTTATATATATCTCAATATAAGGGTTTGGATAAAAAAACTTCAATTCATGCATGTAAGCCATTCAATCAAATTAAAATACAACCTTTTCACATGATTTCATCTCCAAATTATAAATACATGTGTGTGTGTATATATATATATATATATATATATATATATATATATATATATATATATATATATATATATATATATATATATATATATATATATATATTTAAGAAAAGCATATAGTCGGACACCCTAGGAATGTAAGGATTTAGCTTGCCCTAAGGAGGTCATTTAATTATCTCATTTCTCTAGTTTAACAATGACACATACTTAATCATACATACTCACATGCATCATTTAAGTGTGACCAAAACATATTGTATGTGTAGGTATATTTAGGACTTAATCATGTGCATGTTACATGTGTTGAAAAGGAATAAATTAATGTGTTATGTGATAGTATTTCAATTGAATTAATCTTAAGAAGTCTTTCACGTTGAATGGAATCATTTAAAAGAGAACCCAAACTTAGGACCAATTAAAACACATAATAAATCATTCATTAAAGAGAATTTAATTAAAGAATCTACCTTAAAAATACTTTAAGATAGGGATGAAAGAGAGCTCTCTTCTCTTTTCTTCTCTTCACAATATTTAGTCACTAAGTGTAGGTTCATTCAAACCAAATAAAATCATCAACTAAAATTGACAAGTCAACTAAATAACTTAAAATGAAACTACCATCTAAATTGAATCTTTTATACTTGGAAAATTTTAACCTTAAAGCCTAGCTAAGACATGCCACATAAGCCTTAAATGACACGCACATTAGGCTAAGTCACCACTTCTAGCTCTATGTTAGGGTAGTACATGGCTTGATGCATGATTTTATTTTGTGATGTAATATTTTTGACTGGATGTTAGGGTGTATGTGCATAGACTGGATGATAAGGCGATCTTAGCCTAATCATATCTTCTGGAGGGGATTGTGCTTAAGGGGCTACTGTAATAAAATTAAAAAAAAATATAAATATTTTTGCTGTGCAGGTTCCTTAGCCCTTAAGCATAGTCCAAATTAGGATAGGTGGACTTGGTTACCCATGTGCAAGGTGCTAAGTCCAAATTATTAATATAACTGCTAGGATTGTGTGGTATGTTTAGCTAACATTTGTTTTACATATTTAGTTAGATTTACCTTTCCCATTTTGATGTAAATTTTATAATTAGGATTTGGAATGAATATTATGGGGGATTAAGGTGAACATTGGTTAAAGAGATCATGTCCTTTTTGTACCATGTCATTCTTTGGAGTGAACCAAATCAAAGAAGAAAATGGAGGAAAGAAAGCTTGAAGAAATGAAGACCTCCCCCATGAATTCTTATTAATTGTAATTATTCATTTGTAATATAGGTTGTATAAGGGTAGAGCTCGACTACCCATTTTCCATTTTTGAGTTGTGCGGTGAAACCGACCACATCAGCCTCTTATTCTTTTGCTCTAATTTTATAAATTGATTGATATTATGTTTATGATTATGCAATTAGGATGCCATGATTTTCCTAGTTTCTTAATTGTTTGATAATTGTTGAATGGCCTGGATGCGATTAGGTTCTTAGGAAAAAAATAAATTTTCTATGTAATTAATCAATTCAAAGTTAAACTAAATAATTCATAACCTCACCTAAAGCCTAGGACATAAATCAAGATAATAAAAGGAACCCCTTAACTGGATGTTGTATGTCTTATATCATGCATAAATCATATCATCTCACTCTTGCCAATAGTGGGTTTCTACTTTTACCAGAGAAAATGGCTTGACCTTTGAGAGCCATGGTGGAAACACACCTCCTTCTTTCTAATTTTGGCCATAACTAATTTTCTCATGCATTAGGCATATAAAATCCCATAACCCGTGTCAAATAAAAATGTCCAAAAATCAAAATAAAACTTGACAAAATTTGCATTAGATTTAGGCCATTATTCATGCCCTTCATGATCTAGTCTCTTAGGGGGTGAGTTTAAGGACTTAGTTTCTCTTCTAAGTAAATAACGGCCTAACCATCTTACAAAGAATATGACTTGCCTACATGTATTTAAAATTATAGGAGGAGTTAGTTGCCACCTGACAGTGGTGGTTTTATCCTCTTGTGGAGGTAAACATTACGCCCATTTTTTCGCTTAGATTTAGGTCGCATTTTGGCTTATGCCGAAGCTACCTAAATTTAAGATCTGAGGTTGTTATTTTTTTTTGAGAGTATAAGCATAAATTCTCACCTCTTACGTATTTCTACAATCTTGTATTGTGGAATTGTAAGTCCTATATTTCTAATAAAAATTCAACTCAAACATATAATTCTCCTCAATTTCAAAAAGATAAAGCCCAACCATATGATAGTTTGGGATGCTCACTAGGTTTCCTAATATCATGAACATCCCCTACTCATCTCCCTTTGGTTTCAATAATAACTCTCTCCTTTTGATCTATCACACTTGATTTTCTAAAAATAACCAATTGATTGATAGTCTTATTTTTGAAAATCTTTGAAGATAATGATCATTTATCTTAATCGAGAGTATTTCTAAAGAACCTCATTCCTTATGATATAATTAACTATGAGGGCTTGCCTACATAGGGAACTTAACGAACTTGACTTAAAATAAACCTTACTTTACTTTTCCATGTAAACTAAGGGAAAGATCTCTGGTACATTCAAAGACCCATTGGCCTTAGGAGTCTTTATCAGGTGATTTGGTCTATTATATGATGTTGACTTCTGTCTCTTGAGATAGTACATCATTCTTTAATGTCGTACCCGATCACCTCAATAAGTACCCCTCTAAGATCTATGCGGTGTCCCCTATACGAAAAATAAACATCACAGATCTTAAATGGTTTTATTTAACTTGATTGTCCTTAAGAAGTAATGTGATTGAATGTATTATGTGGCAATGTTTAATTATTTATTTTCAATCATTATAAATTTGTATGTCATTTGATATCATGCATTCATATTTTCAAATACAAGAATTAATTGAATTTAATTATGTGTAAGTTGTATGTATTAGATTAATCTTACTATACATGTGGCTATTATCACTAATAAATTTCAAAATTATTTTCAAAATTATAAATTAATGATGAAGACTTAAATTGATATTGGCTATGAATATTATATTGTGATTTACATTTGCTTATAGCTTACACATCAAGTATTATTTTATTTTCATGATTCATATGTATGTTTATATGTGTTTGAATGTTAGTAAGTATATAGTCTGGACTTCCCGGTAATACGAGATTTTAAGTAACCCCAAGGGGATCTTGGATTACATCACTTCCCTGGTTTAATAGTGGCATGTACTTACTTAATTTCATTCATATGTTTGCATGCATTAGAATTTGGATAAAACTTTACTTTATATGAATAAATAAATTTGCTAATATACAATCTTTTGGATGTTTTTTATTCTTATGCTTATGTATATGTGTATGTGTATTTAAGATAGTAAACATATAGTATGGACATCTCAGGAATACGTGGCTTTAAGTAGCCCTAAGGAGGTCTTAGATTCCCTCACTTCCCTAGTTCAACAACGACACATACTTGCTTAAATCTTTAATACATATATGTATACTTAAAATTTAAATGAAATATCTCTTTACCAAAAATATATGAATTCACAATCATTTAAGTGTGCCAAAAATACATTGTACAATGTGTTTAAGTTCAAAATTATATGCATGTTATTGATGTTGAAAAGGAGTGATGGAATGTTAGCCACATGATAGTAATTCAATCTCATTAATCTCAAGATGCCTTTCATGATTGAATAGGACACTTTGATATTAACCCAAACTTAGGATTAATAAAATATTTAATAAATCATTCACTAAATGAAACCAAACTATAATGACATGCTTTAGAAAATAACTTATGATAGGGATGAATAGGGTTAAACCCTATTTCCTCTTTTTATAATAAATTAGATGTTGAGTAAGTATTGAATGAAACAAAAGAAAATACAAATTAAAATTTATCAATTATCTTAATCACTTGAAATGAAACCACCCCTCATGATTAACTTAAACATTCTCAAATTTAGATGATCATTATTCTAAAGCCTAACTAAGACATACCATACTAAGCCTTAGCACACACATTAGAATACTAAATCACCACTTATAGCTCTCAGTTATGATGGTGTATATTGTGATGTTGTATTTTATTTTGTGATGTAATATTTTTAGACTAGATGTTAGGATTACTTATGCATAGCGTATGTTATCTTTATTCCTAATGATATTTTATGTTGGGGATTATGTTAAAGGGACTGCTGTAATAATAAATATGAATGCCTTTGCTTGTAGGTTTCTTATGACCCTTTGCATAA
Organism: Cymbidium sinense; assembly: GCA_021442155.1. Classification (NCBI taxonomy): domain Eukaryota; kingdom Viridiplantae; phylum Streptophyta; class Magnoliopsida; order Asparagales; family Orchidaceae; genus Cymbidium; species Cymbidium sinense. The sequence goes on along the minus strand of CM038217.1, from coordinate 21,626,138 downwards.
TCTACATTAAGACAGGTGGGCTTGGTTACCCATATGTAGGGTGCTGAGTCCAAACTTATGGAATATAAAATGCTTGGGTTTGTATGGTTGTTTAACTAACATCTGTTTTGCATGTGTAGTTAGATTTTACTTTTCATAAAAATGTATTTTTATAAATAGGATTATGAATAGTGCTATGGGGTTTAGGATGAGTGTTGACCTCATTTTTTAGGATGAGCTCTCAACCCTCGATCCTAGACATAGGACTTCTCTTAGACTTTAAGAGTTCCTTAATCTTAAGACACAACTAGTGATTAGGTGGACACTCAACCTAGCCTTAGAGACTTAGAAGAGTTAGCCATAGGAATAGGTCATGCCTTAGGGGTGTTAGAAAAATTTGCTTACCCAATAGCTTGAACCAAATCCTCACTTTCTTCTTCCAAGTCAAAACTCCAAACTCATACCAACTCCAACTCTAACTCAAACCTTGAACCAATTCAATGGATTTTCTCAAATTATGAGTCAATTCCAAATAATTGAAACTTATGATTGAAGCCCATGATTAGATTCCAAACTTCAAAATTATTTCCTAAGTTTTTTGATTCCCTCTCATGGACTTAGCTCAAATATAATCTACATCAATTCAAACTCAAGAAATTTCCTCACAACCCATTTATATTCTCATTTATATTCACATATATAAATGAAATATAAATTCAATCAATCAAAGCAAACTCAAAATTCAAATCCAAATCAATTCAAATTCATGAAATTTTCTCATCATTTATATTCTCATTTATATTTTATATTTATATAAATGAAATATAAATTCAAATCAATCAAAACTAAACCCAAAATCAAATCCAAATTCCAAAAATCTTTTCATAGGTCCATTGATTCTCTCTTATGGACTTAGCTCAAATCAAGTTCAAGTCACTTCAAATTCATGAAATTTTCTCATAACCCATTTATATTCTCATTTATATTCACATATATAAATGAAATATAAATCTAAATAACTAAAAATAAATTCAAAACTCAAGTCCAAATTCAATCAAAATTCAACCTAAGCCTTTCAAGTCAAACTCTTGAACTTAGCCAAATCAAATTCAAATCAAGCCAAACTCTTGATTTTTCTTCATGATTCAATCAATCCCTACAATAAATCCAAATATAAACATAAACTTCAATCACCAAACCAAAACTAAATTCAAAAAATCAATCCCAAGTCAAACTCATGTTCACCCTTTGAACTAGAAATTATCAAATGGATCAAAACTCATTTGACTTCAAATCACTTACAAATGGATTTATATTTTAATCATAAGTCCATGTGTGAGTTCGATCAAACTCAAATCAAGCTTTGACCAAGCAATTTAACCTACTTAGGCTCACAAGTGACCTCAAAAAGTACCCTTATGAGTCAAATTCTAATCCTAACCAAATTGGATTGAACTAAGCCCACCTAAGCCTCACATTATGAGCAACAATCATCATAAGATGATCAATCACTCAAATTGGGTCAAACTAAGTTAAACTTAAGGGTTGACCAAATCAACACTTAGCCAAAATGAAACCTAAACTAGCCAAAATCCACCATAGGCCAAACTGATTGAAACCATTGATCAAAACTCATTCATGGTCAATGTTTGAACTTGACCAAGTCATCATTTAAGCCTAACCTAGTCCAATTGGTCACTTGACCCAAGTTGACCCAACTTGACCTAAAAAGTCAAAATATGTTAGAACTTGATTTAAGTCAAATTGATTGAAACCAATGGGCCAAGTTCATTCCAAAATGAATGTTGAACTTGAACAAAGCCTCAATTGGCCAAGTAGACTCAACCAACTTGACCATGAAGGTCAAAATTAAAGGTCAAATTAAATCAAATATAAACCAAATTGATTGGAAATAAAGATACCAATCCATTTCAAATGACCAATATAAACCAACCCACTACTCAAATTGGTTAACTTGACCCATTTGGCCTAAATAAAATCAACTGAACGAAATTCAATATAAATCAAATTGAACCAAACCAATGATACCAACATATTTTAAATGGTCATATGAACTTGACCCAACCCTTGGTTTGACCCAATTTGACCAATTGGTCAACTTGACCCAAGTTGACTCATTTTGACCTAAATGGATCAACATGAGCCAATTCATATCAAACCAACTCCAAATTCAATGAAAAACTTGGCCTAACCCATTTTTCAATCATACCAAACATATTCAAACTAAAATCAAGGTCCAATGAACATTTTACCCCTAGGCCATAGGGTAACCTAAAACCAAAACCACTTGGAATTTGGTCAATTCCTTTTCATGGACACTTGACATCCTCTTAGTGGACCAAATGGTCACTAATGGACATGATGCACATGACCCATTGGGTTTAGGTTAGCCAAACCCAACCCAAGGACAAAACTGACCACCCCCATGGACATATGCACATAGGATTCCTTCCTCCACTTGAATTAAGCACATAGAAAGCTCCTCCACTCCTTCTCTGGCCAAAACTGAATGTCATGCCCCTTTAAATGGCCTAAACACCCATTGAATAGGGTGTATTGGATCAAAATGACATCTCTAAGCTCGACCGTCTGATTTCTCTAGGGGGAATATACTCCCCATAATTCCACTTGAATTCAAGAGTCTCCAATTCCATTGAGCTAAGGGAACTCAGAGGAACCATTTCCAAGTCCCCCCAACTTCTCTCAAGCCAATTCAACTTCTCCATTTTTGGATTTTCTCAAACCGAGAACAGGGAAGCTTAAGCAAATTTCAATCTCACTCCACATTCAATACCAACCCAATTCACTTTGCAAGCTTCATCAGGGAACTCAATCGAGTTGATCCAAGTCTTCATCCAAGCTTCTAAGGCAAGGGAGGAGTGTTCTTGATCAAGATCGAGCCCACTTAGAGGTGAACTCCGCCCATAGGAAGATCCATCTAATTTCAACACCTCAAAACTTCAACAAGGCTTCATTTCCACTAGACGAAGCTACTTCAAGGGAATCGAGCGCCGATGATTGCCTCTGGAAAGATATTCCATTAAACTGAGCTTAAATTAGCCATAGTGTGGTCCTTTGTGAAGTGAAGTCTCATCCCATAAGAATCTAGCCATTGGATGTGTTCCCCTTTACTCTTAGATGGTGTGGGTTGAATTTGGATTCAATCTGAGCTCAATCGAGCTCAGATCTTCCCCTAGAAGATGGACGGTGGCCATCTCTTATAGGGAAGATTAGGAATAGATAATGGGCCATCCATCCACACATTTTGGATGGACGGCCATGATCAAAACATGTAGATCCATCATTTTAACCCTTAAGAACCATGGGCTTGATCTCGATCCTTGATGGACGGGGGAGAAAGCGTATGCGGCCGTGCGGTGCTATGATGTGACAACTTTAATAGCCTCTCCCATCACGCCACATGGCGCATCGCCTCCACTTGGCCTGGATTAGCTATTTAATTAAGGGATTAATTACCTAATTAATCATGAAACATTCAAATATTCATATCTAAGTGTAGAAAAATTAGAAAAATATAAAATAAATTGCATATGAAAGATAATTGAATGTAGAATATTATAAAATTGATTTTGATGGATTTTGAATAGTATTATTTTCTAAATTTAGGAATGTAATTAGGCTAATTACTCTCGATTATTTTATTAATTAATCTCAAACTTCTCATGTGTATTTGGATGACTTACCCTCCACTAATTTTCTTGGGATTTATTAATGGTTTAATTAGGGTAATTGATGGATTCATTCCTAATTAATCTTCTAATATAATTAAACCTAATTAAGTGTGTAATCAGTAGTTTAATCCCCTGATTGAGTTAATTAAGGTTTATTTAAATGAACAAGAGGTTTAAGGAATAATTTTGGGATATTTTTTTAAGCTATTCCTTAAACCTCCTCTTCCTCCCTTAATCAAAATTTAATTAAGGATTAATCCACTAATTACCTACCTAATTAATTTAATAAAATTCTAAAACTTTCCAGAACTTAACTAATTCATCTTGGGTAGGTGCTTAGGTATTCAATAACCTAAGAACATTAAGGAAATCAATATCCAACTCACATGTGTGGAAAGGGTTATGAAATTACTTAAATTAAACCCTTTAGCTTAATTAATTATTAATCATGAGCCAATTGCATTAGGCCACTTTCTTTCTTAGGTACATTATTGATTTAAATTCCTTGTGTGATTATATGTCATTCATTATCTCATAATTATTTGATTAAGTATGCTAAAGTGGTGTAGGTAAGGGGTAACTAACACACTTAATTCACACCTTAACCTAAACAAAATATAAAAATCACATAATGTTCCTAAGAACGAAATAAATTAACTCACATATGGGAAAAATGGGTTAGGACCAGCAAACATTCTTCCACATTTCCTAAATCAAACAAAAAGCAAATTTAAAATAAAAATCACATTAGACAAACTTTGATTCACTTTAAACTTTCTTATTTCATAGGATTATCTTTAGGAATTAAATAGGGTGAATGAGTTTATATTACTTTCATCACTTTATTTGTTTCCTAGCATGCTAAATGTGTATGTCATATGAAAATCATGCATCCATCTCTTTTAAAAAATCAAATTAAAAATGGAATATTTTCTTTATGTCAAATTGCATGGGTTAGCTAAAGTAAAAAATATGAATGGCTATTATCACTATTAAAACTAAAATTATTTTGAAAACTTATAAATAAAATATCAAAACTGAAAGGTATGCTACTTATACTTTATTTATAATTTTGCATGTGAATATAAAATGCGTCTTATATTTTCTTCCTTTCTTTCCTCTTAACATGGATTTGAATAAGATTTGAAAAGTGTATGGTTATTTTAAAAGAATATAGCACTTGCTTAAAATCTACTCTTATCCTCTTCCATGTTATAACTTTGGAAGGATCTTTACATTTACACACATAAATTCATAAACAAACAAAATTAAATAAACATAAACATCTCTCTTTTTCCATTTATCTCTTTTGTACATGCATATGTATTTAAGGAAGTTGTATATTAGTCGGACAACCCCGAGGGTTGAGGGCTTTAAGTAGCCCTAAGTAGGTCTTGTATACACCGGTGCTAATAATATACTCACTTATGCCTTTCATACATACACATGTGCATATGAATAAAGGATAAAATAATAATCTTTTTTTTTACATAATGAAAATCATGCATTATAAAGCATCCAAAATTTCTTAAGTAATATTTCTTAGCATTCATCATAAAGTGTGATAAATATTTCTATTTGTATGTATAGATATGCTTAAGATTCATTCATATGCATGTTATACATGTTGGGAGAGAAATGAAGTGATGCATTTTTTGTGATATTAACTCACTTTACTTAATCTTAAAATGCCTTTCTTTTTGAATAGGTTTGTTTAGGGAAGATCTAAACTTAGGATTAATTAAAAAATATAATAAAATATTCACTAAACAAAATCAAATATGAATCTACTTTAGAAATTACTTAAGGTAGGGAAGGAAAGAGAAGTTCTCTTCTCTTTTCCCTCTCTTAACAACTTAGTAATTAATTGTAAGATTCACCTAAACTAAATCAAATATATAAAATAAAACTAACCCAAAACAATTAAACAACTTAAATTAAAATCATCTTCTAAGTTGGACATTTTCATACTTAGAAAATCTAAATCTTAAACTCATAGCTAAGTATACCACACAAACTTTAAATGGCACACACATTAGACTATGTCACCATTTCTTATTTTAGGTTAGGGTGGTGCATGGTTTGATACTTGTTTTTATTTTGTGATGTAATATTTTAGTCTGGATATTAGGGTGTATGTGTGTAGATTGAATGGTATGATGGTTTAGTCGAATCATTATCTTCTATAGAGGATTGTATTGTGCTTAAGAGTAATAAATAAAAAAATAAATACTTTTTTTTGTGTACTTATAGCATAATCCAATAAGTCAGTGGACTTGGTTACCCATGTGTGGGTGCTAAGTCCAATATACATGCATATGATTTTATGATTTGTTTAGCTAATCTCTATTTTAGTGTTAGTTAGATTTGCTTTTCTTTTCATGTACTTTTTTATTAGTATTTTAAGAATGTCATGAGATTAGGATGAGTATATAAGATTCTGAAGAAGAAGAAGAAGAAGAAGAAGAAGAAAGAATAAATGAAGACCCTATGTGAATTCATTTAAATTGTAAGTTGTATAAGGGGCTCGACTACCCAATTTATTTAGTTTGTGCGGTGGGCGACCCTGCAAATAGCTATTTTATTCTTTTGCATTAGCTTTATAAAATATTTAATGTTTTGTTTAGCTTGTGCATTAAAAATGACATATCTTTATAGTTTCTTCCTTGCTTGATGTATGGCCTGGATGGCGATTAGGCTCTTAGGAAAAAATAAATCTTCTACCAAATTAATCAACTCAAAATTAAAAAGTAAACAACTCTTAACCTCATCTAAAGCCTGAGTTAAAATTAAGATAAAAGAATTAGTAACCCCTTAGCTGGATGTGTACTTTCTTTTCCAACGTCATGCATAAAAGCATATTATTTCGCTCTTGATTGGAGGGCTTTCTCCTTTGCCAGAGAATTTGGCTTGACCTGTGAGAGCCATGGTGGAAACACACCTCTTTATCTTTATTTTGTAATCTAATTTCTCATGCATTAGGCATAAAGAATCCTATAGCCTGAGTCAAATAATTGTCCAAATGAAAATAAAACATATGAAAATTTTTTATTAGATTTAAGTCATGAATTCATGCCCTACATGATCTAGTTTCTTTAGGGAGTGTGTTTAAGGATTTAATCTCATTCTAAATAAATAATAACCTTGCTATCTTACATAAACATATGACTTGCCTACATATTTTAAAACTGTAGGAGGAGTTAGTTGGCGGTCACCCCCAGGCGATTGTAAATCCAACATTCGGGTGATTTATCCTCTTTTGTGGAGGTAAATAGAATACCCATTTTTGCCTTAGATTTAAATTGTGCTTTTGGCCCTCGCCAAAGCTCCATAGATTTAGGTTCAGAGGTTACTACTTCTTTTGTGGGCTACGAGCATAAATCCTCACCTCTTAGACATTTCCATGATCTTGTGTCATGGAATTATAAGCCCTAGCATTCTAATAAAAATTTAACTCAAACATATCAATTTCAAAAAATGTAAAGCCCAATAGAGTAGTTTGGGATGCTTATTGAGCTTCCTAGTATCTAAATCCTCTATTTTCATTTTGATAAGAACTCCCTCCTCTTGATCTCACTTGAAAAAACCAATCGATTGAGAGTCCTATCTTTCAAAATCTTTGGGAATAATGATCATTTTGCCTTAATCGAGTATTCTAAGAAATCTCATTCCTTAGATGTAACTATGGGCTGTAGGAACTTAACAGATTTAAAATAAATTACTTTCATGTAAAGTAGGAAGAATCTGGTACATTCCAAAGACCCATAGTCCTTGAGATGATTAGGTTCATTGTAAGGTGGTGACTTCTCATGAGATAGTACACCTCTCACCTGTTGTCATACCTAATCTAAGAACTTCTACGGATCTACATGGCATCCCAATAAGGTGTATTATGTATATTTCTATTTTCATTTATCCTCTCTTCCTAAAAGAGGGATAGATGAAGGCAGGAATTATATATAATTTTCACCACAATGAGCAGTGGCTAGAGGGCAAAGTCCTAGGAGGCCTTGTGAAGCCTTGGATCAAAACTAAATCAAGAGGAAAATAAGAAAGATGAAATATGAAGACCCCCATAGTACTCATTCAATTGTAATTATAAAATTCTATTATAATTTGAGTTTTATAAGGGTAGAGCTCGACTACCCAACTTCTTTCATTTTTTGAAGTGTACGATGGTACCTCGTTGCATTGACCTCTTATTCTTTTATGAAAATCCATGAAATATTTGATTATTATATTTATCTTGCACAATAAAAATTGCATATTCTTCATAGATTTCTTAAGCTTGATGTTTGAATGTGTGGCCTGGATGTGATAGGCTCTTTAGGATAAAATTAATTTTTTTTACCCCCATTAATAACTCGTAACCTCACTTTAAAGCTTAGGTTATAATCAAGATAATTAAAATATTTAGCAACCCCTTAGCTGAATGATGTACATGACAACAATCATGCATGGCATCTTGCTTCACTCTTGAATAGGGAGGGTCTCCACTCTTGCATGATAAAGGAATGCTTGACCTGTGAGGGCATCCTTTGCAGTGGAGAACACCTCCTCTTGCTGATTTAGCCAACAATCTAATTTTATCATGCATTTAGGCATAATTGTCATAAGCCTTTGTCCAAACGAATGTGTCAAAATGATATAAAATTTTGTAAAATTTTACATTTAGCCTAAGTCATGTTTTCATACTGGTCATGATCTAGTCTCTTAGGGAGTGAGTTTAGGACTCTAGTCACTTTCCTAATTAAATAACAGTCTAGCTATCTTGCACTTACATAAGACCAGCTTATATGATTTTGAAGTGTAGAAGGTATTAGTTGGCGGCCACTCCAGGTGGTTGTAAGTCTGTAAGAGTCAGGATGAGATTATTTTCTCTTGTGGAGGTAAACTACTATGTCCCATTTCCCGCTTAGATTTAGGTCATGCTTTTAGCTTGTGCAAAGCATTCTTGATTTCAGATTTGAGGTTACTTATTTCTTTGGGCTATGAGTATAAGTCATCACCTCTTAGGCATTTTCCAAATCTTATGTTGATGGATTATAAGCTCTAGCATTCTAATAAAATTTCAATTCAAATGAAAATAAACTATATCTTTTTAAATATATAAATTCTCATTATAGGGTAGACTGGAGCACTTATTAGGCCTCCTAGTATTATGAGTGCTCTCTACTCATTTTCCTTTGGAATCTAAAAATAAGTCTTTCAAATTCTTTGATAGTCTAATCTTAAAATCTTTGGAAATATTTATTAACTACTTTAATCAAGAGTATTCTTAGGAAATTCCTATTTCCTAAGATGTAATTAACTATGGGAGCTTGCTTTCATAAGGAATTAAAGAACCTGACATAAAATAAACCCTGCTTTACTCTTTCATATAAAGTAGGGGAAAGATCTCTAGTATATACAAAGACCCATCTCCCTTAAGAGTCCTTATTAGGTGATTAGGTCCATTGTTGGGTGATGTTTCCATCTTTTGAGATGGCACATCATACCTCAATGTCATACCCGATCACTTCGGTAAGTACACCCTAAGATCTTTGTGGTGTTCCCAATGACTCCCAAATTAAAACACCACATTGTGTAATAGTGAAGGAGAGACAATGAGATAGGTTGAGAAGTGTTCGGGGGTTAAGATGGCCCATCTTGAATCTAGTTAACATAGGATGCATAGGAATGAGTGGTTATAAAGTGGTGCTGGAGTGAGCTTGGTATTAGAGCCAAGCTGTTTGTGAGGAGAGGAAGTGATAGTTGGTATGGTGGAATTTGATGATACTATTGGGGAAGAAGAATGTGGTCAAGTATTATGAGGATGAGTAGAGGGAAGAGGGTTTGTAAGTGATGAGGTAGGTTCCAAGGTGAGAGGAAATGTAGTAGGAGTGTAGATTGAGGTGAGATATGTTTGTAAGAAAAGTGAAAATTCATTGAAAATAACATGTCAGGATGTTATGACTTTATGTGTCTTGGGATTATAACATTTATACCCTTGCAAGTTGGACAATAGCCAATAAATATACATGGTTTAGATATTGGGGATGGTTTGTTAGTTGTATATGGTTGAAGTCAAAGGAAGCATAAGTAGCCAAAGTACGAAGAGTGGAATAATCAGGATTTTTATTATAAAGTAACTAATATGAGGATGTATTATGTGTTGTTGGAGAAGGTAGCCTATTGATTAAATTTGTGGCAGTTAAAAGAGTTTCAACCCAAAAAAGGGGGCAAACCAGACTCAATGAGTAGAGCTCAGATAGTGTTGAGAAGATGTCAATGTTTACGCTTAGCCACTCCATTTTGAGAGAGAGTGTAGGGACAACAGTATTCATGTATGATTCCATTGTTGTCCAGAATACCTTTGAGAACATGGTTACAATACTCACCACCACCATCAGTTTGGAGAGTCATAATATGAGTATTGAATTGATTTTCAATTAGGGATTTGAACTTGAGGAAACATTTAGTTGTTTCACATTTAGTATGCATGGAAAAAGTACAAATAAGTCAAAACTAGTCGCCAATGAAAATACAATAGTAATGAAACCCTTGAAGTGATTGATTAGGGGAAGGACCTCATACATTTGAATGAACAAGTTGAAAAGGAAAAGAAGAAGTTGTTTGTGAAATGGAAAATGGTAATCTATGGCTTTGTGCCATTTTACATATAGTGCAAAAAGATAGTTATTTGAAAGAAAAGTGAAGACCATTATTAAGTTTGGCTAAAATTATTGCTGAAGGATGGTCTAACGGTTGATGTCAGATGTTTGTGGAATTGAGTTGTGTGATGTAAGCACTTGTGTTGAATTGAGGTGGCAGCTTTGGGGAAGGACACATCGAGTATAGACCTCTAAAGTTGCGTGTAGACTTGTTTGATTGATCTTCTTGTCTTTAATTAAGTACCCTATAGCATGTAAAACAATGGAAAAATTATTTTGAGATGTAAGTTTTATAAGAGAAATTAGGAATGTGAAAGACTTTTGGAAGAATAAGATTACGAGAGGGAGTGGGTAGAATGTTTGGTCCAACAATGTATATAGGCAAGCTATCTCCATTTCCTACTATGACTTGATTTGGTCCGTGATGGGGAGAGACATTGGATAGTTGGATGGCATTAGATGAGAGGTGCAACGATGCTCCAGTATCTAGTACTCACTTTATGGAGCTTGGTCTAACAGTTGTGTGTATAGCATGTGTATTTGATGATTCAGGTGTTGAATATTGTAAATTGGTTCTATGCTAGCACTTGAGTGCCTTGTGTCATGGCTTGCCACAAATTTGACATTCAATGTTGAAGATTCAACTACGTACACGCACTGCATTAGTTCTTTCTTGAGTGTAGTATTATCAATTTTTGCCCGTACCATGATTGGAAGTTAAAGCTCTCTGTAATGAGTTTTGAACATAGTAAGAGAAAGCTGCATCATTTGCTTGGATGACTTCTTCACCGCACAACAGTGAATAAGGTCATCGAGGCTGATAGGTTGCATGTTCATCCTTATTGTAGTTTTGAAAGCTTGATAAGATGGGGGAAGACTGTTGAGTGTGTACAATATAATGTCCTCATTATCAATGTTCAAACCATATGCAATAATAAGATCTACTTTAGCTTTGATTTCAGCCAAGTATTAAGTCATTGTCTTCGATCCCATGGATACATTATGTAGCTCATTCGTCAATTATACAATGCGAGCTCTATTGGTGGACTGCAATCTTCTTTCTAGAGTTGCCCAAATTTTTTCAATAGTTTCCAAGTTTAATACATATCGGAGAATGGAGGTTGAGATGGCATATAAGGCTAAGACAAGATTTTGGTTGATAAGCTTCCATAAATGATATTGTATGTATTCAATTGTGACTCCATTTTCAATAATTTGAAATTCATTCAGTTGAATGGACTGACTAGTTAGATATCCCTCAAACCCATTTGCTTTGAATAACTTCTGAACTTGTGATTTTCGGATCTTATGATTCTCAATTGTGAGTTAATTTGGTACTCTATTTTTGATTTATAACCAGGAATTTAAATTAAGGAGGCATGGTGACTTCTTGGATTTGTGCATCGTCATTCTTCTGTGATGTGGTTGTTGTAGCAGAGAATGAAGTTTTTGCCATAGAGTGTGTGGGAAAAAGGGGAGATTGCCGATGCTTGGTGACTAAGATTATAGGTGAGGATGATGTTGTACAACAGATACAACAATATCAAACAGAGAGTATACATACCAAAGATTAGAACTTATAGTTATGGTGTTTATTTTTAGATCACATATGGGGAACACCACACAGATTTGAGGGGGTACTCATTGAAGTGATAGGGTACGACATTGAGGTATGATATAATATCTCGAAGGATAGATTCATCACCCTTCAATGGACCTAATCAACTAATAAAGACTCCTAAGGCATGATGGGTCTTCGAATATAATGGAGATTTTTCTCCTAGTTTACATGGATGAATAAAGTAGAGCTTTTATTAAAATGGGTTCTAAAGTTCCCTATGGGGGCAAGCCCCCATAGTTAATTGCATCCTAAGGAAGGTGAATTCTTTAAGAATACTCTCAATTAAAGTAGACAATTATTATCTCCAAAGATTTCAAGGGTAAGACTATTAATAAATTGGCTATATTTAGAAAATCAATCAGGTTAGATCGAAAGGACAGACTTATTATTGAAACCAAAAGAAATGAGTAGTGAATGCTCATGATACTAGGAAACCGAGTGAGCACTCCAAACTATCCTATAGTTGGGCTTTATATGTTTGAAGTTGAAAAGAATTATTTGTTCGAGTTGAATTTTTATTAGATTGCTAGGGCTTATAATTCAACAATATAAGATTATGAAAATGCCTAAGAGGTGAGGATTTATACTTGTAGAAGAAAATAGCTACATTAGATCTAAATCTAGAGAGCTTTAATGTAAGCTAAAAGCGACTTAAATCTAAAGTGGGTATATTGTTTACCTCCAGTAAACCATCGATTCTTGACTTATAATCACTTTAGAGTGGTGGATTCATTTAAAATCATGTAGGCAAGTTATATGATTTTGTAAGATAGTTGGGTTATTATTTAGAAAGAGATTAAAGTCATTAAGAGACTAGAGCATGAGTGGTATGAGCAATGACTTAGTCTAATGCAAATCTTTTTAATTTTTATTTGATTTTAAACACTTCATTTTGACAAAGTCCATAGGATTTTGTATGCCTAAATTCATGTTGAAATGAATTATGGGCTAAATCAAAAGAGAAGAGGGTGAAGCTCTGTTAGTAGGAGTTACTCTCATAAGTCAATCGGTTCCCGTATATTGTAAGGATGGAGGCCCTCATTTTACAAAAAGTGATTCAATATGATATGCATGATATTAAACATACAACATTTAGCTAAACGGTTGCTAAATCTTTTAATTATTTTGATTTAATGCTTAAGCTTTATATGAGATTATAAGCTATTTAAAATTTTAATTATGAGTTGTAGTTAGGGTAGAAAAATTAATTAAAAATTTTTTTCTAAGAACTTTTCAGAATACAACACATCAATCATAAAGAAACTATGAAAAATACATGATGTTTCTATTGCAAAATTTAAACATAACATCAATTAATTTTATAAATCTAACGTAAAAGAATAAGAGGTTGTCAACCCGAAAAGAGAAATGGATAGTCGAGCTCTACCCTTATACAACCCGGTATAAGAAAGAATAATTATAATTTATTAATGATAAATGTTATGGGGGGTCTTCTTATCTTCATTCTTCATGTCTTCTTCATTTCTTCATTTGATTTGCTTCTTTTGATTTAATAGGCTTCAAGGCATCATATGGCACTCCAAGGCTAAGCTTTCTGGTCAATGTTCATCCTTATCTCCCATAACACTAATCATAATTCCTAATGCAAAAGTACATTAAAGATATCTAACTTTCTAAATAAGTTAGATAAACACACCATACAACCTAAGTAGTTATATGAATAATTTAGACTTAGCACCCTACACATTGGTAACCAAGTCCACCTGTATTAATTTGGATTATGCTTAGGAGTTAAGCATCCTACAAAAGTGAGCATTTATATTTATTTTTAAGCACCCCTTAAGCATAATCCCCTGCATAAAATATGATTAGGCTAATCACAACATGCATCATGACAAACAATAACAACTAGTTTAAAATAATATTATATAAAATAGATATGACCATGCATCACTAATATAAAGCTTAGAAGTTGTGACTTAATTCAGTGTATTAAGGCTTGTGGTATGCCATAAGCTTGGTTATGATTTTCTAAGTATGAAATTATAAGAGGTTGATTTCACTTTAAGTGGTTTAATTGATTTGAGAATTTTATTTAGCATTTTTTTGTTTCATTTGGCTTACACTTAGCAATTAAGTGTTATAAAAAAAGAAAGAGAGAGGATTACTCTCTTCCATACCTACCTTAAGTCACATCTAAGCATATTAATTAATCAATTCTCTTTAGTGAATGGCTTATTATGTATTTTAAATTAATCCTAAGTTTAGGTTCACTTTAAATAATCATATTTAATAAGAGAGGCATCTTAAGATTAATTAGACTGAATTAATATCACATGACACATGTTCATTTATTTCCTTCTATCATATGAAACATACATGTGACTAAATCCTAAGTATATAAACACATATAATATGTCTTAGCACACTTAATAGTGGATGTAAGCATATACATTTGGAATTTAGATGTTTCATTTGATTGAATCATTTTATCATATTAATATAAAGCTCTATCTAAATTATTATATAAAAAATACATTGGAATGATATTAAATAGGTACATGTCATTGTTAACCAAGGAAGTGAGGTAATCAAATGACTTTCTTGGGGCTAGCTAAAGCCTAAATATTCCTGAAGTCCAAACTATATACCCATTACACTATATGTAAGTTTATACACATGAACATAAGAAAGAGGACTTTAAACCACATGATCAATTTAATCACTTGAACAAATATGAATGCATGTCTTTTTTTAATAGTGGATGAGATTTTCATTTATTAGTTAAATGCACATACAAGTATATAAAAGACTTAAGCAAATACTTCGCCATTGTTAAATTAGGGGAGTGAGATAAAGACCTCATTGTGGCTACTTAAAGCCTTGCGTCCCCGGAATGTCCATACTAGATATACCCACTATTCTTAAATGCACATGAATGTACAAATAACTACAAGAATGGAAAAATTGTGCAAACGTTGTATTTGATTTAAATAATGAAGATTTTCATTCTTTAGCTGAATGCACATACAAGTGTATAAAAATTTTAAGCGGATACTTCGTCATTATTAAACTAGGGGAGTGAGGTAAAGACCTCCTTAGGGCTACATAAAGCCTTGTGTCCCCGGAATGTCTAGTCTAGATATACCCACTATTCTTGAATACACATGAATGTACATTTACTACAAGAATGGAAAAATCATGCAAAAGTTGTATTTGATTCAATTGAATTATTTATATGTAGCTAAATTTTTATGTAAGTTCCAACATAGAGGTACATAGGAATGAATCCAAATAAATGTTGTGTCCTTTTCAAATGAATTATACAATTGTTAATATTTAAACTTCATGTAAATCCATGTAGGATAAAGAAAGAGAACTCCATATCACATATTCTAAACCATAAGTACATGCAAGCTTATGAATATTTATAACTATTATCACTCCATATATTATAAATTATTTATATACTTTTGAAAATAATTTTAATTTAGTAGTCATAATAGCCACACATATTTTTCATTTAAATATACACATACAAGCTTGACATAAAGAAAAGCATTTCATTTAATTGATTTTTGAAAAGAATGAATGCAAGATTACAAGTGGCATTCAACATTTAACATGATTGGAAAGAAATAAAAGGACATAAGCATATGATTTCATTCAATCCAATTAATTCTTAAGGACAAACATACTAAATAAGATCATTTAAAATAAATCAAAGCTTCTTAAAGTCACTTTTAATTTCATGTTTGATTTGATTTAAGAAATGAGAGAAAGAGATTTGCTAATCCTAATCCCATTCCCATAAATGTGAGTTAATTTAATTTAATGAAAAATAATTAGATCAATTTTAGGGATTAATTGGGAAAAGGTATGAATTAGATCAATTAGTTAACCCTTACCTGTGTTATCTTAAGGTAATTAATCAAATGATTATGAGCCAATAAAATATGCAAATGAATTGAAGTAAATAAATAATACTCTTGTGAAAAATGGGCCTTAATGCAATTTTGCTCACAATCATTGATTAATTGCTTAAGGAACTTAATTACTTTTATGATTTTCTCACACATGTGAGCTAACCATAATTTCACTAAACCTCTTTAGGCTATTGAACACCTAAAGACCTACCCATGAATTAATAAGGTCCATATCCATTTTAAAATTTAATTAAGCTAATTAAGTAATTAATTAGTTAATTAAATCATAAATATTTTCTCTTAAAAAGTAAAGGAAATTTAGGGAAAAGATTAGATAAAAGGCCCCAATCACATTCTCTAAACCTCCCTACTGTTAATCAGTGTCAAATGAGTCCAATTAATTAGTTAATTTACTGTTCACATAATTAATCCTTAATTAAGTTAGGAAGGTAATTAGAGCTTAATCAATCAATTTTTCTAACATCTAATAAATTCCCAAAAAAAATGAGGGAGGCAGAGGTTATCCCCTTTAAGCAACCTCAAAATTTTTGAAACCAATTAGATGATTAATTAGGGAGTAATTAAGTTAATTAAGTTTTCAATTAAACCTTAATTAAGCTAAAATTACTATTTAAAATTAATTAAGAATAATTTTAATGGATTTCCCTCCGAAATACCTTTAAAATGAGTCTTTATATATATTTTTTTTGAATTTTTCTATGATTAGTTATTAATTATTAAAGTTTCAGCCTCAAAAAGTAATTAATTAACCTGATTAAGTCATAATCCATTGGTGCTCTACGTGCGCTTTCCACATGGTCAGGATTAGCTATTTAAGTTATCACATATGCGGCTGACTCGAATGGTGGCGGGATGCGCTTTCCTATGGGTCATCTGATCTAAGATCAGACAGCCATGATCAAACCTATGGCTAAGGGGGGATCAAGTAACGGTTCTAGCATGATCTGATCAGAGCCGTCCATTCCAATCACGTGGAATGGATGGCCCATGATCTCTCTTACTATGAGCGATGAACAATGGAGCCCTTACCATGGATGCGACCGATGAGCTCACTCGAGCTGATTCATTCAAACCACCCCTTCACTGAGGGATCCATGAAGATCCAACGGCTAGGATCGGCTCACATGCAACTTTTCTTCAAAAATCTCCAACATATTTTCTCCTAAAGCTCGGTTTCAATGGATTTACCTCATCTCTGGGCAAAAGATTTGTTGCGTTGAGAAGCTTTGTCTATGAAACAATTGGATTAGTTCTAAGTGGATCGTTTGATTGGCCAAAAATGGTGCTTTGGAGCTTCGGCTTTGATTGAAATTAGGCCTTCGGTTGATTTGAAGCTGAAATGCTGGTAGTGTAGAGATGTGTGTGTGGGGTGAGCTTTGGTTGAGAGAAGAAGAAGTTCAGATCGGGATTGAGCTCCCCTATTTTGGGTGTGCATGGAAGGAGAAAATTTTAGGTGGGGAGGCCTTGGGGAAGCTTTGGGATGTGCTAGGGAGTTTCATTTCTCTTTTGGGGGCTCAGAGGAATCGAATGCAAGTGAAATCCAGTTTGAATTGAGGGGGTATATCCCAATTTGTGATGAGACGGATTGTCTCCCATTTTTTAGCCCGGGCTAGCAGTGGAGTGGTATCATCATGTCCATGTGGCTCATCTTGGTTGGAGGAAGGAGTGGGTGGGGGGTGGCTCAAGGCTTAATATGGGCTTATCTCCTTACTTGGATCCAATGGGTGTTCGATTTGTAAGGAAGGTGAGTTAACTCACCTCCTTTTGGTCCATGCAGCAAGCCCAAAGGGTGGGCTAGGAGGTTAGTCGACCTCCCAAATGGGGTGAGTGAAGGCTGTCAAGTGATGGGAGAGTGGACTTTGCCATTTTTGAGTGGAATCCTATGCAAAGAGGGCTTGATCAATGGACAATGGCTTGGATTGGACCCACTTGGCTTTTAGGCTATCTTTAGGCTGACCCAAGATGGGTTTGGGTCCGGTTTGATTAGCCTCCAATAGGTCATGGGTTGATTTCATGAGTTTTGGCTCAATTTCATCATATGGGTTCAATTTGGGTCATGTTGGGTTAGGTTGACCAATTGGTCAAATTAGGTCAAACCAAAGCTTGGGTTAAGTTCAAATGATGATTTAAAGTGTTTTATTTAAGTGGTTTCAATCAATTTGGCCTAAGTTTGATTTTGGCTCATTTGGATTCATATAGGTCAAATGGGCTAAGTTGACAAATTTGACCAAATTGGTCAAATTGGCTTGGGTTAGGTGTTTGTTCAAGTTTCATTGGTTAATTAAAAATGATTGTAGGCTTTGGTTTGAATCAATTTAGATTTAATTTGCATTTTGGCCAATTTGACCTTTAGGTCAGTTTAGGCTAGGTTGGATCCAATTGATCAAATTGAAGCTTTGGTCAAGTTCAACAATGAATTTGGAATGAACATGTGTCATTGGTTGCAATTAATTTGGGTTAGATCATGATTTGACCCATTTTGGCCTTTTAGGCCAATTTGGGTCAACTTGGGTCAAATGGACAATTGGACTTGGTTTGACTCAATTGATGGTTAGGTCATGTTCAATCATTGATTTTGAGTTGGTGTGAATCAATGGTTTCAATTAATTTACTGTATGATAAATTTTGGCTAGTTTAGGTTTCATTTAATTTAGTTGACTTTAGGTTGACTTGGTTTGACCCAATTCAAGGTAGTTGATCATCCTAGGGTGATTGTGATCATGATATGAGGCTTGGATAGGTTTGGTTCAATCTAATTTGGGTTGGACTAGAACTTGGCTCAAAAAGGTCCTTTAGGTCACTTTGGGTCAAGTGAGCTTAAGTGGGTCATTTGGCTTGGTTTTGGCTTGATTCAAGTTTGGTTGGATTTATATATGAGCCTAGGATTGAAATGTAAATTCAACTGCAATTAATTTGGAGTCCAATGTATTTAGGTTCACTTGGAATTTTCAAGCCAAAAGGGCTAAGTTGGGCTTGACTTAGGTTAACTTGAATTTGGCTTGGTGATTGTAGATTTCATTTATATTTGTAAATATAAATGAAGAAATAATTGATTCAAGAGAAAATTCATTGGTTTTGGCTTGATTTAGATAAGTTTTGGCCAAGTTCAAGAAATTGTCTTAAAGGGCTTAAATTGAGTTTTGATTTGATTTTGGGTTTGGTTTTGGCTATTTGAATTTATATTTCATTTATATTTGGAAATATAAATGAAGATATAAATGATTCATGAGAAAATCACTTGAGTTTGGAGTGATTTGGAAGCAAATTTGACTAAGCTCATGGAGGCGGGTCAAAAGGTCTTAGAAGGAAATTGATTTACTTTGATTTAGTTTTGATCGTTGAAATGTGCATTTCATTTATATTTGTGAATATAAATGAAGAAAAAATTGATTTATAAAGAAATTAATTGGTTTGGTTTGATTTAGTTTGATTTGGTTTTGGTCATTTGAGTTTAGATTTCATTTATATTTATGAATATAAATAATGGAATAATTGATTTATAAAGAAATCAATTGATTTTGATTTGGTTTAACGGGGATTTTGGTTAAGTTTATGAGAGTGGATCATATGGCTTAGGAAGGATTTTGGAACTTGATTTTGGGTTTCAATCATTTGGAATTGAGTTTGGACTTGAGTTTGATAAATGATTGAAGGATTAAATTGATCTTGGAGAAGATCAATTGAATTTAGATTAAATTGGACTTGGCTAGGAGTAAGGCCATGGAATTCAATCATAGGGTTTACGAAGGATTTGAAAATTTGATTTGATCATGGGATTGATTGTGAATTTTGGAATTTAGAATTTGAATTAGATTTGAGGTTTGATTTGAAAATGAAAGCATGGATTAAGTTTAAGCTATAGGGTAGGCAGGTCTCCCTAAATTCTTAAGGCATAACCCACTCCTATGGCTAACCCTTCTAAGTCTCTAAACTTAGGTTAAGTGTTCACCTAATCACTAGAAGTGTCTTAGGACTAAGGAGTTCTTAGTGTCTATAAGAGTCCATGATCTATGACGAGGAGATTGAGAACTCACTCCAAAAGTGATGTCAACAATAGTATAATGGTATTTTACCTTCATGTCTCCACTATGCTTACATTGACACATGATGTTAATTTATATAAGTAAAGAGGCAATCAACTCTGATAAAGGTAGTTGTAGTATGGGTAATCGACAAACATGTGTGGATGGATGATAACGATACAATACACATCTATCGTGTTGGATTCACTATCAATATGAGGTATTTTATTTTGAAATATGCAATATGCATAATGCAACTTGCAAAATATTTAATATATGAAATAGTGATTTTCATGCAAGATGTGTTGTCTTCCATGAATTTTATTATGAGATTAATTGTGATAAGAGGTACTTTCATGCAAGATGTGTTGTCTTGGATTATACCTTTAAATTACATGAATATGAAACTTAAAATTGTTTTATTACTCATAATCTATAACTATGAGTTTAATTATTAAATAATGATGAAGTTTACATAAACTAATGTAACATAGTTTTTTTTGTTGATTTGGAGAAATTTCAATCAAATGAGCACAATATTGATGCCACATTCAAAATAAAAGAAATTTCATATGAAGGACAATAATGTTTTCATTTAATATATTCTTCTATAGCCTTTTTAATATTTTTTAGTTCTTTTTTATTTTTTTTTATTTGTTTAGTTTGTGCAATCTTGAATATAACTAATTTTAACTGATAAGAAAACTAAAATTATGACAAAAACTTCTTTGGATCTCTTGCTATCATCCTTAATTAAGAACTTTTGTCTACCTAAATAGAAGCCATACAATCATTAACTCATTATATAGTCTCATTAACAATTTATTCTCAAATAGTTTGCAATCCCAAAGTAGTATTTCATAATAGTCCTTGTAAATCTTATTTAAATCTCATTTTGCCCAACTTTTTGATGAGTAGTTTCAACAAATTAATTGTGCACCTTCTAATTACTCTGATGAGAAAACTATAATTATTTTCTTGTGAAGATTGCATCCATATGTAGTTTCATCAAAGCTTATCCATCGTATTCTACTGACCCCCCAATGCTTATTATATTGAACAAGTTCATTAGCTATTTCAATAAAATCTTGAATTGATTCTTGTGAACCAAACGTACTAATGAAATTACAAATCCAATCAATACAATAACACACATCTTTGTCTTGTGATTTGAGTTTTACATTTTCTATCCAAGTATTAAATTTTCTTTGCTCATTTATTCCTATCTCTTCTAGAAATTCTTATCTTTTCTTGAAGCATCAATGTCATAACCTTACTCCACTTTTATTAATCTCATTAGTTTAGTTTGTGATCAAATAGGTCACAATTTTGAAGTTTCCAATAAAATTTTGTCAAAACTTAGTTAAAATCGTGCGTCAAGTTTCGGTCGAAAACATATAGATTGATCACCGAAACATATAATCTTAATTTCATCAGAAAGTGGTGATATTAAGATTTGGTGATAACGTAAATAGTTGTGGTGAATATAAGAGAATGTGCAAATAAATCATCTAAATAAAAAAATTAGTCCAATTTAAGCTAATTTGATTAAGATTTATAGTTTTTTTTAAACCATTTATTTTGATTTTATTTAGATTCGATATTATTTTTAAGAAAAAGAATAATATTCAAACTCAATTGAAGTTTTATACAGTACATATCTTCGCTCACCTAAACTAAAAATACATATTGATATAACATTTATAAACTATTAAATCATTACTTATACCGACTTATTAAAACATCAAATTAAATTGAATCATATTGTTTTGTTTACTTAGTTCTAATTCAATATTACTTTTGAAGGTCTGTTGGGTTGATTTAGTTTAAAATTACGAGAGATTATTGAGTGCGAGTTCAGATATAACTCTACATCTGAACTTCAATAACTTAACAGCATACATAAAATCACTATACAACTACTATATATTTATTACAAAATATTGTGTACTCATATAATATTAATAACATAAAAATACATATCATCTATATGTTTAATAATACATAATATTTTATAATCAATATATAATATTTTATAATTAATATATAATAATTATATATTAATTGAACACTATGATATTATATTATTAGAATTTGAATATAACTTTCTACATTCACACATCATATTTAATAATTTTTCTTAAATTACAATTAATTAAAGTGGAAATAAATCATGCTTTCCTCTGCTGATATCTAAGGAATGGCATCATAATTTGGCCTCTTGCTTTTTCTCACAGTAGAAAAAAAAAATGAAATAAAAATATCCTCATCAAATGTTTCATTAAAAAAATCTCCAAATTATAAAATATAATTTGCGATGAGTACAAAACATAAATAATTAATTCTAATTTAATTTATATTTCCTTTAAATTAAATTCAACAATAAATCTAAAAACTTTTGGAACAAATAAAAAAAAATGAATCAAAATATTCCGATGTAACCTAAAATACTTCCTTCAGGCAGACCTTTTACACAACATGGAAGGAATATACAAATTGCATATTATAATTGTCCTCGCAAAAGTACATAACGGCTCTTTAGCCATCCAAAGCGCAAATGGAGTGCGTTAGAAGCGCGAAGAAACTTCTTCAGATTTCTTTCTTACGGATATTATTATTCCTTCAAAGAAACTTTTAAAGTGCGCATCAAAAAATGAATGATGTGCGAATTTTAAAGCACTTTTCAAATAAATTCCAGAATTCTTTAGAAATATTACTATATAAGTGTTAACTTTGAAATTATGCATGCATTTCATAGAGCCAAAAAGAATCACGTACGTTTATGCATAGCCAAGTGAAGACTCCAAGAGAATTTCTCTTTCTTAGAGCCGTTATGTTTTAAAAATATATATATATTTTATGAATTTAATAATATATTATTACTTTTTTATTTCAAGTTCTTTCTTTCTATAAAATTCATTTTTTTTAATAAAAATAATTTAAATAATATGAACCAGAAATTTATCCATGATATCTTAATTTATTCAGAGAAACAAACTAATTCCAATTATTCTACAAAATAATATCTTACAAAAAAATATTTACAATTTCCTTTATCATTGTTTTAAAATAAACATAATAATCTTGTAAGATATTAAATTTTCCCTTGCAGATTATATATTTTTATTTGATCACTTTATATCAAACCAGTACTTTATTATTTTCTTTTACAAATAAAAGGAGAATGAAGCCAAGGAAGCAAATTTCGACCACAATCTTTAAAGCAAAAGCAGCAAAGAAGCGGTAAAACAGACAGACCCAACCATCCTTTCTCTCTCATAAAACAACCACACTGAATCAAAGAAAACAAGAAGAAGAAGAAGAAAAGAAGAAGAAGAAGAGAAGATCCAAAAAAGCTAAGATGTATTGGCTAAGCAACTCGATAATAGGATACCTAAACCTCCTCACCCTTCTGTCATCAATCCCAATCATCGGCGGGGCTCTGGCTTGCTGAAGCTCCGCCACCCACCTGCGAATCGGCGCTTCAAACTCGCCGTGGGCTTCGTGGTTCTCCTCGTCTCACTCTCCGGTTTCATCGGCGCGCTTTAGCTCTATCTCTTCGCCATGCTCTTATTAATCGCCGCGCTTCTTCTCTATAACGGCGGCTTCGTCACCGGCGGAGGCGGCTGCAGGTTCCCGGTCGGATCTACCGTGAGTATCACCTCTCTGATTACTCGGCGGCTCCGCCATCGTATCGAGGAAGAGAAATATTGGCGCGCGCACGAGCCTGTGTTGTGGGGTCCAGGGCCTGCTCCGACGTGGCGCGCTGGACGCCGCTTGATTATCTCCAGCGGGACCTTTCGCCGATTCAGGTGCGATCTTATCCTCATGGATTGATTTTAATTTTAAGTAGGATTTGGATGGGTGAAGTTTGAAATTATAAAATAAATAATCAAATTTAATATATTCACCATTCTATTTGATACAATTAATGAGCAATATTAATTTTAAATTAAATAATTAGATAAAATTATTCTGATTAAGATTTAATGGGAAAATCTCAAAATTATTTATTTAATTTTATATAAGTAAAATACATTCATAATAAATTAAAATTTATATCTATTCATATAAATCTGACTATTTTAGGATCATCGATCCAATTTTTTTAATAAATTCATCAATTTTTAAGATTTTATAAAAAAATAATATGCTGTTTTTTCACACTTGAATAAGTACAGATAATATCATGATTTTTAATCCAATATATTATATTTGTAAGCAATATTGCTCGCTGAGAATTTTATTCCTAGATGAGATCTTCGAAATTCAAAAATTATCCAACACACAAGGGATATGAACATTGGGGGAAAAAACCCTAAAAAACCACTGCCTCGTCAGAACTTTCACTATGTGTTCAAAAGATACGCGCCCTCGCTTCTTCTGGAGAAGAAGGTGTTTGGGCGAAACAATATTCCGAAAAAATACAATATCCCAACCCAAGGGAGAAGTTTCCCAAAAGCGAGAACGATCTTCCGAGCAACCTTGATCTTCAGGAGAGCGCAACCGGTTTTCTAGACGATCTCCTGGGCGAAGCTCCTCGATCTTCGACACTACGGTGGCAATTGGATAGATCATCAAGGTCGACCTGGTTCTCGAGCTCTCTTCAAATGATTCGCCCCTCTAAGGTGAGAATGAAGCTCTATTTATAGATTTTGGGAGTGGCACCTTGTAAATTCGGAAAACTCCAACCACTCCCATCTGACGCCCGGCGATCCCTCGATCGACGGTGTATTTTGATGATCCGGTGCCTTAATGATGTCTAATTGGGTGATGGATTCGTTGGATTCGCTCGACGAGCCGCCGACCGACTATAAATATGTCCGCTTTTGACCATTATGGCGAGGATCCATTTTCATGCTCGATTGACCAGTCGATTCGAGTTCTGGATCGACTATGCTTGATATGTTCGTTTCTCAGACGGTGACCAGTAAGTTTGAAATCGGATTAGATCAAGCATTTAAAAATGCCAGATTCAGATTGATCGACATTAATTTTCAGGGTATCGCCCTCTATTTTGGGTGACATTATCTCGCCATCCAAAAATATATGTCAAATACTTGAAAATAGCAAATGAAATTTGAGAGTCCATCAACCGCGATTTTGAGAGAAGATCTTCATAGACAATATTATAACTCACGCAGGCCGCAAATGCGATGTATGCTGCGATATTTTGAGGTTATGGATCGTCGGACACTTACAAGTTTTCGCATCGGGGACCCAGGCGCCGCAGTGAAGCGTCAGGCGTTGCTACGGCGAACGCTGGCGCGAACGCGGTGCGGCGCTGAAGGCATGCGGGTCGGGGCTGGGTCATGGAGGGCCGCTGACCTGTACGGTATGCGGGTCGCACGCTGAGCCACGGCCACGCTGGCGCCGCAATGTTGGGACGCCGCTGGGTCAGCTCACGCTGATACGGCGGGCGCCGGGCTGTCGGCCGGGTCATGCATGGGTTCGCCATGGCCACGCACGCCGCTGGGTTGGCTGGCGTGCCGTCGGCGGCCAGACCTGCGGTTATGGGCCATGTGGCGCTGGATCCGTCTCATGGGTCACGCTCGTGAGGACGACGGCCGGTTGGATCGCCCGCCCCAGGGGCAGAGGGGCACGGCCCATGGGGCTTTGGCACCTGCCCAGGCTCCACTCTGACCGAGAGGTTTTCGGCTTTGGTGGGTTTTAGGATTTGGGGTTTTACTTTTTTAACCCTATGGGTCTATAAAACCCCTGGGTAAGAGGAAATGCACTCCCTCTCCTTCTCCTCTAGAGTGCATAGCCTCCCTGGTGGGAGTTTCTCTTGGATCAACCTCTACCTCCTCATCTCCACCAAGCCAGAGTGCATAACCCTCCCCCTGGTGGGAGTTTGGGCACTCTTCTGGATCAACCTCACCTCATCTCCAAGCCAGTGCATAGCCTCCCCTGTGGGAGTTTGGGCACCTCCTTGGAATAATTTTCATCTCGACTGCAGTTGCCTGTTTGTAGATGGGTGAGAATCTTTTGAAAGAGACACGACCCTTGTAACGAGGCGAGGGAACCTTCTAAAATGGGAGGATCAAGATTCGGGAGTCGATCACGGGAGACACATTGATCGCCGGAAAAAATATTATTTTCCAATGATTTGGTTCTAAGTGTCCAAGAAGTCCGAGAGCCCAATCTCCGCCGGGTATTTCACCACTTACGAGATGATGAGCGCGGATTGCTTTCCCCATCCCGAGATGATCGCCATTTTGTCGCGATTTGCATTTCGCCGGGCAATGACGGTGATGGGAGATAGTCTTTTTCGCAGGATGCTTTTGACATCGATACCTGCACGGATGTGCAAGTTTACTGCGATGCACATGGTCGACACCGCAGAGTCGCTACTTGACCTCCGGACGATCCTCCCAAGAGTTGGGCAAGCGATTCTTTTGTGAAGAATGATGTCTTCGAGAAATGGGGAAAGTCGAGATTTACCCATTCCCTACTGTGTGATGAAGATACTCATGACGAAATTCCGTAATATTGAAGATCTTCGATTTGAGATTCGATATATCAACAGATTTGGGAGAATCTTTGTTCGATGGGCTTTCTATTCATCCCGAGTCCTTATGCGGCTGAGAAAGCCCAACAAAGAGGTTTCCTGATCTCCCAAGCGCCCCTCGCTTCTTCCCAAAGGACCCGCTCCAATAGAAGAGGAAAAGGAGCGAAGAGGTGATGGTGATATCAGATACCCGAAAAGAGTCGGGCCCTTCAAGTAGTCGTCCCCCAAGGATCTTCATTCCTGAGGACGTGTTGAATCATTCTGAGGTCGCGATGTCAAGAACTAACATCCTTCTATGCTCATCATCTTTTATTTCCCATTTCCGGCTTAACGTAATTTTTCTTATTTCGATATCGAAGAAGCAAGAACTTGACTTCAAAATGAACATCAATCAATGACCGAATTGAGTGGAAGGTCAAGTTTCTCCATGGTGAATATAAGCAGAGAGAAAGTAAAAGAGATGTCCGAGAATCAACTTGGCGACTCAGCAATTCTCTTCTTTTCGCCGAAGTCGAAGGACTCGGATGAATTAGTGGAGGCTAGAACAGAGGTTGGTGCCGCAAAGGATCAAGATCTTTTCCGAGAAGGTTTCGTCTTGAGGCAAAGAACCGAGAGTTACGCTCGCTTTCGAGAAAGAGGTCGCCTTATCTGGGTAGAAGTGAGCCGGATCACAGTCGCGTGGAGGACTTCAAGAACTCGCCTTCAAGAGTATCATACGGATCACGCCTGAGACCATGCGATGATGTAGAGGTGAAGGCTTTGAGCGCAGTGTTGATGAAGGTTTCATCCGAGGTTTCAAGGGGACACGCCATGACGCAAGCTGTGAGTCGGTGTTGAGGTCCTTTCTCCGCTTCCACCCTTCTAGACGAGGATGACTCGATAGTTCTTCATCATCTACCGATGAGACCATCAAGTCCGTAGTTGTAGTTCCTTTATGTTGCAAACTGCTCGGTTGTATATTATCGGTTAATTGTACTTGTATGTTCTCATGAGAAATATTAACAATCCACAAAAAATTGTTTGTGAATATTTCGGAGTTGGTGTCAAAGTGTACCGATGATAAAGATTCACATAGAAGAGATCATCTAATCCCTTCTGGATAATTTGATCTATTCTAAGATCATTACCGAGCTACTTGATGACAAACGCACGGAATATATTTATAGAGGTTCTCTAACCTCTCGATCTATCCTGTGTATCTGAGCGCTTACTCGATGATGTTAACCTGTTATGGAGAAAGTTGGCGCCTATGAGGATTGCCAACTTATCCAAGGTTGTTTATCGAGCGTTACTGACGATGTTAACTCAGATAGAAGATCGATCAATTCTGGGATCGATCTTACTCGAATGAGATACAACAATAGTTGCATTCTCTTGAGTGGGTGTTTTAAAATGCAAGCATAAGCAAGAAAAGTCACAATATGTATGAGAACTTTAACATAGATAGAAACATAAATCCAAACACCTTGATGCCAAGGTTGGACAATAAGTAATGACAAAGAGTATCGATAAATGTTTAATTCGAGCAACAACAATACAAACATACACGATGATAATGTTTTCGCATTCACTAGAATAAAAAAAGTCGATATCACCGGTAGTACTGAGGTTTGTAGCATTCCGTGCACGTGGGAGAGTCTTCCCATACTATCCTTAAGCTTGAACGCGTGTGCTTGATTTTAGACACCACCACATACGCCTTCCCAAACCGGTGAGAGTTTGTTCTCGTGGGCCTTTTCCGCCGAGTCGAGACTTCGAGGATGAGGTCCCCAATGATATTGGTCGTGGCTTTACCCTTTGAAACCTCGAGCAATCCTCGGGAAGCCATTCTGAGTGTTGACATGTCGCTCTCTTGGGAGATCCGATGGAATGCTTATCGTGGCCGCCGCATCAAAGTTATGGGTTCTAGGCTCGGACCCCGATGTCGACCGGAATAAGCCTCAAACACGATGCGCTTTCTCCAAGAGGGGTCCTTGATGTATAAGTAAGCCCAAAGAACATTGGATAGTTCTTCTACCCATTGCCTGCTGGTTCGCCGTGTCTTTAGCCCTTTAGTATTGTCTATTGGTGACTTCGCCCATTTGCTGTGGATGGGATACGGGATTATGGATATGCCCCGGCGTAAAGATGTGAATGTCTTTCCCGTGAACTGCCCCATTATCGGTGATGATTTTGCCGGAATGCCAAACGACAAATAATATTTTTCCGACAAATTGCTTGCATTTGTTTGTGATTTTGGCGGTTCAGCCTTCCACCCACTTCTGAAGTAATCAACGGCCAAGATTATGAATTTTCGCTGCTGGCAATGGGAAAGGGTCCCATTATATCGATCCCCATTGAGCAAAGGGCCACGCTCGGATTGTGGTGAGTTCTGATGGTGTATGAGTGAGAGAATGTAACTGACACTTGTTACACTTCTTTACAAACTCCAATGCGTCCTTCATTGTAGGCCAGTAAAAACCTTGCCTCATGATTTTGAGGGCGAGGGCTTTTCCTCCCAAATGTTCACCACAAATTCCTGAATGAACCTCTCGCATTGCATAGTTCAAGGTGGTAGACACTTTAAGTAGGGCCCTAAGAAGGACCGCTTGTAAGTTTCACCGATTATGGTGAAGTTCGCTCTACGCCTGAGATGGATAGATCGGGGTCCGTTGGCAAGGCCCCGCTTTGAAGAAAGGACATGATCGGGTCAATCCATGAAGATTCTTTTGGTCCTCCAGATTGTATCACCCAAGGGCCTTGAATGGGAAAGTGGATGTCCTCTATGTATTTTCTCTTGAAAAGATCTCCGCGCTTGTGGCTAACTTGGAGAGGGCATCCGCGCCTCGCTTCTCTTAGAATATGAGTTATCTGATGGGTCTCATTCTGGCAAGAAGTGACTTTGCCAAAAGACGGTACTGAGCAAGTCATGATGACGGGTATCAAAGTCTCCTTCAACCTGTGAGGCCACAAGTCGATGCAGATGGCTAAGTTCGACCTCGCCAATGAAGCCTTAGTCCCGCTGCTAATGGCCGACATTATTGGTCGGAACTTAGAAGACTCTAAAGTTATTTTACTTGGGGAGATAAGCAAAATTCTCGCTCGCACCGGAAGTACCAAGCTCCATCAACATATAATGTCCATTGATTTGTCATGGAGTGATGAATGATCGTTGTGGTGATGGTACATTCTACAAGTCGAGCACTTGTGACTTTATATCGACGTGGAAGAAAATGGATGTCAAACTCTCCAAGCTCGACCGACCACTTCATCAACCTTCCGATACATCGCTTTGCGTAATAGTTCTTAATGGAAGATGAGTGTACGCGTTGATGGTGTGGGCCGAAAGTACGGCCGAATTTTCGTGCGTAATGCACTAGGCCAACGCCGCCTTATCTCGCTAGGATAGCCCTTCAGATCGAAAGGATTTTGCCGACATAGTAAATGGGTCGCAATGAATTCTCCTCATATTAAAGACGGAGCTTACGGCATGAGAAGAAACAAAGAAGATAGATGTACTTCTCCTTGGATAGGCTTTGATAATGGGGGGAAGCTAAATAGACTGTTGCTCAAAAGCACCGACATTCATCACCGGAATCCATTTCCTCATGCACCCTTAAGATTTTGAAGAATGGTAGATACTTATCTCCCGAGCGCCAAGAATCGATAAAGCCGCAATCCTTCCACCAAACGCGACTTCCTTGATCGTTTCTTGAGGTGACATGTCCTTGAGTGCTTTTATCTTCTCAGGGTTGGCCTCTATCCCGCGCTGAGTGACCATGAAGCCTAGGAATTTCCCAGAGGAAACTCCAAAATGCACTTGCTTGCCGCATCTTGTAGTGTCGAAGAATGTCAAAGCATCATGCAGATCGAAATATGCCGTGATATTTCCAAGCTCTTCACCAAAGATATCATCAACATACACCTCCATATTGTGCCTATAAGATCCTTGAAGATCTTATTCATAAGGCGATATTGCTCCAAAGATTTTTAGTCCAATGGCATGACTTGATAGCAGATAGTCCCTTATCTGCTTGGAAGGATGTTGCTTCCTCATCTGCTTTTGTTCATCCCGATTTGATTGTAGTAATAGGCATCCATGAAGCTCAACATCCGATGTCCCGATGTCGCATCAACTAGTTGGTCGAGAAGGGGAAGCTATCTTTTGGGCATGCACGATTAAGGTCGTGTCATGATGCACATTCTCCAGAACGCCTTCTTGACTAACACTACGTTAGCCAACCGTGGGTAGTAGACTTCGAATGAACTTGACTTCCGTAAGTTTGGTGATTTCTTGTTCTATGACCGCAATCGCTCGTAAGGGTTCTTTTCTTCGTATCACCGGCCAGGGTTGAGTCAACTTTGGGAGTGCGTAATGACTTCCGTCAATGCCCGTAATATCGGCGCGCCCGTGCAAAGATATCTTGATTTTTACGCAGAAAATCTACGTATTCTGATTTCTGATCAGTAGACAGCAACGATCCCACCTTCACCTTTCGCGATGGATCAACTTCTGAGATAGGAAGACAAATTACATCTTCAACTGGAGAAGCCCTTCCAGAGGCATCCTCATCTCGTAAGTCGAAGTTCTCGATGTTGAGGGTTACTAACGAAATGGTGCTTGTTTGATATAGACGCCAGGTTATCTGTTGATTCCCACTTACCACGCCGATGCCACCGGTGTCGGAATTTCATCTTGAGGTGAGTACGATGATCACAATCGGAGAGGTCTCCCAAATACGGACGGACTTGACTATAATAAATTGTATCAAGTGGCGGTCGGGAAATTCTCCAAGAGTTACGGAAGACCGATTGTCCCTTCCACTAATACCGGTCGATTATCAAATCCATACAGTGGATCGGCCGAGGGTTGAAGTTTCTCTCTTTCTATACCCATGCTAAGGAAAGTGGAGTAAAAAAGAACATCAACCGAACTCCCATTGTCGATCAATATCCTTTTAATATTGAAGCATGGATCACCGACCCCTGCACTGATGACAAGGGGATCTTGATGTGGGATGCTAAGCCCTCTAGATCTAAATCATCAAAGGTGATAGAATGGTCAACCCAGACTTCTTCGCTCGCTCTCGGCGGCAATGAATATTTGGCTGATAACACCGCCCTCCCCGCAATTGTTTCTATCTCCGCCATGTTCCTTCCGAGTTTGCCCCCAAAGATTTGTCGGACGAGCTGGTTGGTTTTGTATAAACGCCTAGATACCCCAACGATTAGTCTTTCAATCTCCTCCTTCGGCACTCTTGGTGTGCCTCTACCGCGGTGAAAGTGGCGTAATTTCTCTTGATTTCCAATTCCTGCACTTTAAAGGTCGCGCCACTTGACGCTATCCTCTTCCCGCATAGAGGATGTTCGCGCATGACGCGGTTGAGAGTCAGATATTTCCTCTCCGATTGAGTCATCTGAGGTCGCTGCTGAGGAGGTTTTGGGGGGAGGTTGCTGCCTCTCTTCTTTTTCTGAGATGTTTGAACATCACCTTTGGGAACCTTCTTCCACTTGCTGCTTGGTGGTTCAAACTGTCGAGCACGATAGCTTCACGGAGATTTGTGCCTCTATTCGTGGACCAGTCGCATAGAATGGACTGCTCCGTGATTAATGATGAATAAGTATCCGGCCGGAGTCCTCCAGAAGCACGCCTCAAAAGTCTCGATCTACTCAGACTGTCAGAGGAGAACCGGAAGTATTCTTTGAGGGACTCTCCATCGCTGATTCTGAGAGATGTGATGAATCCTCGATGATTCTCTTGTTCGCCAGAACTGCTCTACAAAATCGAAGCTCTCCAAATGATCGGACGGACCCCTTAGGCGAATAGAACCAAGTACAGCCTCCCTTTGAGAGTCGGAATACCCGACACAAGACAGTCATTTTCATCGAATATGCATGATCGTTCGAAAGTGATCGATATGCTCGCACGACGGTTGTGCCATCGTAAGGGTCCATGCCGGGAAGCTTGAATCTGCCGAATCGGGTATTGCGATGATCTCCCGAGGGGACGAAGTTTTGGAAGAGGCGGCGGAGAATGGATCTGATTGTCGAACTCTTCCCCGCACCCGTCGAAGTTCATCGTAAGATGACGTGGAGTTTCACCGAGCCGAGCCATTCGTGGGTGAGAACCGGGCGTATCCGGGTTCAAAGATCTGGATGTGGTGCCAAGGGTTCTACTACGATCCGGCATTCCTGCAATCATTCTCGTGAAGAAAATCTGGATTATGCTGAGGGTCGTGCGGAACCTGTGGCTCTTCCAGCTGTTGGAACGCTTTTGCGGCCCTCAGGAGTCAAGAATTTCCTCGGGAATCCTCCATCCTTGAACGCGATCTTCCAAAGAGGGGCTGACGGACCCTCACCCGGGACATAGTCTATGTAGAGAAGTGTTGGAGACTTGCCCTTGATCCCCGAATGAGGAGCGTTGGAGCGAAACCCCGCTTACCAACCATATTGGAGATATAGCAATGGGGAACTGGGAAGCTTTCCCACAGACGCAAACTTGCGTTAGAGAATTTTATTCCAGAGATGCAGATCTTCAGCCCAAAATTATCCAACACACAAGCGGGATATGAACACGTGGGTTATACGTGGAAAACCCGTTAAGGGGAAAACCACGGCCTTGCCCACCAGAGAACTTTCACTATGTGTTCAAAAGATACGGTCCGCTTCTCGTTAGGAGAAGAAGGTGTTACAGGGCGGAAACAATAGAGTGTAGAAAATACAATATCTCAACTCAACCCAAGGGAGAAGTTTCCCAAAAGCGGCAGAACCGATCTTCGGGAGCAACCTCTTGATCTTCGGGAGAAAGGAGCAACCTGCCTTTTCTAGTCCCCCAAGGCGATCTCCTATGAAGCTCCTGATCTTCGTGCACCACCGGTGGGTACAGATAGATCGTCCAAGGTCGACCGGTGGTTCTCGAGCTCGTCTTCAACCGATTTCCTTCCCCTAAGGTGAGAATAAAGCTCTATTTATAGATTTTGGGAGTGGCGTGCCTTGTAAATTGTGGAAAACTCCAACCACTCCCATCTGACTACCAGGCGATCCCTCGATCGACGGTGTATTTTGATGATCCGGGTGCCTTAATGATGTCGAAGATCTTGATTGCTTGGATTCGCCTTGACGAGCCGCCGACCGACTAAATATGTCCATTTTGTGACCATTTGATCGTGATCCATTTTCATGCTCGATAGCTTGATCCGAGTCGATTCGATTCTGGATCGACTTAGATGTTGATGTTCGTTTCATCAGACGGCCGCTTGATCAAGCTTAAATCGGTGATTAGATCGGATTTAAAAATGCCAGATTCGCGTCTGATCGATTAATTTTCCGGCGATGTATCGTTTTAGTTTAAAGACTTTAGCTCAAGCACGTGTTCTCCTTTCTTCACAAGTCCATCTCATGAAATTCATAAATTTAAATATTTGTTAACTCCATGTGTAATATTCATTTTATGGCTAATTTTTATTCTTTTATTGTTCATAATTGGGCTTAAATATTATATTTTAAGTTAAATATAATATTTGGATTAGTTGGAATTTTATTCTTAGTTGGAATTGCAGCACACTTGTTAAATATCATATGATTATCCTGTTAAACCTATTTTTACAAAATATGGAAAAATTAAAAAGTAAAATAATTTAATATACAAAATTTCTGGAAATATTAAATATGTCTGTTTAATATTTGGAGAAATTGATAGAATAGTTTCTTTAATTAAAAGACTAAGTTTGAAGCATATTTTATTCATTAATTATTAATTTATAATTTAATTATCATTAGGGCCCAACTTAAAAAAAATAAGCATATCCTTAGTTAAGAGGGGAATAAAAATAGCGAAATATTTGAATTAAAAAATATATTTAAAATTTAAGCGCAGTCGGATGTTGTAAGCCGCCCACATCGTGCACTTATGTGGCGGGGATGGCAGTGGCGGAGCAGGAGCAGGACTGCTATCAATGGAGCAACGAGGATGACGTTCTCTGCTACAGCTGCGAATCTTGCAAAGCCGGCGTTCTGGAGCAGGTCAGAAGCGACTGGCACAAGCTCTCCGTCCTCAACGTCGTCGCCGTCATCTTCCTCATCGCAATCTACGCCTCGGTTGCTGCGCCTTCCGCAATGCCCGCCGTGTTCTCACGGACTATCCTTACGGAGCCAATCGCATGTCCAAGATCGGCCCGCAATGGGATTACTACTGGTATGTTTAAGTGGTTAATTTTGATTTAGGCTTTTCCTCGAACATGTTGGCCGCGCTTTTGAATTACTTTGGTCGTGGAATTTTTTTTGATGCAGGGGACGATGGTGGAGGGACAGATGGGATCAGCTTTGGTGAGGTTTTCTTCGAGCAGTTGAGTTTGCTTTAGATGTATAAATTGGTAAGTATATGACTCATATAAAGTTGGATAGTATTTCTTTTGAAGGTTTTGTAATTAATTACTTAGATTTTTTTATGCTCTACTAGTTCTCTGCAACCTGATGGCATCTACTTTTTTTGTGTACTTAATACAGCTTAGGATTAAAAGGAATAACTCATCAGCATCTTACATGATAAATTGATAATGAGAGTTTCCTTTTTAACACTCTCGTTGTGTGTTAGAATGTGAAGAAATAAGGAAAAATTAGAAAGAAAATAAATATTTTTTTAATATCGAGTTTTAAATGAGAAGGAAAAAAAATTTTTTTTTGAAAAAAAGTTATTTTTCGTATAATATTTGCAAGTATCTAATAAAGATTTCCGCCAACTGATTCCTGTCGCCATCTGCTTCCTTGAACCTACAAATTAAGAATGGCTTGGGAAGATGACTCCTTTAAGCTTTATCAGAACAAGTGGCAGATGAGTCAGGCAACGCACCATTCAACTGTCTGGAAAAAGCAGACTCTGGTTGCACTCTCCTAGTCTGATGTTTTCTCTGCAAATATTAAAGCAATTAGTGGGGCATCTAAGACTGGAAATTTGTAGAGAAAACATAGCTAGAGAAGTTATTGTTCTCAGTTTTATAAAATTGTTGAGGATGTTAGTTTAAAATTGAAGCTGGGAAAACTACGAGTTGGCTATATTAGGACCATCCTGCATCCGAACCTGTGGTATATTCTCAACAGCTTCAACTTCACTTTTCAAAATTTTCTCCATGATTTCCATAAATAAGTTTGTGGTGACAACTCAATTGCCTTTTGGGAAAGAAAAATTCATTCTCCCGATATCGATAATTTCAAATGAAACATTCACCAAGACTTCAAAACGAATCCGCATCTTCGCTTTTATGTAAAGAAGAGATTGTCTTATTAAAGAAATAATTCAACAATCGTATTCTCCAACGCATTGCATTCTATGAATTAATGTAAAAAAAGAAAAGGAGACCGAACTTGTAATAAATTAAACACAAAATAAAAATGGATTAGATATCATATTTCTAATAAAAGGGATTTACTGAATAGATTGCATAATGCAAAACTATTTTCAAAAATTTGATTTAAAATCTGGCTATTGGCAGATCCAAATAAAAGATTTGAATCACTATAAAACTGTTTTTAATGCAAAACTATTTTCAAAATTTGATTTAAAATCTGGCTATTGACAGATCCAAATAAAAGATTTGAATCGATATAAAAGCATCTTCTCTTTACATTACTTTTAACGTAATGTCATTCGATCTCAAAAATACACCATCTAAATTTCAACATATTATGAATAATATATTTAAAGATTATTTCAATTATATTCTAGTCTGACGATGTTTTTATTTTTTCAAATACTATTGTAGAACATTTTAATCATTTAAAAACATTTAAATGGTTAATTCAGAAAAACGGTTTAGTCATTTCTGCACACAAAATTAAAGTATTTCAAACCGAAATATGATTTTTGGGACATAACATCTCATATTATTTTTCAATTAATAAGATCAATTCATAAATTTTGATATTATATTAGATAAAAATTTTCTGATATTATAACATCTCTAATGCTTATATTATTTTTCAATTAATAGAAGCATCGAATTTGCAGACAAATTTTCTGATATTATATTAGATAAAAATTTACAACTGCTCTAGCCCTTAATTATGATTTTTATCACGCCAAGATGGAGCCTCTGACAGAAAGAAAACCACCAATCCGATATTCATATCAAAGACAAGACGAAGATTAAAGAACGAGTTAAAATCTTCCTGTCTTAATCTTATCGATCTAACAGCTTTCAAAATTTTAAACCGATGTTCGATCTTTGAGGTATCCTCAAACAACGAAAAAATTCTCACGAGGAATTAGTTCGTTTTACCTCAGGAAGGTGGAATCTCACACAACAAAAATATTCCATTATTAAGAAAGAAATGTTTGTGGTTGTTAAATGCATCTAAAAATTTCAAGATGATTTTCTCAACCAACATTTTCTTCTCCGATTAATTGTTAAATATATATTATCAACAAGATGTAAAAAATTTGGTATCCAAGCAAATTTTTGCATCTTGGCAAGCACAACTTTAAGTATTTGATTTTGATATTGAATTCATCAAAGTTAATGAAAATTCTCTTCCTGATCTTCTAACCCAATGAAGTGAATAAGAGTGGATCACCAAGACGAGAAAATGACCCCTCTTAACAGAGGCGGTCCCTCGGTTCGTGGAGGTCGCGGTCGTGGTCGCTTCAATGAAAAAGATCCGGCCAACTCAACCGTTAGCATGATCGACTTGAAAACCTATTTATATGGATCTTCCTCTTCAACTACGGTTGAAAAGGGCGAAACATCAAAAGCTGCAACACCATTCCTTAAAGATGTCATCACAGAACTTGTTTACTTTTGAAAGAAGTTAAACAAAATATTATCAAATTAATCGATTATTCAATCAATAATCAAAGATTTATTTGAAATATTTAAAACAATCATTTCATATGAAGCCAATCTCTGAGAAAATTATGAAAAATTTAACACAACTAAGTGTTGAAATTAATCATGTTCACATGAATTAACCATGAAATTTTATATAGAAATGTGTTATACACAAAATATTTCATCGAAATGAGGATTAACCCCATTCCAAGAAAAATAATATTTTATCCACTAATTCTGACAAAATTAATGTAAATTATCGGTGTTATATTCAAACGATGAAAGTTTTCTTTCGCGAACAATAAACAAAGATATAAATGAATAAAGACATTATGAATCCTCCGTAGTTCTTTAGATGGTGGAATTATTTGAGCGAACTGATATACTTCCGAGCAATCAAAGCATTTTTAATGATTGATTGAATGGAGGCTCAATGAGGACCATGTCAGAAAAATGATTGAGATAACACTTCTTTCTTCTTCAAATCCGGATTTGAAGCTGGAATGTCACTTGGAAAATACCCTTAATCGTCGACTTCGAAGACAATTTTATTAAAATGGTGAGCTTCGATTAGCATTGAAGATAAGCTCAATCATCACCATTATCAAATCCTATTTGAACTACGATTCCTCAAAAACTAGATTTTGAGTTATGTGAATAAAGTATCAAAGATGATATCCCGTGAAAATGAATCTCGGCAAGGATGCAAAATCTACAGACACTCCGGTATTTCAATCACCCAATCACATCTGTCGGTGGCGACTCTTAGGTGTTATTAATCCACATGTGGCAAGTGGATTCGAAATGATATAATTATTAATCACTTTAACGATTCTCTTTATAATTGAGTCCACTTTAATTTACAAAAGTGGTCGACATTGTTATCTACTTTACTTCTGATAAAGTAGACATCACTTCAACCGGTCGAATTTAGGTACTTTCCTCAAAGTAGCAAATTCTGAGAATCTTCGTCTATTTTGTACCTTTGCTAAAAAAGTTTTTCTCGATTCTATATAAGGAGGCTTTGTCTATTGTTTAAGTGTGTTTAGTTTTTCCATCTTCTCTCTCTCTTACGCTCTCTCTTGTACTTTCGCTTTGTTGTGTTATTACCATCGGTCGTGTAAGTTTAAGTTTTTTGTTTAATATAAGTGTGTTTTTTATATCACATAAAATTGGTATCGAGCATGATGTAATTTCCGAGGGAAGGTTGTATGTTAGGCGATTTCTTCTTATGATCATTACGGATTACCTTCTACTTGGTCCATATCTCTTAAGTCCTTTATCCTGACTTCATCACAAATGACGGTAAATCCCTGAGTTGATTGGGTAGTAAGTCCTATTTTTGTGACTGTTTTGAATAACTCTTTGGTGGAGATCTGTACCCAGTTTATTGAATCTTTATTAGTTGATCCTTTGAAGACTTCTTCTGCATCATCCTTCTCTCTCCCTCTGTTTTTATGGCTTCTTCGTCTTTCTCCGAAGTATCTTCTAATCTCACGATTAGAAGAAATAATAATTTAATTAAAACTCAAATGAGTTCCCTTAGAAGACCTAAATAAATGGTATTTACCAAAGATTGATAAATCCATTATTTATCAATTTTTTTGATTTTAAGGAAAAACTTGGTTAAAACCATTGAACAAACCATTACAATAGATTAAATGGATAAAACATTTATCTAACTCATGATCTGCGTAAATATATGCAAACTTCAAAATATTCATATTGGATGATCTGAGATATCATTTAAACTTTAACCCTTAAAGGACTAAATGCTTCATCTTAGCTTAAGAGATGGTCGATGTCTTAAGCGGGCTAATCTCTTATGGCGTTGAACTAGCCTGAGTGGTAGTTTATTTTACCTTTCCCCAATTTAAGTGTATCTCATCAGATATAAACTTATTTGAAGCTATAAAATTGCATTTATAGCTTTATGGATATGATTTTCTCCAGGTTTCATTGCTTTGATTTTCGAAATTCATTTTTTAAGTTTTAAACACATTAAATCTAGAGTTCAAAAGGCATTGTGTGAGCAACACTTTGATAAATCTTAGCGTCTTCGTATAGCTATAGAGTTATTAAATGGAGCAGTGGTATTTACACTCACGGACAATATCATCTGTCACGACCTTCCATTAATCAAGATTTCGATCAAATAATTCAAGCTATTTGAAGGTGGCGTTGAAGTAAGATTCAACCTGAAGATCTATCACACTTGGGGTTTATCCCTTACGAAACTCAATGAAGTTTAGATCGGATGGTTCTCCAACTCCTGAACCATCTGTTAAGGCGCTTTGCCTGAACATGAATCATATTTCTCATCCAGGGAGAGAAAATCAATCTCCCACTCCATCTGAAATGAATTTTAGTCTTAATGACTTATAAAATCGGCACTAAGACTAGAGAAGTTATTCTATGTGAATACTTCCAACCGAAGTACGACAAATTTCATACTTGGTATAGAAGTTTCACTTTTGAAAAACAATATCTCGAGATATCTGATTTATATTTCGATCAAATGAGAGAAAGAAATAGTCAAGATAAAGCAACTATTCCTTTTGTTGCTTGATTTTGCGACTTATCACGTCTGAGTTCGTTTTATCCACTAAAAATGGCCAAGGAAGATTATTGAAACATCTTATCCCCACCGTTGCAAAATAGTGGATGATAAGCTTTAGAATTAATAGCTTTTGGAAAAATGGTTTTGATCCTCAAATTAATAGAATTTATTATTATTAAACTTAATTATAGTAATAGTATATTTCAAATAATTGTTGATCATCTTTTTAGCCTAAAGTCTAAAATTGATCAAGTAATTAAACATAAGGATCCTAGCCCAGAAACTAGTAAAGCCTCAGAAAAACCTTCCACAAGTGAGAATCTATTTGTGAAACCTTTCATAAAACAACCTCCCAAGTTAGCTCTTAACTTAGGACCATCTTCCGAAGACATTCAGAATTTGATCCTAAAATTAAAAAGAAAACTATGTTGGGACTCTTAGCCAGTTGGAAGAAGATTCAACAGAATTCTCGACGGAATCTGATAAGGAAAGTAATATTGAAAAGGTTCAGGCACTTTTTCAAGAATTAC
The DNA here is from genome assembly GCA_021442155.1 of Cymbidium sinense. Taxonomy (NCBI): domain Eukaryota; kingdom Viridiplantae; phylum Streptophyta; class Magnoliopsida; order Asparagales; family Orchidaceae; genus Cymbidium; species Cymbidium sinense. Next base: position 21,585,839 of record CM038217.1, on the reverse strand, counting down.
AAGAGTCTCACCCTCCTCTTGATATCCAGAAACTTTCTTATCCAAAAAAAAAATCTGAAAAAATATTATTATAAAGGCACATACGCGATTTATTATTTGAAGAAGATACTCATTTTGTAGAAAATGCTTATGATGAAGACTCTCTTTATGAATAGAATATTGATGGATTCTCGAGCATATCAAATCTTTTCTTCTTGAATCTTATGTTATGCTTGATGTTTAATAAAGACATCGAACAACACAATCATTTGTATCTGATTATTGTTTCAATTTTGCGTTCTTAAAGGATGGTGGGATTATTTCCTCACCGTTCCTCAAAAGGAAGACCTTCTTAGTGAGATAGATTTAAGCATTAAAGATCTTCCAAAATAACAGCAAAAGCCTAATGACAATTGCGTCTATAATCTACTTCAAACGATTATAGACCATTTCTTTATAGAAATCGAGGAGAAAAACTTCTCATTACTCCAAAATTAAGATGTCCATCCTTAACCCATTTCCTATGGTATAAGGATATATTTTTGGCATGTGTCACCCTTTATGGCCTTGATAGCCTTCATTAGAAACAAAATCATTGAGCGTCTTCTAATCTTTTTGTAGAAAAGGTAATCTCCGTCTTTATGATGGAGCGATTCCATATGAAAATCTTACGTGTGAAAATCTTATTTCCTCATGCAAAAGCGACTAACCATTTGTTACGATCTTAAATTAAAAGATCAAATGAAAGCATGCCTCGGAAAGGAAGTACTTGAGGAATTACGATTCAGCGATCCCAGTTTGTCCTTCATACAAACAAAGGGAAAAACATTGAAGTATTTTTCTAAATGTGAAAAATCATTACCAAAAGCGTGAAAAATTCACTCATAAATCAAAGACTTCTAGTCACTCATTTAAATAAAAGGCAGAGAAATAAAATGTTATAAATGTGGTCGTTCATGTCATTATGCAAATATATATACTGTCAAAAAGAAGTTAAGAGAACTTCAAATTAATGAAGGATTAAAACAAACTCTAATGAAAATCCTTCTTCTTCTAATTGACGAATCAGGAAGAAGATGACACTTCATCTTAGTCTTATGATAAACTAGCGGTAAATATTAACGGTATATTATTATAAAATATTATAAATATGATAGTGCGTATCATTTAGCGAGCAAAGGACGATAAATTCAACTTTTTTTGGCTCGGGTTAAAGATTCTTCAACACGATAAAATAATTAGTCTTCTTGATGATAAGAAGAATGATAAAGCTGGAAAAATTTGATCCCTATACTACTAATGAAGTATATAAAAGAGAGCTTCTTGGAGTTTATCTTCTTACAATTTAACACATCTCAAATCTGAATTAAAGCAACTGAAAATTGAAATTAAACAATTAAAAAATGAACAAGAGCTTATCAATAGACGTCTTATGGATCTTGAATTAAAATAGAAGGCGTCAGATTCATTTGAATATCACAGGCGATTTAATCCCGGGTTTCTTACCATCTGAAGCGATATCTGAGAAATAGTATATTTATCAAATTAATTATAAATAAATAATTTATTTTATCAAATTTAATTACTTTAGTTGACGATTGGAGCGATTTATTATATTGAGAAGGAATTATTCCAAATATTTTAAAAAAAATTAGACAACGGTTAAAAGCTTGCTCGATGGTGAATCATTCTGATTAAATATAAATTATAAATGCAGTGTGCAGAGATGATGTTTGTATTAATCTTTTATACTTGTAAAAATCTTTTGACATTATTTTGGAAACACCTTTTCTCCTCAAAATAATGTTTATCACAAGGATTGATGATAATGGAATATAGTGCTTTCTTTGGAATAAAAAAATCACATTCCAATTTATCACTAATCTAAAAAAAATTATCATAAATGAAATGAATAGACTTAATAATAAGTCTATGTATTTACATTATCTCAAAGAAGAAATTAATGATTTAACTATTAATTCTTCCCCTCAGATAAAAGATAAGATTCAAAATTGTCTCCACGATTTCCATAAAGAAGTTTGTGGTGACAACCCAATTGCCTTTTGGGAAAGAAAAATCCATTCGATGGAGCTCACGTACATTGATAATTTCAATGAACGATATATTCCCACCAAGGCTCGTCGTTGTCAAATGAACGAGCACTATCTTGCTTTATATAAAATAGAGATTGTCGAGTTATTAAAGAAAGAAATAATTATGATTTTCACATTGGGTATGCATTGTCTGAATTCATAAATTTAAAAAAAAAGCGAACAAAGTATTAAAATGGATTAGATATCCTATTCTTAATAAAGAGATTCTTGAATAGATTACGATGTAAAATATTTTCAAAATTGATTTAAAATCACATTTATTGGCATATCCAAATAAAAGATTCAGATCGCTATAAAATTATTTTTAATGTTCCCTTTGGACATTATGAATGGAGCACGTGTCATTAGGTCTCAAAAATGCAATTTAACATATTATGAATAATATATTTAAAGATTATTTCAATTATATTCTCGTATATATTGGCGATATTCTTATTTTTTCAAATATTATTGAAGAACATTTTAATCATTTAAAAATATTTAAATGGTTAATTTAGAAAAACGGTTTAGTCATTTTAGCACCCAAAATTAAAGTATTTCAAACCGAAATACGATTTTTGGGACATAACATCTCTAATGCTTTTATTATTCCAATTAATAGAAGCATTAAATTTGCAGAGAAATTTTCTAATATTATATTGGATAAAAAACAGCTACAACGGTTCTTAGGAGCCCTTAATTATGTCGCTGATTTTTATCACAATCACTGAATCGACTCTCTTTGTGATTAAAGAAAACTCCACCATGGTGATCGATATTCATCGAAGTCGGTATGAAAGATTAAAGAAACGAGTTAAAATCTCCTGTCTTAATCTTTAAACCCAGCTTTTAAAATTGATCGTCTCGATCTTGGATACGGAGGTATCCTCAAACAACGAAAAAATTCTCACGAGGAATTAGTTTGTTTTACGTCAGGAAGGTGGAATTCCACACAACAAAAATATTCCATTATTAAGAAAGAAATATTTGCGGTTGTTAAATGCATCTCGAAATTTCAAGATAATCTTCTCAACCAACATTTTCTCCTTGTATTCTCGAAATACATTATTGAACAAGATGTAAAAAATTTGGTATCACAAATTTTGCATCTTGGCAACTTTCGATTATATTTTGATATTTTAAAGGTAATGAAAATTCTCTTCGGTTTTTTAACAATGAATTCTTGCAGCGAGCAGTGGATCACCCCCTGCGAGAAAATGACTCCTCTTAACTGAGGCAGTCCCTCGGTTCATGGAGGTCGCGGTTGTGCCGCTTAAATGGAAAAAAAATCCCGATTCAATGTTAGCATGATCTGAAAATCTATTTATATGGATCTTCCTCTTCAACTACGGTTGAAAAGGGCGAAACATCAAAAGCTACATCATCCCCAAAGATGTCGTTGCCGAGAACTTGTTCTTCGAAAGAAATTAAACAAAATATTATTGAAATTAATCCTCGATTATTCAATCAATAATCGTGGCATTATTTGAAATGTATTTGAAACAATCATTTCTCATATGAAGCCAATCTCTCACGAGAAAATTATGAAAAAATTTTAGCACAATTTAAGTGTGTTGAAATAAATCATATTCATGATCAGACGAATTATGAAATTTTATATAACAAATATGTTATACACAAAATATTTCATCAGAGCGAATGGGGATTAACCACATTCCAAGAAAAAATAATATTTCTATCTACTAATTTACAACACAAAATTAATGTAAATTATTGGTGCTATATTTAAGCTATGATGAAAACTTTCTTCTTTATGAACAATAAACGAAGGCGTTGTGGATGTTCGTAATGAATAAAGATTATGACCGAGGATCTTGGCGTGGTTCTTTAGATGGTGGAGCTACTTGCAGAACTCGATATACTTAGACCAATCAAAGCAATTTTTTAATGATTGGATGGAGATGGCTCAGAATGAGGGTGTAATCAGAAAGAATGATTGAGAAACGCTTATTTCTTCATCTTGTCAAATCTCTTGGATTTGGAGTTGGAATGTTTCACTTAGATAGGACCTTGATATTTGGTCCTTCAAAGCAATTTTATTAAAATGGTAGAACTTCGATTAGCATTTAAAGGCTCAAGACCATTATCAAATCTGTTATTCAAAACTACGATTCCTCAAAAACTCGATTTTGAGTTATCATGGATGAAGTCTCAAAGTATCAAAAGGCGATATCATAAAAATGAAACTTCGCGTAAGGATCGTCAAAAAAATCTACGACTAACTTCGTAGAGGTATTCACAACAACAACAATGACAACAAGCTTAATCCCCTTGGGTGGTCGACACATGAATCTTTAGGTCTCCATTGTGTATTATGTGTCAAATTCTCATTTTTCAAGTATACTAAGATCATTTTTTATACATCTTAACCAAGTCTTTTTTAGGTCTACTCTACCTTTCTTAACATAAGGCAAATCTAATGCATCTACTCTCTGTCGGATGGACGTAGGCTTTATGTGGCCAAACCATCCCAGAGCGACTCTCCCTAATCTTATATCTACTTTGGAGCTACTCCAACTTTTCCCGAACATACTCATTTTGCATTCTATCTCTCAGAGTAAAGCCACTCATCCACGAGCATCCTCATCTACTTAACTTAGTCTTATGCTTCTCTTTTATTGGACATTCTCTTAAGTCAGTCTTACCACCATCTTATAAAATTTTCCTTAAGTTTAAGTGGAACTTTCTATCACATAATAGGCCGGATGCATTCCTCCACTTCAACCATCCAACTTGAATTCTACTAATAACATCTCCATCTATTTCACCCATTTTTTGAACAATAGAGCCTAAATATCTGAATCTCACTCTTATTAATGACTTGATCACCTAAAGTCACAACTATCACTAAAACTTCTAACTAAAATTACACTCCATATATTAGGTTTAGATCTACTTAAATGAAAACCTTTAGACTCTAAAGTTGACCTCCATAATTCAAGTTTGTTGGACTCCCTCTAGTCTTATCAACAAGAAGAATGTCATCGACAAAAGCATACACCAAGGTACATCTTCTTGTAAATGCCTCGTAAGAACATCCATAACTAAAGTAAAAGATAAGGGCTTAATGTTGATCCTTGATGTAATCCAAGCGAAATAGGAAAATATTTTGTCAATCCTCCTTGTGTTTGGACACAAGTAGCGACTCTATATACATATCCTTAATGACTTGAATATAACCAATATTAACTCCTTTACGTTCTAGAACTCTCCAAAGAACATCTCTTGAGACTTTATCATAAGCTTTCTCTAAATCAATAAATATCATATGTAGATCCTTCTTTTCTCTATGCTTCTCCATCAAACCTCTTAACAAATGTATAGCATCCATAGTAGATCTACGGCATGAAACCAAAGCGATTGTGAGAAACTATCACGTATCACATGCTCTTAATTACTCTCTCCCATAATTTTAATGTATGGCACATTAACTTAATTCCTATAATTTGCACACTCTTGTGCATCACCTTTATTCTTAAATATAGGAACCAACAAACTCTTTCTCCACTCATCGGCATCTTTTTAGTCTTTAAAATAACATTAAAAGATTTGTAAGCCAAGAAATTCCTTGATCTCTAAACATTTCCACACTCTATTGGAATATTATCACGGTCTCTTGCTTTTCCACATTTCATTTTCTTTAAAGCTTTAATTCAGTTACTAATCTGACGATGATAAAATGAAATTCTCTATTTTGTTTAGGGTATTAAGGTTGCTAAAATCAATCATACTTTCGGATCCTTCATTGAAAAGTTTATCAAAATACCTCATCCATTTTATTTTTGATATCTTTTCTAAAAAGCACTTTATTATTTTCATCCTTAATACCCCTCAGAACTATGTCTTTACTTCTCTATCTCTTTGGTTGGCTAACTTATACATACATCTTTCACCTTCTTTGGTATCTAATCTATTGTATAAATCACTAAAGCTAAATTTTTGCATCATATATTGCTTTCTTAGAATCTCTATGGCCATTTATATCTTTCCCGATTCTCCGAGTTTTTTACTAAACCAAGTTTATAACAATGCTTATTTGCTTTATTTTCTTTTGCTCATTTCGACTCCATTTATTCTTATTAAAAAGCTTTTCGCTTTTGATTCTCCAGACACATCTTTAAAGAACTGCTTAATTTCACTGATATTTTTTCCCATAACGCAATTTTCCTATGAACATCACAAATTCTAATTTCTTGTAACTCGCCAAGGTATTCAATGGCTTAATTTTCAAATTAGGCTTAATTAAAACTGTAATTAGCTAATTAGGCCGTTAAAAAATAAAATTTAAATAGCCCAAATTTGATCTAAATTTTTTTTAAAAAAAACTAACCAAACAAGTAATAGTTTTTTGTCATCGCTCATCCATGTCGATTTCGGCGTGCTTGGTATCGGTTGGAAAGGTAATGAAAATCAACTTTCATGTTGACTTTCTGAATCTTATCCGAATTAGCTTTTGTGAATGTATGAATTTTAAATTTGCAAAAATTAAAGATATCAGCCTATTTTGTTATATCGACTCATCCGGTGTCGGATTTTGGTTTTGTATCGGAAGGTAATGAAAAATTCTACAACTTTCGCGACAACTTTCCCGAGTCGCTTTTTTTAATATATGAATTTTGAATTTGCAAAAATTAGAAATATTGCAGCAGCCCCTTTTTTTGGCCATATCATACTCATCCGTCGATTTACATGTTTGATATCATCGGAAGAATAATGAAAAGAACTTTCACGACAATTTTCATTAATCTCGCTTCTAATTTTACAAGAATATTCTACTAAATAGTAAAATCAATGGAGTTTTTCACTCTTAGGAAGCAACCAAATGAAGCATTGCATAATTTATTATATCTCCTTACACTAAAACACTCTTAATGTACAATTAACAACCTTTAAAGAAAAAAGACATATTATCATAAAAAAGCATATGATCTAAAACCGATCTCTGATGTAATCCAACCAAAACAAACAAATAATAAACAATACTAGGATTATACAAGAGTGAATTGTGAAAACTGAATAGTAAACATAACAAATGAAAAGTCACAAGTACATGTCATCTATCAGATAAAAAGATAATACGGCCATCGCCCGCGTGGTGGAATCGCATCGCTACTGTGAGTGTAATGGGTGGTATTGTCGCGTTGATCGCGTAGATGCATCACCGATGATCCTCCTCTTCCACGGCAGGTTGTCAAATAGCAAGTCAGAACATGAGAGGTATATCACCAAGCTCAGCAGTAACGAATACCCGGTACACTCAGATGATGATGCTGTATATGAATGACGGACTCGCATGGGATTGCTGAGTGTCATGGATGCATCCGAGACCACATTGAGTACATAGTTGAGAAGCTGGTGTGATGTACTCAGTGCTGATTCGAGCTCCCTGACAGTTCTCTATATTGTTAATCTCTCTCTCTCCACACGGCAGTTCCTCAACTTCAACATAAATCACAATAAGTTGTACGCAGGCTGCATTAATTATAACTTCACAAACTTCTTCATCATTAATGTAAGTTGCAATAAATCCAACACCAAGAAAACGACACCGATTAAAAAAGAATTTTCGATCTATCTTCAACGAATCTCATTATTCATTTTTATAATTGAATTAAATCCGTGGGACTTGACGGACAATTTTTCCCACCAACATATGTTGAATGAAATCGCCGCTACTCGAAGTTCACCGCCATAATAAAGAACTATACGCCAAGATTCAAACTCATTTCTAACGACAATATAGAATACCGAATCCTTCCTCTCACCTAATTAATGTACATAATTTAATTCGAGAAATAAATTGAATATAATTTTAAATTAACAAGATTCCCCAAAAATTGAATTAATCACATAAACCCTTGAGCTCAACATGTATCTAGACAATTTGGAGTCATTTGGACTAAGTTCGGGCGACAATTTGACTATCATAACAAATTAGTTCAATTAGGCCAAATTCAATGTAAGTTAAAAATTAAACTTCCAATTCACTTCTAAGTAATTTAAAACTATTTTATAGATCAATTAAAGGCCTTTTTACCACTAATTTATGAAGCTTGATCAAATCAAAATTAAGTGACATAGATCTTTAACTTTCTCCGAAAATTTGATTCTTAATAAAAATTCTTAGTTTTCATGGGACATGTGATTAAATAAGAAAGCTATTAATTGATTAGTTATTTATATGATAACATTTAGCTCCAATCTATCAATGTTTCCCAATTTTATGATGTGCGCATAACATCATTAAATTTGATGGAGACATTCCATTAGGCCTTCCTTTAGTCAAATGCATATTAAATCTACTTAATTTATTAAAAAAAAAGATGTAGGATCTATACACTATGAATATCTCAGGTGTGCCTTCATTAAAAAAGCATATACTCTTAAAATAGATGAAACATATTTCCTATTGCATGTCATGACTAACAAAAATAATTTAAAGCTTAGTATCTTAATGGTTTCCCATTAATCAATCACATAAATATGAAGACCTTAAAGCCATACATATTTTACGGAAAAAAAATTGTGCTCAAATACATACAACTTTATGCCTTCAAAGAAAAAAAATTGTGCACATATATTGAACTACATATATGTGCTTAATCAAAATAAATAGCTTAATCATACTTAATCAAACTAAATATATCCGCTTAATCAAACTAAATATATATATATATGCATAAATTAACTTTCCCTAAAAAAATATATACACCACATTTAAACCTAAATCTCACACAAATTTCCTATGAAAATCAAATTAAATAGCTAAATCATAACAACTAAACCCATAAAAAATAAAATCTAACACATTTGGTGCATTTAGGGCTAAAAATACCTAAATCGGCAAAAAAAATCAATAAAAAAACCCTTATGAAGCTTCTCCTTCACCACGAACCTCCCTCAGGCGGATGGCGAAGGCGCCAATTACGGCACGAGTGCGGCACGAGATTTGACAAAAAACAAAGTGATACCGTCAGCCAATAATACGATTATCCGCGCCAATACCGACGGACCGGCCTATTTTAAATTTTTTTTAATAGCTTAATTAGCTAATTACAGTTTTAATTATGTCTAATTTGAATTCAATCACTAATCTACATCCGCTGATAGTACGTCTTCCGACATCGATATCAATCCAATCGGGCGAAAATTAGTGGATTCCAGCCAAGAATGATCTGGCCAGAATTATTAATCACTTTAGCGATTCTCTTTATCAGAATAATTGAGTCCACTTTGCTTTACAACGCAAAAGTGACTGACATTATTATCTTTACAATACTAAAGTAGACATCATTTGAACCGGTCGAATTTAGGCTACTTTCCAACTCAAAAGTAGCAAATTCCTTTCTCCACTACGACGAGAATCTTCCGTCATTATTACCTTTGCTTAAATAAGTAAAGTTTTTTTTTGCCTCTTTATTCCTATATCAGGAGGTTTTGCCTATTATTTAAGTGTTTAGTTTTCCATCTTCTCCCTCTCTCTTCCTCTCTCTCTGTACTCTGCTTGTGTGTGCTTCTACCATTAATCATCGTAAGTTTAAGTTTTTGTTTAATATAAGTGTGCTTTTTATATCCTGCGTAAAATTGGTATCAGAGTCATGATGGGGTAATTCCTTGGGGGAGAAGGGATGTTAGACGATTTCTTCTTATGATCAGCTATTCTGGATTACCTTCTACTTCGTCCATATCTCCTAAGGAAGAAAGCTTAATCAACACGCCATTTGTAGATTACATTAGCAAAGAAAAAATGTTAAGATGTCAAAATACTTTGTTGATACAGTTTTTCAACTGTGATTTCTGCAAATAGCAATAGAATATCAGTTATTACAAAGTTTAAAAATAAAAGGAGACTATCAGCCTGAAGGGAATTATTATACAAATTGAGTAACAGTACCAGAAACTTTTAAAAAAAACAAAAAACAGTTAAGTTTATTTAAGCTTGATAAAACTAAATGTCTAATGTCAGGTCAGAAATGAAGTTGACCAGACTGTAGATATTAAACAAATGGTGAGCGGTGTTTCTGAAGAGCAGTTTGGAAGGAACTACTTTTTGCTTCAAGATGCTTGTTCAATTATGGCGGATGCTTTCGCATACTATGTAGGTGATGGTCTTCCATCTACAAATGGTGTAAAACCGTGCATTTAAGATCAAGAGCACACGCCCTTTGAATTTTAATTGGCAATAGACCATGCCTTGTCTTTCTCTAATGAGCATGTTATTATCACAGTATTTCAAGAGGTTATCTGATTCTCGGAACTTAATATGAGACAAATCAGAAGGCATAGCCTGATCAAAGTCTTGTGAGATTTTTTTTTATTATTATTTAGCAGCATTGTTGTCAGATTCCAATATTTGACCTATGAAGTTACCATCTACCTTTTTCAATTTTTTTTTTTTTGTTGATTAAGCAATAATCAAGTTCATGACCATAAATATCAGCTGGCATTCAATAGTCAGCATCTAGTAAATGATGCTGGTCATAGTTAATTTCTTGCAGGAAATGCATAAGATTGTAAATAGATAGAATTAGGATTCTGTCTCTCCAAACAACGAAACCATCAGTGAAAACAACTCCAGAGAATCAGGATTTTATCTTCAAAAGCAGTAGAATGCTCTTCAGATAAAGTGGAGCCTACAGATTCTTCCCTAGTAGAATCACTAACAAACCTGCAAAATAATTGTTAGCTAGAGATACTCTGGTGGTGCCTCCAATGCTCAAACTGATTTGCCCCTAAATTTCACGATGCTAACTACTTGGTATGGGAAAGAGAATTCCTGGCAACTCTTCTGGCCATCAAATTTAAGCTCCTTTTCAAATAAGTCAATTTTAAATTCAGTTTTTTCTAGTTCTTTGCATTTGATATTGCGTTTTTAATAACAGCATATAATGTTTGGTCAATAACGAATCCCCTGAAAGCATTCTCAGGCTGCATCAAACCAGAGTGAAGCCAGCCTTGAAATGGAACTGGCATCCAGTTGATCTAACTTAATAGAAATTTTCTCTCATGGTTTTGAAGCCTAAAGCCAGATGAATGGCTATACTGAGCTCTATTACTATGAACATTTAAGCTCTTAATGCAGAGCTTTTCGTCTGTACCAGCTGAAAATATTATAGTATGGTATACTGAGCACAAAGAAAGGGAATTAGTTCTCATTCCAAACACCCAAAATTGCACGTTCAAGAATTGAACAATTATTAAATGTACAGTGCACATAGAAGAAATCATAAGGTATCATACAATGCAAGACAGGTTTCAATGAATTATAGAGGTCAACTATTTCTTTGAAACAAATTTATGTAATTGAAATTAAATATAGCCATGTTATAGCCAACCTGTCTCTCTTCAAAAATAAATTCGGATAGGAAAAGGATTGTAGGAAAGTAGGGTTGAGAGTCTAAGGAGTGTTCTTCTTTGGAAGAGAGTGTCTTGACTCTTGAGTCTGCAAACTTGAGAGAAGGTGCAAAACCGAAAAGCTTGATAGAAATAGAGTTGATAGCTTCTTCCTCTTTGTATGTAGCTTAGTTTTTCTTCATTATCAAAATTAGATATTTAGTTTCTTACTTCATGCAGAATTTAGATTACATTCTATTATGTATTATGTGGCCCATTAGTCAAGTTTTTATGTATTAGAGTGCTAGAATCAAAATGAATCCAAGTGCATTGATGTTGACGAAAAAGTTGTTATAGGAAGATGGGATGACCATTCTCAACCTTAGAAAAACCTCAAAAAGGTTAACTGTAAGCTAAAATGTCAACCATGGAGAAACATCAACTGCTTGCGATTCAAGCCAAGCATTTTCAAAAGTAGATAATTGTGATGATGGAGATGATGAGCAAGCTGATTATGATGCAAAACATGAAACTTAATCAATAAATCATAAAAGATGGCTCCTAAAAAAAGATCTTATCATCTCGATCACGAGAAATCAATGGGCAGTTTTAATGGCAAGAACATAACCCAAAAGATGAGAATCTGAGCCTCTTTCAACATGAGACATCAACCTTCTAAGTTCCTACCTTTAAGGGAATTCAATTGATGCAAACTAGGCGGAGCTTGGGTCGATCAATCAGTGGCCGACTTCAATTTTTATGGGTATTCTTCTCTATTCTTCCCAAGAGAAGATTTTGGTTGCACGATAAAGCTCTTGAAGCATGCTTTTAACTTGGTGGAATGCTAATCTCGGTTACGGATATCAAGATATCTATTTGAGCTAGTTCAAGAAACTAACCGGTTAAGAAAACTCCCTTATGAGATACAATGAGGAAAGATGGAGGAAATGACACGGGTTACGAACCAAAATGTAAGATTACACAACAAATTCAAAGATAAGCCTTAATAATTGGTGCATCATTCGAATATATGTATGTATGAAAAAGGTGCAAGAAGGGGTTCATTAAAGTATCTTCAACGAGCTCCTTATTTTCCTCGTCGCAGACCGTAGTCAATCTATCGTGAGAAAGAACAAGAATAAGAAATAAAACCTCCTACCAAGAAGAATGGAAAGAAGATGAAGAGTGCTGAGAAGAATAAGTGAAACCGAAAGACTTAATTCTACAAACTTTTCTTCTAGAAATAACAATTACTATTGATATGGCTCTCAAAATACGACCACAAAAGACAAATCACGGCCGAAATGAGCATGATTAGTCAAACCGATCGGTATCAAGACTTAAAATATCATCAATCTTCGACATCAATTAAATCCCAAAACAACTCCCAAATATGGACGAGAATAAATCGAAGGCCTCGAATGAGCCGGATCTAACGAGCCTAAGATCTCATAATTCTGATTTCATTTGGGCATCCAAATGCTCAAAATACATCAAATGATCAAGGAATCATCCCGAACCGTCCGACGAGGGAGGCATGCGCTTTACATGAATTTACAAGAGCTCTCCTCCCATCTATAACAGGAGAAAATGCCGTGAAGTGAAGTGGAAGAAGAGAAGTTAAGAGGAAGAAGAAGAAGAGCGAACAAGGAGGAGAGCGACAAGGGAAGAAAAGGAAACTGAAAGAAGAGGAAGAGTCAAGCGGAAGAAAAGGAAGAGTTCAAAATAGGAAGAAAAGGAGGAGCTTAAAAGAAGAAATTGCTTGAAGATCAAAGATAAATCTGTATTTTGCTTCCATCATCATCGCTAATTATATTTTTAATCTATTTTATCATCATTAAATTATATTTGACGATCATTTTATTGTTTTCTTTTCATACACAATTGAATTCATCAAATAAAAATACATATATTTTTTAGGTATGGTTTTCTTTTATTTTTTTAAAATTTTGTCCTAATTTCTTTATTCTTTTCTTTAATCGACAAGGAAAGTAAACTTTCATCTATTTACATACACTATGATCATCATGAAGAAGAAATGGGAAAACCGTGTTCAAAACAAATTTTGTATATAGAAGCCACGAAAAATATTTGCAGAAGCATGTACCAACTCGATGCTTAAGAGATCGTTGACGCCAATGTGACATGTGCCGTCATCGAAGTGTTGATGAGGGAGAGACTCTCATGGACACAGTGGGAAGACGATGAGATCATGGAAAACGATGTGAGGGATGTCGAATTTGGCCACAATGTGAACGGTCCAAGTGATGATGGCGTCGGAGATGAAAGTTGGCGCTGTGGCGACTGCGACAGAGGAGCTTGTGGAGGGACAGAAGGAGGGCGAGGCCGACGATGATGAGACGAGGGTAATTGGAGTTGGTGGGTTACTGAGATTATGGCGGTTGTGAGTAGGGGCTGTTCAAAAAATTCATTGTTTATAAATAATTAGTTTTTTTGCTCCTTTATATTCGGCTCATTTATTTATTAATTAAATAAGCTGAATATAAATAAATATTTTAAGCTCGATTTATGAATGAGTTAAATATGAATAATTTCGATCATATTCGACTCGATTTAATTTAAAATAAAAAAGTATATTATATTATATTATATCGATGCTATTCAAATAAATTTAAAATATTTACATAAATTTTAGATATATTTTAGTTTAAAAATATGGAAAAGGATACTTACATAAATAAAAATATAATAAGAATAACAAAACAAATTAATATATTAGAGAGATAAAAGTTTTTTTTCTTTAATTTTAAGGTTATTTTTCTTTACTTTCTCAGTGTGAAAGGAGTATGACCCACTGGTTGATGAAGAAGAATATTTCTATTTAGCTATTAATGCTAGCGGCATAGCAATGTCAAACTATCTTGCTTGAAAAACTAAGGAATGCCTTAATAGCTCTTTATTTTATTTAAGATTTCTTCTTATTGCATCAAAAATCTGCAAAAGTGAACTTGCATATAGAGAGAGAGAGAGAGAGAGAGAGAGAGAGATGAAAAATAATTAACTTAATAAGTATAAAAGGTAATTAACTTGGTAATGGTAAATAGAAATAAGTTCAAGAAATTCTTCTATTTTATTTGTACTCTTATTCATGTATTTATTCATTTCTCTCCCAAATTATTTCATGAAAATAATATTAATATATTATCAATAATTTTGATATTTTTCTTTATGAATTTAATTTCTTACAATTACTAGTATATTATCATATCATTTTAAACGTTTAAGGATACATTAAAACAATTAGATGTTAAGATATGATGTATGAGTTTAATAAATTAAGATAACATATTAATAATTTTTAGAAATTAAATAATATATCAATAAAAATAAAAAAATTAAAATGTCCTAACAGTGAAAATATATATTTAAAAGGAGTAAAAAAAATAAAAATGGCAACAGTGATCGCAAATCTTATCTACAGTTCCATTAATATGGTTGCACTGCAGTCTCCTCCACTTGAAACCCAACCGCAACTTTTACCTATCATGGACTCCTCTTCCTCCGACTACCTCACCTGCCGACTCTGAAACTCACACTCACCGTGAACTCTGCTAATGGGTCCGCCACCACCCCTTCCTTCAAAGCCTCCATGGTCTCTTCAAGCCCCGGCAGAGCTGAGAGGCTCCCAACACCGGGATTAGCTCGTCTTCTCCGCGGCAAGGGCGGCAGCCGCAGCCGTGGCCAAACCTCCCGCTCCAGCCCTCTCTTCTCCTCCCGCAACCGTAGCCGCGCGCCTTCTATGGACACCGGCAACGACGGCGAGCCATCCTCCCCTAAAGTCACCTGCATAGGCCAAGTACGAACCAAAAGAAGAACGCAAATTAGATCCGATTCAAAAGAAATCGTACGCAATCGGAGAGAGAAGAATGGGAAGGGAAATGCGGTGCTGCTTCATCAATAAGTCTCACCTCTTCAGCGTCTTTCGAAGCCGCCAATCGATCTGGAGGCGATGGTCGATGAGGCTTCCATTCAAGGGGAATGCGGGATATCGGCGGGGAAACGAAAGGGTTGAACCAGCGGAGGCGGTTCCTTCGCCGTTGAACGATTTGGGGGATATCGTTTTTCATAAATCGGAACGGGAAGATAAGGAAGAAATCGAGGAGTACGATGAATCGGAAACTAGGGTTTTCGTGCCGCCGAAAAACGCGCTTATATTGATGCGATGCCGATCCGCACCGCACAACCGCTCCTCTTCCCTCGCCACCCGCTTCTTCGCCGGGGGCGACGACGAGGGCAACAGGAAAGAGGAGGACGAAGCCTGAAAGGAACAGAAAGCAACAAGTTTCGCGAAGAGGAGGAAGAAGAGACCCGGTGCGCATCGTCGCGGCCGCTCTTACGCGATCCAATTCAGAGCCGGCGAAGAAGGCGGCGAGGCTGGTGGCGCCGGAGGCTGCGCGTTGTTCGCAAAACGGCGACGACGGAAACCGACTGTCGGCCAAGAGTCCATCGCAACTAAATTAAAAATCTTCCTTTCCGAATCCAGCCGGTAATAGTTTACAAGCAGGTTTTTTTAAAAAAAAATTGTATTCCATATGGGCATTGTCTTGTAAAAGATTGTAATGTTCGTATTTTGTGAGAAATCTCTGAAGCTTCTGCGATCGATTTTGCAAGAAATTATCTCGAGATCTCTTCTTTTTGTGGGTGTGCGAGAGAATCTTCGAAGTCCTTGAGAGGGTCCGTACTATTCTGGGATAGGTAAATCGAGAAATGGGATTCTGAACTATTTTTCTTCTAAGCTATGGCTTATGATGCGACAAAAAAATGCCTTAACATCAAAACCATCACTCCGAGTTGCCAAATCAATTGTGTACGGTATTAAAATAATCTATTTTTAACATTTATACTAAATAATATCACTAAGAGAATTATGGGTATAGAACAAGTTGGTCTTCTTGTGAAATACTTAAAACGTTTAAACTTTGTTAATTTATAGTGTAGAAGATATATTTATATGAATTTTTTTTTGAGATATTTGAATCAATTTAATGATAAATTTATATACATAATATATATAAAGTTCAAATCCTAGAATTCTTAGTTGAAAGCAAAGTTCTTAATCATTAGATTAATGTCACGTTTGGGGCTGGTGTAAGCATGCGACGCGGCGTAAATCGCGCTGTAGGACTGTTTAGATTTGACACGAGTTGTCAAAATTTTGAAATCCGAGACGAAGCCATTGCGAAGCTGAGACTCCAGGAAGCGTTCTGCGTCAAGCATTTTATTTTATTTTTTCCTAAATTACCTCTCTGCGGTCCTCAGTTGAAATGGCGAAGGGGTAATTTTTAACTATTATAATTTATTATATAGTTTTAATTCATAATTAAGGGATTTAAAATATAATATTGATTAATATTTAATTTATTTAAATTAATCTTAATTACTTAAATTTAATTTAAATGAGCTTTATCTAATTTAATTTTTTATTTATGATTAATTAAAAATTTTAGTTTATGATAATTATAATTTAATAAATTTAATTATAAATTATATATTAGATAATGAAGTGGTTTATAATAAATAAATAAATTTTAAAATATTGATTAATATTTAATGTATTTAATAAAAAATTGATTATTGATCAATTATTTTAGTGAATAAATAGTTAGAGATTTACTAATTAATATTAAATTATATATTTATAATTAATTAATTTAATAATTTTAATATTAATATTGTTTATTATATGACATATAATCTCTTGATGTAATTTAGTAGACTTATGTTTATATATAAAAATTAGTTATCTTATTTTCATCATTATGTTTCATAGTATTCAACACAAGAATATTTTAGTCTTTTCTATGTAAATAACTGTAACACTGTAGATTCCAAATTGAATTTTCTAAAAATTACGTTTTAATGATAACTTTCTACTACCAACTTTTTTTTTCGTAGCAGAACTGTTTCAAAAATTACACTGCACATATCCCAAACGGGTCCTAAGATATCTTATTTTTATATGACAATTCATCCTCAAAATTTTTATGAGATGGACATGTCATCAATATCTACCTTATTTTTATAATTTATTCTTAAAATTTATAAATAAGGGAGATAGGATAAATCATACAAATTCTAACACATTTTGACAAAGGTCACATCAACTTGTAATTTTTTATAGAGATCATAAGGGCTATTTGGTAGGATGTTTTTAAAATGCATAAAGTTTAGAAATTTAGAGTAATTAGATTGCAATCATTTTAGAAATGGATGAATTATTTGGTTGGATGTAAATAAGATGTATTATTTTGTTTTATGATATATTTCAAATATATTAAAATATGATGGAAGGTAGGTATGATGATAGGTAAGTAACAAGCCGTGTATGACAATGATAGCAACAAATATCACAAAAAAATGACCTAAGTTCTCAAAAGAAGACATCAATTGATGTTTCCAACAACTTAAGAGCAATAATTTTTTTTGGGAAAAAATAGCTCAAATTCTTAATTTATGTTTTAATATTATTTCATTTATCTTGAAATAAATATAAGAAAAAATTCTATATAATAGTACTTTAATATCTATCTTAGATTTTATAACTTTTCTATACAAGTTATATATGAACATTTTTTACTCAAATTTTTCAAAATTATATGATAGAACTTTAAATAGAAAAAAAAATGCTAACTTTCTTGAATAAATTTTCAATTAACTCAATAAAATGACTTTTAGAAGAATATTGTCGAATAATGGTGCAACTAAAGGTGGATATAGGATGCTTTTTTGGTGGGAATATTATAAGAAAATAAGCTAAAACAAAATCTTGCATCATTTCAATGACAAAATATTATTTTAAATATCATCTAAAATATTTTTTTAATAAGTGTCACATATTATTTATCCTTTATTCAAAAATTATTTAATATGCCTTTTTCAATATATGTTAAACTTATATTTCAAATATATATATATATATATATATATATATATATATATATATATATATATATATATATATATATATATATATATATATATATATATATATATATATATATATATATATATATATATATATATATATATATATATATATATATTAGCTACAATTCTCAAATGCTTTAGAATTTTTATCTCACTCGAACTATTTTTTTAATATTTTCACCATGTAACAAAAATAGCAAAACAACTAAACATATTATGTCAATCTTAATCTATAGTTTGAAGACATTTTATAGATATTCATCTTTAATGATAGTTAAAATAAATAAATAAATAATAATAATAATAATAATAATAATAATAATAATAATAATAATAATAATAATAATAATAATAAAGAGTAACAAGTGAAATGATTTCTAAATAGAAATTAGTAGCATTAGAATTCAAAAGCTAATCTTTTGATAAGTGGAGGCCTATAAAGGCACAATAAAGACCCTATACTCTCTCAATTACTTGAATCTATCTTACAATCCATGCATTTATAGAAGGCACAATAGTAGGTGGTAGCCCCTCTCCTCTTTTGATCTCCCTCAAGTAGATAATATCTACTTAAATAACAGTAGAGCGAGTTCATAAGACGAGGCTTTTATTTCTGTACAGTATACATCAAGATCTACAGATGACAGTCATTACAACGAGAGGATTTTAAAGAGGATAAGGAGAATGTGTATGTAATACAATCAATCGTTAGATAGAGGAAATATATTATATCATTACAAATTTATTTATTCCTACTCCATAAAATATAAAAAAATTAAGAGATTATATTAATACTTTAATAATAATCTACTGAGCCAATGATGGCAGATACCCTCAAATCCCCAATCATAGATACAACCATAATTATGATAAAAATATGATATTGGGATATAAATAATGAAGAAGAACATAATATAAATTTTAAAAATTAAAATGCCTTAAATTCTTAAGAATTTCATTTCATTAACCACAAAGAGAAGAAATGTGTTAACACAAAAAAAATGGAATTTAGAATGTATAGATTGCAAAAAAGCTTGATCTTATTGACAAAATTAAAAAATAAATTGAAATAATATCTATAGAGACGTGCATAACCGTTCAAAAAATATTGAAAAGTCTTTACATTACTTTGAAGAAACATGAGCACAACACATTTTGAAGCTGCATGTGAGTGAACTAAAAAAAAAAATTAATTAATTAATTAATTAAAACAAATATAATGCAACTAAAAAAAATAAAAATGAAAAATGTTTGCCTGATTTAAACAATTAAAAAAAATTAATACTACGTTTCAATCATGAAAGTTAATAACATTTGTTTTTTTTATATTTCTTTCGACAAAAGATTTTATGTCACACATAATTATTGAATCCTCGACAATCAACGCAGTTAGGCAGGATATTAACAGGTCATCATCCGTACAACTGACGTTGACTTTTAAGTTTAATTTATTAAAAATAATTCTATAAATGCTTAATTCAATGAATCTCAATCTCTACTAAGGATACGATTGTTCCGAAGCAATTTATGTGAAAAAAATAATCTAAAATTTAAAAATTCATTAAAATTATTCTAAACAAAAAGAATAAGAAAAATTTATATAGATATCACACAATTATTATGTATTTATAATATAATATTTAAAATTATATATTTATTTATCTATTATTTTTTTAGATTTAAGAAGAGATATTTCATTTTTAAAAAATAAATGATGATGATATTTTTAATTTTATATTAAAAATTGAGTGTTATATATATATATATATATATATATATATATATATATATATATTAAATATATAAATTTTTATAAGAGAAAAATAATTAGCATGACTATGATAGATTAATAATTAAGTGATCTCATTGTATGGCTCAATAATCTGAAAATTTATAAAAAGTAGAAATCAAACAATTTTTATTTAAATTAATATTTATGATGTTTATTTTACATTTATATTTCATAGGATAAAAAATTTATGCACAATGATTATATGAAAATATAGGCTAATTAAATTTTTATTATAAATATTTTTTCTGTTTAATTCAATTATCAAATGGTGTGGGAACAACAATTATTAGCTTAGAAAGTAACATAAAAATCAAAGATTTTAATATTTTCTATTTTTGAAAATTAATCAACAAAATACCTTCTTTTTTAATGTTAAGAAGATCAAAAGTTAATAAGAGAGAAAAATATAATACATCGCCATATCTCGATGGACTATTTTATATTTAAGAGAACCTCAATAAACATAAATAATAAATACTAGTAAAATTATTATTGTAACTCAAAATCTCATTTTTCGCCAAAAAAAAAAAAAAAGAAATTTATACAAACATAAATTTTTTTATCAACTTAACAAAAAAATAGCACAATTTTTATATATTTATATATCTAACAACTTAATTTTCATATTTATATAAATGACATTTAAATTTATAATATTATAATAAAAATAACATCATTATTATTTTTTAAAAATAAAATTTAATTTTTCGTACATAACAAAGGTGTTATATTTATAAATATCAAATTTTATAGACATATAAATTGCATAGCCTCTCTTATTATTCAAGGTTATAAACTAGAGCATGAACTTAATTATAATGGGACCTTCAACCTAGTTGCAAAGATACCCACAATTCATATTTTTTAATAGTATATATATATATATATATATATATATATATATATATATATATATATATATATATATGTATGTATGTATGTACACATCTAAAAAAATATTATAAACTTCTTCTCAACAAACAAAAATAAGTCAACACCTTTTATATTTTTAGGTCTTAATTTCGATTATAGTTGATTTTAAGATTTGTGACTAACATGTGGGGAGAACAATCAAGAAAATTGGAACAAATTCAAAATGAAATAACCAAAATCAATAAAGGAAGAAGAACAGTAAAATTTATGTAAAAAGTCTGAAAATGGAAAAAATTACGAAACCACATCACACCAAGAATTCTATTATGAAGAAAAATTTATGGATGATTGTATAAATTACTCTTCGGTAAAGCCTCTCTCTAGTAATTTTCATAATTTACTCAGTCTAGAGCACTCACAATTAACTTAGATTTACAAGAGAATAAATATTATTACTCTTAAAACTACAAAAAATTACTTTCAAACATACTCTCTCATTTCGTAGCGGCGCAGTGCCTAGACGCTTGCCTTTTTATCAGTCTATCACTTCTACATGGGTTCTAAGGCTGTGCAGATGTTATAGAAAACCGTCTTCTTTTTTCTAGCCAAATCTCATAAATCTTAGCATCAACCCCCCTAGTGTCACGGTGTTGACTTCTCTGTCTCTGTAAAAAATCTTTTATTTTAAAGTACTGAGATACTATATGCTTGAACAAAAATTTATGATGACTTCGCCCTTGAGCCTCGACGACCTCACCATTGAACTCGACCGATAAAATTGAAGATTAAATCGACATTACTTTCTTAATTAATTGACACAATTATGCTCCATAAAATAACATAACAAGTTTTATTTGACAAATTAAATGCATGTATAAACAGAAATTACTCTCATTTGCATACAGACTACAGCTTACAAAATTTTCTCTGAATAATTACTTCGTTGCTACTTCTGATCCATATGCATCGAATTTGTCATTAAAAAAGTTAAAACAATAAGCTTAATAGATTCCTTTTGAAAATGGGAAGAATAAGAAGCCTAATTTTAACTGTTTGAATGAAATTTTTTTTTTTATATATATTTTTATCACTGCTTGAATGGAAAATATATTCTGGAGTTATTGGGTAAATCAGCTTTTATCATCTTTAAACTTTCTGCTATGCTCTCCTTCATAATATTATTTCTATAGACTCATGGATATATATATATATATATATATATATATATATATATATATATATATATATATGCATAATCTTTATGTGTTATTGAACATCACTTAAAATTAAAATCTTAATCTTTCAAACTCTCTTTTGGTCATCCTAAAGCTGATATAAAATATATCATTGGGATCAATAAAGAATCCTAAGTCTCACTGCATCAAACGCTAAAATATAATTAATTTTGGGATATCATTCAAATCCCTAAATAGCTTCCAAATATGAAATATTTATAATCAAATTAAGCGTCTTGATGAAACGAATCTAATAAGTTTAAGATTTTGTAATTCTGACTTTATTTGAGGATTCAAATGTTTAAGATATATCTCATGATCAAGGGGATCATTTTGAGCCGTTCAATAGGGTGGTTCAGATTTTGCATGTATTTATAAGAAATACCACTCTCATAATCTATAAATAATCCCTCAATTTTTTACATGAAAAGGACCAAAGTTGAAGAGTGGAGATAGCTCTAATACTTGAAGAATTCAGCATAATCGTAACCACCGCCCAACCAGTAGTCACCTTTACTACCCGCTAGTTGCCAACGCCCGCCATAGATCATCGCCAAACCACCACCGTTAGTCACCGTAGCACCACCGCAGTTGCCATTGCACCACCGCATCAGGATCACCTTCGCTTCACCATCCATTGTCGGCCACCACCGCCGCTACCCACTCGATTGCCACACTGCGGCTCACCATTATTGGTCACCGCTATCGCCATCTACGTAACTATCGCCGCCATTGTCAGATTGTCGCGATTGATGTATCACTACCCTAGCAACAATCATCGGTCACCGCTGATACCATCATCGATCGACATTGCCCATCGTTACGACGATTACCACACCGACGATCGCGACCGCTACCAACCATCACCCAACTATTGCTTGATTATCATCGGCGATTCTCGATACTACATATCAAGTTTCGAGATCCAATGAAATTTCTATAAACTTGCTATTTAGCTATTCTCCAACTTTAGAGATAAGATAATTATAACAAATACGAGATATAAAAAATTATTTCTAAAGTTAGCCACCATTTTTTCCTTGATTTTTTCGTAAAAATTATTGCCTAAACTCTTTTCTATGCTGAACCTTTATACAATATTAAGAAATCAAATTCTCTCACTGTTCCAACCCGAATCTTCCTGCATATAACTATATATATTCCCACTCAAATTTATCAGATTGAATTTTTATTATAACGTACGTGAGATCCACACTCAAAATTATGATAATAATTTATAAGATTTCTTATGAATTTGATTAATTAACATGAAATTTGAGCTCTATAAGACAAATTTTTAATTGACTTTTATGCTAACTCAGCTCCTAAATTATCTTTTGATACTAATTTTAGATTTTTGGTATACCACAAAAATTATATCCAAATCATAAAACTCATCTTATTTGAAACCCCGTTATATTTTTTTGTTGGAGGTAATTAATTATCTTTTAAGTCTTGCTTTTATTTAGCCTCAAACCATCCATAATTTCTAATTGTAATAATTAAATGAGCTTAAATTCTCACTATTTAAAAATTATAATTTAATTAAAAATGGATTATAATAAATAATAAATAAATAATTTATTAAAATTTAATTACTTATTCTTAAAACAAATATAATAAATTCCTCAACTTTTTATGAACTCAAATCTTAAATTTTGCAGTTAAAAAAAAAAGAAATTTACAGTGAACTATCACATCCCTGCTAGGTCAAGTCACAGTCACCCATTTTTCTGAATCCAGAAAACCACACTGTTTTTTTTATTATTTTTTTCTCAAAACAGGTAGTTTTGAGACAGGCAAATAGAACACGGAGAGTAGAAGGCTAGAAGCTAACAGTAGTTCTGAGACAGACAGAGGGAACACGCTGCGTAGAAGATAAAGCAGGCTCGTTCATCAAAGGGAAACTACTATTCCGAGTTCCGACTCTGTTCGGTCTATTCATTTGAATTTTCTTAAGTTTAAAAATTTATTTGAGATAGTTGTATTTTTTTAAATAATTGTAAGTTCTGTAGAAGAAATTAATGTCTTTCTTGTTTGTGATTATTTAAAAAATTAGAATCCAGAATCTACTCTTTATGTTTTTGTTAAAAAGACTAAAATATCCTTTGTGATCTAAAATTAATTTTAAGCATTGTATCAAATATAATTAAATATATCAAATTTTAATAAAATCTGAAAAAAAAAGATCAAAAAATTATTATATCGTTTTACATCTTCTATGATTAAAATCATAAAAATATATTTTGTAACGATGATCGTTATAATTGTTATTGATTGAGATCAGAATGAATCTTCTGATTAGTGATGGCGGTCTATTGATAATACGAGATTAAGTCGATTCTTGGAGATCTTAAAATTGATCTCTTTTTTTTCCTCTTCTTCCTTTTCTTCCTTAATTTTCTTTGGTTCCTTCTTCTCTTCTTATCTTTTATTCATCTTTTTCTTTCTGACTCTTCTCTTATTTTGGTCATCCTTTCTTTTGATTTATGTCTTTTTTTTACTCATCTTGAGGAATGAAAATGATATAGATAATCAATAATTCATATCACTCCTAGTACAAGGATGATTATTTGATAAATTTGATGTTTGAAGCTTTGATAATGAAATTAAATTATGAATCTTAGCTGTTAGATAGAGGCTATTGACTATAAACACTCCATTTGAGAGTTGTTTGGGATTTAATTGATATCCCAATTATGATATTTTAGTCTTTGATCTGATTTTTATTTCAAATCAGCTATGATCAAGATTTGTCTTTGACTGGTGAATTTTGAGTCATATATCATAAGCATATGAGCTGAATAATTTTAAATAGTATGAAGAAAAAACTAAAATAAGTAATTCTCATATATATAATAGAAGTCGCATTGATATCTTTTATTATTGTCAATTTGAAAAAAAAAAAAAAGAGTTCTCAGCAAGCATTGGGGTTCTAACAAAAAATTTCATCTTAAAATCTTGTTATTAGGCAACAACAATTAAGGCTCAATTAATGAGTGAAAATTTGGGATTGGGTTAAAAACTTTATGCTTAAATTGGCTTTAAAAATAGATATCTCATCTTATAATTTTATGACATTTGATTATTTAGCGAAGGTTTGTCTCTCTACTATAGTACTTCAGAATACTTATTTCATTTAAATATGTTAAGGGTTTCAATAAATGACCAAACCAAATCAACTAAAAAATAAATTCTACTCAAATTGATAATTATTATTTGATTCAGGTTCATATTGACCAAAATAATTTTTTTTTAAAATAAGAGGAGAATTTTATTATAAAAATTATAAAATTCTTAAATGAAAATTTTCTCAAAACTATAGCTCAAAGAGCTACACCAACTAAAGAGAAATTTCCTAACTATTATAATCAAAGTAAAGAAAATGACACAAAAGAAAGAAGAGACAAGCACCAATGAAACAGCACAAAATCCTTGGGGAGTAGCCAAAACCATCTTCTTAATTTCAAATCTTCTAAAGTCTCAGCCACCTACAAGCACACATAAGCAGGAACCCACAGGAACTTAAAAAAAAGGATAAGCATCTAGCAAATTAGAAACTTTAAAGCAAAATAAAAAGGAGAGAGAGAGAGAGAGAGATCAAGGGGCAACAGGACATATGAGCAGCCAAACTTTAAAAGAAAGATTACAATCACACATGTGATGCTACCAACCAAAAGAATGATTCCCAGCCATCATAGCCATCTTACCAATATTCAGCCCATTATTCAAAAATCAAAGTTGCATTGGCTACCATCTAAAGGAACATATTCTATCTATAATAAATTATATATGTATATATATATATATATAGATATAATATATAGATATATATATTTATATGAATATATATATATATATATATATATATATATATATATATATATGATATTCAATAAGATATATAAGACATAAATTCTTATCATCAAGCTTATTTTATTAGAAATATATTTGTCATTCATAGTAAAAACACACTTATTCTGTCACTTTATACAATGGATGCATTTTCCATTTGAGAAATAAATCAAATATAAAGAGAAACTGAAAAACAATTTAGATAAGCAAAATGATAACTATCCTAATTATTTACAACATAAAGATGATTTTAATTGATCTTAAGATGATGGAACTCACTACTTGTTCTTTCCTTCTTCAACTCTGCTTCCTACATCTACTAAAGTTAAATTAAGATGTTCATTCAAATCTAAGGGATAATTTAGGAAACTTATAATATTAAATTAATCATTGATGATGCATTTCTAATTTTCTCGCCATTGAAACAACGAACTCATAAAAATTGGCTTACAAATATTTAAAATAGAAATAAATGTTCTCTTTACTTCTTTTTTTTTTTTAATTTATGAATAAAACATGGAGAAAAAGTCAAAAAACAATTAGTTTTTTTTCAAAAAATTAAATAAATTTTGAGATCATACATTGAATCTATTTGGGACAAATAATAACTAAAATTAAAATTCAAGAGTAATTTTTACATACATATCACATCATATTAAATGATAGATTACACATTATTTCTATTTTTAAAATATGAGATATAAACATTCATATAATAATAATTAAAAAATATATATATAAATTAAATAGTAAAATATTAAAATAATGATTTAATTAAAAAATTAAATTAATTACTTAAGTTATATATATAAAAGTATTTATCTTATTATGATTTAATAATTTTAATGAACAAAATTTATTATCAATTCTAAATTTATAAATTTAATTATAATATTTAATAATTTTAATTATTTATAATAAATATATCTTATTATTCTCTCTTTTAGCTCAATATCATTCTCAAATTTCAAATTCTCTATAATTTAAAATATGTATATTTAAAATATTTTTTTTATATAATTTTAATTCAATTATTTAAGATATGTCACTTTTAATTTTTTTAATATTATTTTAATGAGGATACTGTGATTAAATGTCATTAGCATATATTTACAATTTTTTAATGTGCTAAATGTGATATCCCATATTTTTTAATATATTTATATATTTAACACTTAAATATTCATATTTGTATAAATAACACCTAATTTTTAATATTATATTAAAAAATAATATTATTTTTTTTTAAAATGAATATGCCTTTTACGTATAAATTTGTTATTTTTGTAAATATCAACTAGATGTTACAATATGTGAATAAGAATAGTTTGCAATGTATGTGAATTTTTCAAAATTTTAAATTTCAGTTCTATTTTGATCTCATGGCAAATTTGTTGGCATTTAATTTTTTTAAAACGTCTTAATATTTATTAAATTTAGTAAAACAAGACATGTTAGCTTTGTTAATTTTTTAAGGGAAAAATGCTGTTATACTCTAAGGAGTCATCTGGGATCAGCTTTAGTTTTTATTTTAATTTAAAATAAAATATAGTTGATGATGATAATTATTTATAAAATATTCAAAATATGTAATTTTAAATATTTTTTAAAATAATATATGACAAAATACTTAAAATAACATAAAAAAGTAACAACATAAAAATTTTTTCTTTTGGAGGACATATCATAATTATTAAATTTGTTTTTTAGTTTTGGGGTTTTATAATTATCTTATTATTCTATATTTATAAATTAATCAATTTTAATCTTAATTTTTTAAATTGATTTTAAAATATTAAAATTCATAACAGAAGCTTAACTCATAATTTCTATTTTTGTAAAATTTTTAATAATTTGATTGTAGTATATATATACATGAATTTGATAATTCAAAATAATAATAATAATAATAAAGGTGATTAAATTCTAAAAATATATGTATTAAATAGTTGATTTATAAATATTCTTTTAATTTTTGTGTGTGTTGAATAGTGAAATATTATCATGCAAGCTATTAGTCCATTTAAGGGCCCGTTAAGGACAATTTTCATTTCTTTATTTTTTTTTAAAATGCTATCATACAATTATTTGACTATTTTTAAAATTTTTGCTTGACAAATAAATTCTTACTACTACTACAATATTATAATAATTATATAAAAATTATTATTTTTCTTCTTTAATGAAAAATATTTATAATATCTATTATAACTTTAAAAAATTAATTTTCTCATAATAGTTTCTTGAATTACTATCACAAGTAACTTAATCATATTATTTTTTTTTAAATGAAGGATTTTATACATATCACACAATACTCATATTTATATATTTAACATTAAATTTTAATATATATATATATATATATATATATATATATATATATATATATATATATATATGTATATATATATTATATATATATAAAATAAAACCTCAATCACTGATTAAAATATTTTTAATTTTCTAACATAAAGCAAGGCAAGAACTTTATTAATGTATCTTCATATTCTTGAACTCTTATCAAAACAGTAGACGTTTTTCTCGAAAAAAAACAGTAGACGTGATGGCCATTGAACATTCCCCGTAATAATTTTTTGATATGATTGTGTCTATAAATAAGGTCTACATTATTATTATTATTTTTATTATTTTATTTTTTTAATAGATATTTCCTTTATATTTTCTTATATAAATGAGAATATGTTATGATTAATTTAAATATTTTAAGATTTTATATGATGAAAATTAACAGTAGTCTTGATGGATGAGAAAGCGGGCCGAGATCAAGCTTAAAATATCTCGTTACTTTGGGATATCGGTTAAATTCCAAAAAGCTCTCATATAAGTGTTTATAGTCAAATCGGCGTCTGACGGATCTAAAAGCCAAATATCTTACAATTGACTTCATTTGAGCATTCAAATGCATACATCATGATCAGGGAATCATTTGGGTCGATGGAGAAGTGGTTTGGATTTTGCGTATATTCTAGAGGCGGCAAGAGAGAGCTCAAAGATCTAAAAATTATCGCCATCGTGAGAGTCACCGTCATGGCCGTCGATCTACCGCGTCATCATTGTCGCCATCTTTGCGTTGTCATCGCGCATTATCGTCGTCATGATCAACATCGTCTCATCATCGTATCCAATTGCGTATTCGTCTTGCCAATCGTCTTACTCGTCATTATTCTCCTTTCTCATACAATTGTAATCTCGTTATGGGAAGATCTTGTACTCGCATACATAGTGGAAGCTTTTCTGGCTGAGCCGTGGTTTTCTCTCTTTTGAGATTTTTCATAAAACTGTTTTATTGTTCACTTTATACACGTGTGTCTTTGGATTTCCCACAAGCTAAACTTTTACTCTAACGGTTTTCGCACATAAGTTTGGCGCGTATGTGAGGACCCACAATCCCAATTCGTGAACCTCGTTATATGTAGGCAATACTCGTACATGCTCCAACTCCGTCACTCTCGAAACCAATCCTTGAACCAAGGGCCCTTCACCCCACCCACGATAGGCGACCACGGTGAAGGCCGGTAGAAATCTCTTTAGAAGATCGTGCGCGAATGGAAGAGTCTCAAAATGAGATGATCCGACTTTTGTGAGGAACACCGACCACTACCGTGGAAAATACATCTCCCCAAGATCGATCGTTAGTGGGAGGTCAAAATGCTAATTTTCTTGATGAAGTTCCTCGCGTTGAGATCGTGATCGATCTCCTTGACACCTTAGTTCTACTCATCCATCGCGTGCTAATCCACCAATTATTGGTAGCTTGACACATTCTCGTCCACGGTTGACCCCATGTTATACGTCTTATGCAGCTTAATGAGTCAATTTCACCTCAAGATAGAAATCATCTTCCCCTCAGGTATGAGGAATCCTCACCTTTATAGCTATTCTTCAACATATTCGTGGGTTTCAAGCTTTGAACATTGATTCTATGATGGGGCGTGACCCACATGAACACATCGACCATTCAGACTATCATGCATATCCAATGAGCTCCTTCTGCTTGCTTTGTCGGTCTTTCCGATTACCCTCGAGGGGACAAGCGCACTTGGTTTACTCCCTTCGAGGGAATCCATCCATACCTTTGAACTTCGCCAAGATTTTTTGTAGAAAGTTCATTGCAAAGGAGGATCATTAAAGATTCCTCCCATCTCTCGACATTCATGAGTGAATCACTTAAGGAATACTTCAGAGGTTCTCCTTAGAAGCTTCGCCAAATACACAGGTAGACCACGAACTATTAAGAGAGTTTTCCTTGGAGGACTCCGTCGGAGCCTTTTACTCGTCCTTAATCTGACGGTCGCTCATATCGACTTGGTTCATCGTGTGGAAGCACAAATCTCTCGATGAAATTATGCCTCAAATAATTTGAGCAATCTACGAAAGCATAAAAGCACCCGAGAATGCGGACCGATCAAAAGAAGCAACAAGGCGTCGTGATCTCCCTCCGACCCCATATCAGCAGCGTGAACCACGGAAAAGGACACGCCCGAACACATCGTGTTAACCTCCCAATGGCTATTCGAGATGAAGAAAATATCAAGTGGCGCATCCAAAACCAAATTCGAAATCGAGAATATTGTCACTTCCATGAAGTGGGGACATACTAAGGCATGCAAACAACTCAAAGAAGAAATTGAGAGGCTCATTCACAAGGATATCTATATTTGAAGAATCAATCGACTCAAACAAACATACCTCCAATTGGGGGCAACCGGACAATCATCCGAAATACAAAATAATCATCAAACGGTTGAGAAATTGAAACAATGCGGGAGGACCAATACTATCTAATCAAGTTCTCATTACCATCTCGAAGAGCGAGTTAAAGAAGTCTCGTCTTGATCATTCCATCACTTTTAATGACTTTAGAAGGAGTACATGTTCCTCATCAAGATCCACTTGTCATTGCATGAGGATCGGTGACCCATGCTATAATGTTAAGAGAATTTTGATTGACAATGGGAGTTACGTTGATGTCTTATTTTACTCCACATTTCTTAACATGGGCGGTTAGGGAAAAGCTCCAACCCTGCGGGACCATTATGCGGGTTTGATAATCACCATGCAGTAGAGGGACAATCACCCTTCTGTTGTCCTTGGTGAATTTCTCGACAAGTGACTCATTTAATCCAATTCATGGTGGTCAAGTTCAGATTGACATATAACCTATCTTTGGAAGGCCTCAATCAATTTTGTGCATCACTTGTATCTCATCTTAAGATGAAATTTCCAACCCCATTGGAGTTGGGTGGTGCATGAAAATCAACGGCACAATCATGTTATCTCGGACAAGCTCAACCACTATGACCTTGACGAAGATTTTAATTTTGAGATGAAGAAGTACCCAAGCTTACTTTGTAGAAGACTTTTCTCTTTGTTGCATTATCGGATGACCAACCATTATGAGCGATTACAAGTTGGATCTCTCTCGGAGAACAAAGGAAAAATACATAGACTTCTTGCACAAATCAAGACATCTTCGGAGTCAAATGACATGCGAGTCGATATGATCATGCACTCCTCAAGATGATCGACATTCAAACCGATCATCCAAAGAAGCGAAGTTTTGATCACCTCAGCTATTGAGCAAGAAGTTAACAAGCTCTAGAAGCGGGATTCATCTAGAGGTACATTACCTACATGGCTAGCAAATGTTGTCATGGTTAAGAAAATAAATGGAACATGGAGAATGTGTATTGATTACATTGACCTTAACAAGGCTTGCAGAAAGATAGTTTTCCTCTTCTCGAATTGATCGGTTGGTTGATCTACGTCGGACATCAAATGCTCGATTTTTTGGATGCTTACTCAGTTACAAATAAAAATGAACCCATGGATGAAGAAGCTACAACATTTCAAACATATAAAGGTTTATCTTGCAAGTTATGCATTTGGTTAAAAAAATGGTGCTACTATCAGCACTTATGAATAAGGTCTTTAAAGACCTACTTAGGCCCACAATGGAGGTATATGTGGATGACATGTTAGTGAAAAGCTTGGAAGAATCACATATATTTCGACTTAGAAATATGCTTTAACCTTCTTGACGTTATAACATGACTCAACCCGACCAAATGTGCTTTTGGGGTTACGTCGGAAAATTTCTTGGATTTATGGTAACCCAGTGGGATAGAGGCCAACCCAGAAAATCAAAGCTCTCAAAAATATGACTCCTCAGAATATTAAGGAAGTTCAACATTTGAATGGATGAATTTCTGCGTTATCCGCTTCTAGCGTTACGGGGATATATACTTGCATTCTTTAAAATATTAAAGGGAGCTAAAATAATAATTTTTAATGGGTGATGAATGTCGATCTTTTGAGCGACTAAGGGAGTATTTAGCATCTCCACCTACTATCCAAGCCTATTCAAGGAGATGTTATACTTATATCTCATGGTCTCTTCCCATCGATAAGCTCGGTTTAGTGCGAGAAGAAAGTGGGATACAACAATTTATTATGTCGGTAAAATTCTCTCGATATAGAAAGTGTTATCCACTTGATAAGGTGGCTCGGCTTTAGTTTTCGGTGAAAATTGTCCATACTTCCAAGCTCACACTATCGGTGTTTACACTCATTTACCATTAAGGGCCATCTACAGAAGCATCGGGAGGTTAATCAAATTAGTGCGTAGAATTGGGAGAGTTTGATATAAATTTTCTACCCTATAAAGTCTCAAGTACTGCGACTTTATAGTGGAATGCCTTGCCCCAACTCCGGAGGAGCTATCGCTCTGCCTTTAGTCCTCAATGGACCCTCTATGTTGATGGAGCTTGAGGAAATCTTGGTCTTTGGTGCGGAATCTTACTTATTTCCCCAGATATACCTTAGAGTATGGACTTAGCTAAAATTTTTGCAACTAATAATATGGGCGAATATGAGGCTCTTATAGCAGGGTTGAGACTCGTCATTGAGTGTGAAGCTCAAGACTTAGTGATACACACTACTCTCAACTTGCCTCCCAAGTTGAGGAAACTTTAATCTCATAATCCCTAGCCTGATACCTCCACTTGGTGAAGTCTCTTCTTGCCCATTTCAAGACACATCAAATCATTCACATCTTTGCGAGAGAAGAATACTCGGTAGCTCTCTTAAGCTTGCTTCATCTTCTTGGAGATCTATTTAAGAAGGCATGTTGAAGAAATATATTTTCAAGTATCCAAGGGTCATGGGTAATTCAAGCAATTAATGAGATAAAGGAACATTAGGTGGATGGACCCCATCACTGTCTTTTCTACAAGAAGGAACTCTTCTTGAAGACCCTTCTGAATTAGTCTCGAGACAAGCTTGAACTACTTGTGCTGAGGTGAACTATACAAACGAAGCTTTCTGACTACCTCAAATGTCTCTCACCTTCGTGAGGCCGACACATTAAGAGAGGTCCACTGGGATATGTGGAGAACACTTAGAGGAAGGGCTAGCCCTTAAAATTATAAGGCAAGGGTTCTATTGGCCTACAATGAAACAAGACGCCTTGGAGTTCACAAAAAATGTGCAAGTTGTCAGTTGCACTCTAACATCCCTCACATGCCGCATACATAGAGCTCTCATTCATTCAAAGCTCGTGGCCTTTTGCTCAATGGGGATTGATATCATGGGACCTTTTTAGCATCAGGGCAACGAAAGTTCATCATTTTAGCCTACTTCTTCTAAATGGGTGGAAGCCGAACCACTCTAAAATTACGGAGAAAATAAACAATTTGTTTGGAAAAATATAGTATGTCGATTCGGTCTTCGCAAAGATCATCCACGACAATGGAACCAATTTCAAAAGTCTTTACGTCCTTTTGAAAGATCTTCACATTAATTTCATCAGTAGCACATCCTCAAACTAACAGTGTGAAGTACCAATAGGTATACTCAAAGGACTAAAACACGTCTGAGAAGAGGCAATGGGTTGATGAGCTTTCTAATGTTCTTTGGGCTTACCGCACTACACGCAGTGACCCTGGTGAGACATATAACTTGTGTTTGCACGCTATTATACCGGTAGATATCGGGTTCCAAGTCCAAGAGTTCAATTATTCGATCATGATAATGAAGAAAAACTCAACACGGACCTACTCCCTCTGACATGGCCCTGCCGGGGCTTCCTATCACCAAAGGGTAGCTCGTCACTTCAAAGAGTAAAACCTCATCCATATCATGGTGACTTGGTCCTACAAAGTCTTGAAGCTGCAAGAAAAAACCCTCAACATAATAAAGTCTCACCTCTTTGGGATGGCCCATATGTGGTTATAGCTATGGTGAAGCCAGGAACTTTCAAGCTCAAGGATTCAGAGGTAAAAACTTTATCGAACTTGGAAATCGAGAATCTCAGAAAATATTATCGGTAATTCTCTTGCATAATTATTCGACTTTTATTTTGTCTCATTTATCATTTCCTCTTCATCAACCCCACTTTGTGGGATAAAGACTTGTTGTTGTTGTTGTTGTCATTTTCTCTTAAAACTCATATCCATGTTAAAATTGTTTTGATTATATCGAACTTATCGAGTAATGAATTTATAGCTTTCTTCTTACAAACTTGTTTCTTCTTCATTTAATCCTCCCACTTGAAATATACAACTCACATTATATCTCAATCGGAGCATGATCAATCCCAAGGGGACTTTTCACGACCTCTTCCACACAGGTTAATGTCATAAGACTCAAATAACCTAGGATAGGTCAAAAGGTCCTTGGTGGACTTTCAAGACCTCTTCCACGGTTCGTCCCGGCTCGACAAACAACCTGGATAAGTCAAAAGGTCCTTGGTGGACTTCTCACCTCTTCCATGCGTTAACGTCATCGAAGACTCGACAAACAACATAGGTCAAAATCTTCAGTGGATTCAATTCAACCTCATCCGTATAGGTTAGCGTCGTCGAATAATATTCCGACCAATTACCCTGGATAGGTAAAAACAAAATAAGAGCGCATCATCTAAAAAAAATGATAGCATTAACATGATGATATAAGAAAGAATCAAGATTACGATACACATAATACATAAAAATAAAAAAATAAAAATGCATCCTCAAGTGATCATATCGGTTGGTGATATCAACGTCCTCCTCACCACTAGGAGATACTCCCTTGGACTCACTCTCCTCCTTCATCTCCGAATCGGACGAAGAGTCTTGGATACTACTGGAGGATCCTCAATACTAGCTCCGGTCTTTGCGATGTACTAAGCATTCTCTTTAGGAACCCTGGATGAAGCCCTCCTCTAAACATTGGTGCTCCAAGTCCTTCACTTCAACATCAAGTATATGATTACAAGCTTCACGAACATGGTCTTGAGTGTACCAAGATAAGCGAGTTCTTAAAGTCTTCCACCACCTTCAAGGAGATTTCATTTGCTTTCATTATATGCTCCTTCTCGAAAGAGCGATCATGTAATGCTTTCTTCTCCAGTTCGAGCTCTCTTCTCGCGCAAGTGCCTTAAGTCTTTTCTCTTTCCGACGTCTCTCCACTCATCACTCATCAAGTGCACTTCACCTCCGACAGAGAAAGAATTGACATGTTACTAGCTTCGATTCGCACCGTTGGTGATCCTCCAAAGTCGCCACTTCTTTTAATACTCATCTTTCATTCATACTCGTCTTGCAATATTTTATCTTCACAAATTCCACTTATCTAAAGTGACACAAATGAGCCATCCCTAATATTTGAGTTACCTATAAAAAAAATCACAAATATTACACAAAAGAAGAAGAAAAGAAAAAAAAAGAAGACAACGTACCAATTCATTTTCGTTGGCCTTGTACATATGTGATTTAACACCTCTTGAGGAATGTGCCGGCATGAACTCCCCATCATGAGTTGAACATTAAACTCTCGAGGCCAAGCAGGGGTGAACATCTTCTTCACAGATATCGGCGTAGTCACTTACATGTCTTCTTTTTCTTTAGGGAAGAAATATTTCCACTATCCTGATTTTGTGATGGGCTTCTTGAAAGAACCCTATGAATATGAGGAGACCTTTCATCACTTTTCTTGAACTCTTTAGTGGAAAATAATGAGATCTCCTTGCCTGGATAGAAAGGCCAACCTTGAACATTCTATCTTCAACTATATATTTGCAATGGCGTGGTAACTCATGCAAGCTTCCCACATTAGAATATTAAGAGTTGCGGATCTCATTCTCCGATATGAATGGATGCGGAAGGTCATTCAATCTTCCCCATCTCTCGGGAAGGCCCCACTCATTTTCGAAGAATCCATTAGACCAATTTTAGATGGATCCGTGCTAAAATTCTATCCAATTTATAGCCGATAAAAACATCCTTGAGCATCACATGTGAATCTATACATTCGCCAGTATGTGATGTTCAAAGTAACACATTCGGCTCAAGTGTGTGTGTGTGTGTGCACGGATCTTGATATATGTGTTATTGAACATCACTTAAAATTAAAATCTTAATCTTTCAAACTCTCTTTTGGTCATCATAAAGCTGATATAAAATATATCATTGGGATCAATAGCAATCCGATCCTAAGTCTAGACTCGCCCAGATCAAATGCTTAAAATATAATTAAAAATTTTGGGATCTCATTCAAATCCCTAAATAGCTTCCAAATATGAAATATTTATAATCAAATTGAGCGTCTTGATGAAACGAATCTAATAAGCTTAAGATTTCATAATTCTGACTTTATTTGAGGATTCAAATGTTTAAGATATATCTCATGATCAAGGGAATCACTTTGAGCAATTCAATATGGTGGTTTAGATTTTGCCTGTATTTATAAGAAATACCACTCTCATAATATATAAATAACCCTCAATTTTTACATGAAAGGGACCAAAGTTGAAGAGTGGAGATAGCTCTAATACTTGAAGAATTCCAAAGCATAATCGAAACCGTAGACCACTAGTCTGCCTTTCGCCGGTTACCCAATGCGCCAGTAGATCATACCCGTTGTTGTCACGCAAGCCACCACATAAGTTGCCATTGCGACCATCAGGATCACCGCCGATGCCTCTGGTCACCATTAGCCCGTTGTCGGTCACCACCGCCGGTTACCCTTCGATCATTGGATCTGATCACCACTTGTTGGTCGCGTCATAGTCCTATCAACTATTCGCCATTGTCGGATTGTCATTGGCCTGATACGACGTCATACCATCATCAATAGCTGATCACCATCATGTTCGACTTTTGGTGTCCGACCGGTTCTCGCGATGCATGTGATCGCTACCAACGATCACCCAACTATTGCTTGATTATCATCGGCAGATTCTCAGATTACCATATCAAGCGAAGCCTTCGTTGCAAATTCAATGAAATTTCTCATAAAGCTTGCTATTGTTAGCTATCCTTCTCCAACTTTAGAGATAAGATAATAATTATAACAAATACAGATATAGTGAAATTATTTCTAAGTGGGTTAGGCCACCTGATTTTTTCCTTCTTGGATTTTTCTCGTAAAATTTATTGTGCCTCTCAAACTCTTTTTCTGTGTGCTGAATCTTTGTACAATATTAAGAAATCAAATTCTCTCACTGTTCTAACCCGAATCTTCCTGCAAATAACTATATATATCCACTCAAATTTATCAGATTGAATTTTATTATAACGTACGTGAGATCCACACTCAAAATTATGATAATAATTTATAAGATTTCTTATGAATTTGATTAATTAACATGCAATTAATTGAGCTATATGACAAATTTTTAATTGACTTTATGCTAACTCAGCTCCTAAATTATCTTTTGATACTACTAATCCAGATTTTTCATAAAATTATATCCAAATCATAAAACTCATCTTATTTGAAACTTCTTTTTTTTTTTGGAGGTAATTATGTTTTAAGTCTTGCTTTTATTTATCCTCAAACCATCCATAATTTCTAATTGTAATAATTAAATGAGCTTAAGTTCTCACTATTTAAAAATTATAATTTAATTAAAAATGGATTATAATAAATAATAAATATAATAAATAAATAATTTATAAAAATTTAATTAGTTATTCTTAAAACAAATATAATAAATTCCTCAACTTTTTATGAACTCAAATCTTAAATTTTGCAGTTAAAAAAAAAAAGAAATTTACACTGAACTATCACATCCCTGCTAGGTCAAGTCACAGTCACCCATTTTTCTGAATCGAGAAAACCACACTGTTTTTTTTATTGTTATTTTCTCAAAACAGGTAGTTTTGAGACAGGCAAATAGAACACGAAGAGTAGAAGGCAAGAAGATAACAGTAGTTCTGAGACAGACAGAGGGAACACGCTGCGTAGAAAAGCAGGCTCGTTCATCAAAGGGAAACTACTATTCCGAGTTCCGACTCTGTTCGGTCTATTCATTTGAATTTTCTTCTAAGATTAAGTTTATCTGAGATAATTATATTTTTTTTTAAAAGTAATTGTGAAGTTGTTTTAAACTGATGGTAAGAAACTACTTTCTGAAATTGTGATTATTTGAAAAACTTAATTCAAAATCATTTTTCTTTGTAGTATTTATAGAAATAAAAATATTTTTTATAGCGTATGAGTTATAATTTTAAACAGAATGAAGAAAAAAATAAAATAAGTAATTCTCATATATAGAATAGAAGTCGCATTGACATCTTTTATTATTGTCAGTTTGAGGAAAAAAATAAAGAGTTCTAAGCAAGCATTGAGGTTCTAACAAAAAATTCCATCTTTAGTAAAATCATTATTGCTTATTTTGGACAACAAAGCAAGCTCAAATTAAGGCTCTAACTAATGAGCGAAAATTTGGGATTGGATTAGGGTACAACTTTGTGCTTAAATTGGCTTGGCATATAGAGAAAAATATGATATCTCATCTAATAATTTTTTCATAACATTTGATTGTTGAGAACAAGGTTTGTCTCTCTAACTATACTGTACTTCAGAGAAAACATATGACATACTTTCACATTTCCTTCAAATATGTTAAGGGTTTCAATAAATGACCAAACTAAATCCAACTAAAAAAAATTGAAATTCTGCTCAAAAGGGTTGACTCAATTATTTTTTGAATCAGGTTCATATTGACCAAAATAACTTTTTTTTTTAAACAAAGAAGAGAATTTTATTGCCCCAATAAAAAGGGTTACAAAATTCTTAAATGGGAAATTTCTCAAAAACTATAGCTCAAAGAGCTACACCAGCCTACAGAGAAAATTTCCCTAACTATTACAACCAAAGTAAAAGAAAATGACACAAAAGAAAGAAGAGACAAGCACCAATCAAGAAACAGCACAAAATTCTTGGGGAGCAGCCACAATCATCTTCTTAATTTCAAATCTTCTAAGAGATGCTCAGGCCACCTACAAGCACACATAACCTGCAAGGAACCCACAGGGAACTTAAAAAAAAAGATAAGCATCTAGCAAATTAGAAACTTTAAAGCAAAATAAAAAGTAGAGAGAGAGAGAGAGAGAGAGAGAGAGAGAGAGAACATGAACTCTAAGAGAAAGGTTATAATCATATGACTACCAATAAGGAATGATTTCCATCATCTTATACATCTTATCAATATTCAGCCCATTAGCACAGAAAATCAACCCAGTTGCATTGGCCGCCATCAAAAGGAAGACCACAGATACACCCATTCTATCACACATATATATATATATATATATATATATATATATATATATATATATATATATATATATATAAAGAGAGAGAGAGAGAGAGAGAGAGAGAGAATTGATGTTCAATAAGATATATAAGGCATGTAAGTTACCCGCCAATCACGCTGCCCTGCCTTCCCTCTTTCGAATTACCAAGTACAAACTAAACTACTTGTCACCATAGTAAACAAACACTCATTCTCATCACTTTATACGTAAAGATGGATGCATTTCCAACTAGAGAAGAAGTAATGACAATCAAAATATAAAGAAACTGAAAAACAAATTTAGGAGAGCACCGATGAAGCAAAACCCTAGCGATAACTATCCTCCGGTCACAAGCTACTCCTCGAACACTCTTTCTTTCCTGTACTCGCCTACTTGTTCACTTTCCTTTCTTCAACTCTCTGCTCTCCTCTACTTTCGAGTTCCAAAGCCGGATGTTCATTCAAATGAAAGGGTAATTTACGGAAGAAGCGATTTATGAGCAGCTCCTCGGATCAGGCCATGGCGGCTGGGATTTCAGATTTTGGGCTGCCATTGAAAAACGGCGGCATGCAGATAACTAAGCGATCTCAGCCCTAAATAAAATGTTCTCTTTACTTTTTTTTTTAATTTATGGATGAAAAATGGAGAAAAAACTATTAGTTTTTTTTTTCAAAAATTTAAATAAATTTTAAGATCATACATTGAATCTATTTGGGACAAAGAATAACTAAAATTAAAATTTCACAGGAATTTTTACATACATATGAGGCAAAAAACAAATCTTCTGAAATACGGACATACTATTTTTAAAAAATAGACACACATTGGACATATTATTATAATAATAATTAAAAATAATATGTATAAATTAAATAGAGAAAATAGTAAAAATAATAAAAAAAGTTATTTAATTAAAAAAATTAAATTAATTACTTAAGTTATATATATATATATATATATATATATATATATATATATATATATATATATATATAAAGTAATTTATCTTATTATGATTTAATAATTTTAATAAATAAAATTTATTATCAATTCTAAATTTATAAATTTAATTATAATATTTAATAATTTTAATTATTTGTAATAAATATATCTTATTATTCTCTATTTTTTAGCTCAAATATCATTCTCTAAAATTTTAAAATTCTCTAGAATAATTTAAAATATAATAAACTATATTTAAAATATTTTTTATATAATTTTAATTCAATTATTTAAAGATGTCTTTAAATTTTTTAATATTATTTTAATGATACTTTTTCCGACATGTAATGAAACATGTATGTCAATAGGACATGCCACACAATTTTAAGTATTTAAATCATAGATATCCCATATTTTTAATATATTTATATATTTAACACTTAAATATTCATATTTGTATAAATAAAACCTAATTTTTAA
The DNA here is from genome assembly GCA_021442155.1 of Cymbidium sinense. Lineage (NCBI taxonomy): Eukaryota > Viridiplantae > Streptophyta > Magnoliopsida > Asparagales > Orchidaceae > Cymbidium > Cymbidium sinense. The sequence goes on along the minus strand of CM038217.1, from coordinate 21,544,699 downwards.
TATTATATTAAAAATAATAATATTATTAATTTTTTAAAATGAAATATACCTTTTTACGTATAATAAATTTGTTATTTTTGTAAATATCAACTATAGATGTTACGATATGTGAAGGCATAAGAATAGTTTGCAATGTATCCGAATTTTTCAAAATTTTAGATTTCAGTTCTATTTTGATCTCATGGCAAATTTGTTGGCATTTAATTTTTTTAAAACGTCTTAATATTTATTAAATTTAGTAAAATAAGACATGTTAGCTTTGTTAATTTTTTAAGGGAAAAATGCTGTTATACTCTAGGAAGTCATCTGGGGATCACCTTCATTTTTTATTTTAATTTAAAATAAAATATATTTGATGATGATAATTATTTATAAAATATTCAAAATATATAAAAATTATTTTAAATATTTTTAAAAATAATATGAGAAAAATACTTAAAATAACATAAAAAAAAATAATATAAAAATTTTCTTTCTTTTCGAGGTCATATCATAATTATTAAATTTGTTTTAGTTTTGGGGCTTTACATACAATCATCTTATTCTTCTATATTTACAAATTAATCAATTTTAATCTTAATTTTTTAAATTGATTTTAAAATATTAAAATTTATAATAGAAGCCCAACTCATAATTTCTATTTTTGTGAATTTTTTAATAATTTGATAGTAGTATATGTAAATACATGAATTTGATAATTCAAAAAAAAAAATAAAATAAAATAAAAAAATAAAAAAGGTGATTAAATTCTAAAAATATATGTATTTTCTTTTAGTTTTTGTGTGTGTTGAATAGTGAAATATTATCATGCAAGCTATTAGTCCATTTAAGGGCTCGTTTAGGACAATTTTCACTTCTTTATTATTATTTTTCAAATGCTATCATACTATTATTTGACTGTTTTTAAAATTTTTGCTTGACAAATAAATTCTTACTACTGAAATCTACAATATTATAATAAATCTATGAAAATTATTATTTATCTTCTTTAACGAAAAATATTTATAATATCAATTATAACTTTAAAAAGAATTAATTTTCTCATAATAGTTTCTTGAATTACTATCACAAGTAACTAAAATCACAAATTATTATTATTTTTAAATGGAAGATTTACATACATATCACACAATACTCATATTTATATATTTAACATCTAAATTTTAATATATATATTGATATGACCCTGAAAATTCCTCTACAGAGACGAATCTTGATCGCATTGTCGAAATTGATGGTGAGATAAAACTTAAAATACATTGAAAACTTTGAGACAGCTTAAATTCATAAAGCTCTCAAATATGGAATGTTTATAGTCAAATCGTCTAGCCGGTTCCATCAAAGATCTTACAATTCTAACTTTTTTGAGCATTCAAATACACAAAATACATCATATGATCAAGAGAATCATCATGAGCCGTGGATGGAGATGAGTGGTTATTTTACATGTATTTATAGAGGCACCTCCAATCTATAAATAGCCTCATTCCTCATATGAGGGCCGAAACAAGAGGAGAGAGCTCTAAAGATCCTCCAAGCATCGTCGCCAGCACGGTTGTCAACCACCGCGGCACCCCGTGCATGATCCCGCCGTGTCAATCTCGTCTTGTGATGACTTTACCGGTGATTGTTGCGTGTCATGATTGTTCGCATTTGCCATAATTTTCCCGGTGATTGCTCCACGTTCACCGTCATCCGACTACTCATTACGATGTTGTCACATGATGTTGATCTCTATTCTGTAATCCCATTCTCGGAAGATCTTTCAAAGGGAAGAACATAGTGGAAGCTTTTCTTGGGCTAGGCCGTGATTTTTCCCTCTTTTGATTTTTCCGTAAAATTCTTGAGTTTGTTCATTCTTTTTATGTGTGTGTGGATTTCACAACGAAGCTAAGGAAAACTTTACTCTATGGTTTTCTAGCAAATGGTTTGGCGTCGTGGAAAAGAACCTCAATCACAATTTTTGTGAAAACCAGCGTCATGGCCAATAGGCGTACTGTGGAGCCTCCGCTCAACTCCCTTCACTCGAAACCAATCCTTGAACCAAGGCGCCAACCTTACTCTCACTTCCTCACGATAGCGTGATCCCGGTGAAGGCGCAGAATCTCTTTAGAAGATCGTGTGCTCGAATGGAAGAGTCTAAATGAGATGATCCGACTTTTGCGAGGAACACAACTACCACTTCTGCAAACACATCTCCCCAAGATCGTCGTTAGCGGGAGGTCAAAATGCTAATCTCCCGATGAAGTTCCTCCGCTTCCAGACCGTGATGTTGATCTCCTTGACAGTTCTCATCGATCACTACTAATCCACCATTATTGTGTGGGTGGTACGCGTTCTCGTCTGTTGACTCCACTTCATCATGTTATACGTGAGAATTAATGCAGAGGCAATTTTACCTTCGAGACATAAATTATCTTTGGTATGAGAATCCTCACCTTTTGATTCTTCAACATCCTATTCAGTGGGTTTCAAGCTTCGAACATTGATTCTATGATGGGCGTGACCCATATGAACACATCGACCATTACGGGATCATCATTAATATCAGCGACTCCCTTGCTTTTATCGGTCTTTCCGGTTACCCTCAAAAAGCTGCACTTGGTTCTACTCCCTTCAGGGAATCCATCCATACCTTTGAACTTCGCCAAGATTTTGTAGAACAGTTCATTGCAAACTGGAGGATCATTAAAGATTCTTCCCATCTCTCTGGCATTCATCAAAATGAGGGTGAATCACTTAAAGAATACTTCCGAGATTCTCCTCCTCGAAATACAGGGTAGACCAAATTACTAAGAGGAGTTTTCTTGGGGCTCAGTCACGGGCCTTTCTACTATGTAATCGAGATACTGTCACTCATATCGACTTAGTTCAGTGTGGAAGCATTTTGCGATGGCTATTAATGCCCATCGAAAATAATTTGAACAATCCCAGGAAAAAGCAAGAGTGCTCTAGGAAACAGATCAACAATCCCATCGGAAGAAGCAAAAGGTCATGATCTCCCTCCGGCCCCATCAGCGACACGAACCACTTGGAATACACCGAACACATCTCGTGTTAGTCTTGTTGGCTATTCAAGATGAAGAGACCATCAGTGGCCACATCCAAACCAAATTTAGAAATCAGCAATATTGTCACTTCCATGAAGTGGACATCTGAGGCATGCAAACAACTCAAAGAAGAAATTGAGAGGCTCATTCACAAGGATATCTACGTTGTGCAAAACCAACAACTCAAGCAAACATAGCTCCAAAGAGGGACAATCATCACGAAAACAACATAATAGTGGCCAAATAGTTGGAGAAATTGAAGCGATTGATGCAGTGGGCCACTACTATCTAATCAAATCTTCATCAGCCTTTGAAGAGCGAGTTAAAAAAATCTTGTATTAATCATCCCATCACTTTTAATAACTTCGGACTTGGAAGGAGTCCAAGTTCCACATCAAGATCCTCTTGTCATCGCGGATTGGTGACCCATGTTATGTTGTTAAGAGAATTTTGATTGATAATGGGAGTTAGTTGATGTTTTATTTTACTCCACCTTTCTTAGCATGGGTTGGTTAAGGAAAAACTTCAACCTGGGGGCGTTATATGGGTTTGATAATTGCCTATGCAAGGGAGGGACAATCACCCTTCGTTGTTCTGGAGAATTTTCTCAAGTCACTCACTTTCAATTCATAGTGGTCAAGTCAAATTCAGCCTATATTTGGAAGACCCTCCAATCAATCTTGTGTCACTTGGTACCTCATCTTAAGATAAAATTTCAAACTCCCATTGGGGTTGGTGTACGTGAAATCACAATCATGTTACCTCAAACAAGCTCAACCACGCCCGGTGACCTTCAACATCAAGAATTTTAATCTTCAAGATAAAGAAGTACCTCAGGGTTTTGCATGTAAAGACACACTCCCCGCCGTTATCGGATGACCAACCGTCAAGCTATGACCAAATCATCCAAAGGAAAAAATATTCCTTAAAACTTGAACATGGAGGGTCTCGAAAAGTGTTATATGTAATCATTGGTGTATAAATATTGTAATCTTTAATTTATCTCATTTGTCCTTTCCTCTCCACCTCTTGTCTTTGTTAACTCTCTCTAAAATGTATCTCGTCCCTTTTGTTAAGTTATCTTATGACAATATTGTATCACGACATTATCAAAGTAATGAGTTTATGGATTTTCTTATAAGTTTATTTCTTCTTCATTTAATCCTCCACTTGAGAAATATACAACTCATATTGTATCTCAATGGCATGATCAATCCAAAGGGGACTTGATCGGACCTCTTCCATATAAGTAAGAAGTCATTAACACTTTGTGATACAGGATAGGTCAAAAGGTCATTGGTGGACATCTCGACCTCTTCCATACAGTTAACGTCATGGGTAACACCGACAAACAACCTCGGATAGTCAAAATCCCGGATTCAATTGACCTCTTTCCAGGTTAACGTCGGGTAACACTTCGACCAACATGTCTCGTGGATTCAATTCAACCTCTTCCACGCGGTTAATATCGCCGGGTAACACCGACAAACAACCTCGGATAGGTCAAAATCCTCGGATTCAATTCGACTCTTCCATAGGTTAATGTCGCCGGGTAACTCGATAACAACCTCGGATGGGTCAAACTTCGCCTTGATGCGTCCTCTTGCACGGTTACATCCGTCACACGACAAACAATACCGGATAGGGAAAAACCGCACCGCCACCATCGCCGTCCCACCACCATCGCGCGTCATCCCACGCCACCGTGCGTTACCGACTCATTACCCGATTCGCGGCTGAGCCCCCCCCTCGTTGGCCATCATGGCCGGTCACCCGGAGTTTCGGTCCTTTCGACCATCGCCGACAATCTCTGCCGGTCACCACCATCGTCGCTGGTTATCTCGCTGACCACCATCGCGTCACCGTAACCAATGTCATCGGCCACCGCCAGTATCTTGTCAACCCCATCTCGGTGATATCCAGACCTTCGGTCGAAGTCGGTTGGCACCTCTTTCGTGCGGAGCCTCAGGTATGAACCGGGTGATCTCGGGCTGGTCAGGCGGGTCGGTTCTTTGAAGGAAAATTGGAGCCTTGCCATATAAATCCGGTCTTGCCTCATTCGGTCTAATGAGAGGTTAACACCTCTTTCAAGAAAGCGGCTTGCCATATGACTACTGCTTGCCTCCGATCGGTCGATCCGAGGTTAGTTAACACCTCTTTCAAGGAAAAGCGGAGCCTGCCGTATGAACTGGTCTTGATCGCCTCGATCCGTCGGTCCGACGAGGTTAGTTAACACCTCTTCGAGAAAACTGGCTATGAACGGTCTTGATCGCCTCGAACGACCTTCTCTCGAAGAAAAGAATGTCTCCTCCTAGGGATTTTATAGACCTATAAAAAAATCAAAGAGAAACCATCAAAATCAAAATCGTAAAAACCGTTCAAAATCGTCAACGGCGAAAAGCAAAAACCCTCTTGGGCTCGATGCGTTCGACCTACCAGAGCATTACTCTTCACTTCGCTTTCTGTCACCTCACTTCTCTGTAGCTGACTGTCCAACAGCGTTGACCGCACTACTCACCCTCGAAGCCGCCCGGCCTTCCGCCGCTAACCCGCTCATCGCGCCGCCGTGGTTTTACTGGCAGACCGCCTCTGACCACTGACCCAGCGCCGCCTGGGACTCCATGGGGCTTCGGCCTCCTATCGCAGGCGTGCATCAGCGCCAGCCAGCTGCCCAGGGTGGTCCAGGGCAAGGCGCCATGGCGCCCGTGGACCGGAGATAAATCAAAATTTTGAGCTCGCATACACATATTTGTGCAGTTAGTTATAATCTTTATAATCGTAAAGGCGTGTCTCTCAAAATATGGTTAATGGAATTCGTTGAAGAATTTCTTATTTTGAAGTACTTAGCACATATTTTTTGATGATTGAGATAATAAATCCAAAATATGAGTCAACCAATATGACAATTCCTCTAAGGGCAGATCTTGATCGAAAGCAAGTATCAGTGGCGAGATCGGCACTTAAAATATCATCGGAAACTTTGAGAGCGTTAAATTCATAAAAGCTCTCAAATATGGAGTGTTTTATAAATCGGGCGTCTCGAGTGCTCCAACAAACCAAAGATCTTATAATTCTGACTTCATTTGAGCATTCAAATAAACAAAATACATCATATGATCAAGGGAATCATCATGAAGTCTGTCCAGATGAAGAGGAGTGGTTGGATTTTGCATGTATTCTGAGGCCGCTCTTCCAATCTATGCCCTCATTCTCATATGAGGGGGGTCGATAAGAGAAGAGGCTCTAAAGATCCTCCAAAAGACAATTGCCACTGCGGGTCGTCAACCACCGCCAGCCAGCCATCACGCCAATCGGTATACGCCAGCCGTCGGCCATGATTGATCATGATTCTGTATCTTCGTTGATGATTCTATGATTGTTCGCATTTAAATGGGTGATTATTTATTGCGCATTGTTGCGATATTTCACGATTCTCACTTCAATTTACATACTATGTACATTACTATTTTATGGTACATGTTTCTTTCACATCTGATTACGTAATCCTTGGGAAGATCTTTCAACATACAGTGAGCTTTTAATTTAATAGCGATTTTTCCTCTTTTAGATTTTCAACGTAAAATTAAGTTTTATTGTTCATACTTTTATACCGTATTGTGTGGATTTATATAATGATAAGGCAAAATCTTTTCACAATTAATTTTATATATATATATATATATATATATATATATATATATATATATATATATATATATATATATATATATATATATATATATATATATATATATAACCCTCAATCACTCGATTCAAAAATTAAAAAAAAATTAATTTTCTAACATCCTGAAAGCAAGGCAAGAACTGGGCCCCTTCCTTACAGGACACTGGTATCTTCACGTCCCATTCTCCTGAACTCTTATCCAAAACAGTAGACGTTTTTCTCGAAAAAAAACAGTAGACGTGATGGTCATTGAACATTCCCCGTAATAATTTCTTCAAATGATTATGTCTATAAATGAGGTTTACATTATTATTATTATTTTATTTTTTAATAAATATTTACTTAATATTTTACTTATTTTATAAATGAGAATATCATTATGATTAATTTAAAAAAAATTTAACATCATATTCATCATTTATATATATCAAATTTTCATTTAATTTTTATCAGATATCTCTGACTTACAAAAGAATCGAATGCAAGCTAAAAAATTTTCAATTGTACTCGTCTATCAATCAATCTAAGAGACGTAGATAATAAAATCTACATTAGCAATTGAGGAACATATAAATGAACTGCTTACTTTGGCGTAACGCTTATCCTAACATAAAAGGAACTGTCCAATCACACATCTGATCTAGCATTTTTTTAGAGATGAATTCATTAGGACTTGACTAATAAACAAAAAAAAAATAAAGTAAAAATATAATTAAAATTAAAGTAATGTATTAAAATATTTTTGATTAATTGACTTATAATATTATAAATATATGAATTTATTTATTTTATTAATTAAAGTAATATAAAATAAAAATATGATTGTGCATAATAATGATAATGAAAAAGGCAATGAAGGCATGGAGCCGTTGGCAAGCTAATGATAATAAATAATTGGGAGAAGAAGGATAGCTAGCAGAGGCTAATAGGCTAACTATGACTAGTGATAAGCGATGATTACGATCATCAATAAGTTATGATAGTAGTCAAAAGTGATAATTAATGATTAAGACAAAGAAAAATAATTGATGAACTTGACAAATTGATCTCACTCTATATTCAATTTTATAGTTAAAATTCTCTCAAATTTATCAAATAAAAATTACTCAAATTTTGAAATTGAAAAATACATTTTAAATACACTCTCAAAACATACTAAGTTTTAATTGAAGCAAATCAAACAGCAAAAAATTTAAAATCTCAGAATTTATTTTACAATACACTCAAAATATTATCTACCAAATAGACCTTATATATATATATATAGAAAGTATTTAAAAGTGTTTTCAATGTGACAGCGGTTAAAATCAGAATTAAATTATCGTGAAAATCTTCCTTATAAATTAAATCAATTTTAATGGCAGCAAATTCATTAGCTTACAGTAATTTAAATTATAGTAATGATTTTATTTTTCAGATATTTTAACCATTGTAGAGCTTACACCTTTTTAAAAGATTACATAATATTTCAAGGGTGACTATCCTGAAGCACTTTTGCCCACTGAATGAAATTGTGAATCATTCATAGAAAACAGCACAGGAGGTAAACTTTAAATTTTAAAAGCTTTTATCAGTTCCATATACCCATTCATAATTATCAAATCAAAATTGTAATTAAGCACTAATAACAAATAAAAGATTAATAAAAAAATTCTGAAATTTAACTTTACATGAAAAATATATATCCAATCAGAAATGATTAAAATAGAGTCTCAGATTTCTTTAGAGGACTACGGTAGTGAAAATTTCAAAAATATTGAATGCTCCATGGTAAGACTTGTGAAATATTATGAAACATAAAAAAAAAGATTATATAGTGTATAATAATAATATTTTTCAAGCATGTTCAAAACAATGCTTAGCATTTTTTTTTTTTTTTTAGCAACGGGGTGTCCAATCTTAATCCCACTCATTATGTGATATGTGACTTTGCGTAATAGTAATCTGCGTAAACCAAGCTCACTCTTTCTTTTCCATTAAGATAGTCTCTCTTCAAAGAATCTAATACGAGATGAGGAATACCTAAAAGTATTCATCCTCATCAACCGAGCTAAAGGCGGTGGGTATGATTACCATCTTCAATCGGGTTTAATATGAAGGTCAACAGTCTTTTCAGAATATATCAAGAATATTTGGTTTAAAATTCAATCATTTGGCGCTTGTCACCACTTGTCACCACTTGTAATTGCATGAAACGTCTTATGTGATCACATGACAGTGTAACTCAAAGAGTATCTATCCAAATTCTATTCTTTGTTCCAGTAAAATTCAATGTAATGACTAAGTAAGCTGTTTGAGATAACTTTTATTTTTTATTATTTATTATTAATTTTATTTTATTTATGTTTTACTTAAAAATAAATTTATTTGATTGTACTTATTATTTTAAAAAATACTCAAAATATTTTTAGATATTTTGAATATTTTTAAAAATAATATTATTTATTTTTGAAAACAAAAATAAAATCATATAAAAAATACTCTTAATAAATATATTTCCAAAAACAATATAAAAATAAAAACAAAAAATAGAAAATAAAAGTAATCCCAAACAGCCCCTAAGTAACGCTCCAGAATCAGTTTAAACCTATAAGTAGAGGAAGACCATTCAAGTTCACTGAAATTATTCTTCACTTTTGAGACTTTGATTCTCAATACAAAGGCTTATTTATTCTCTCTCTTTCTTTTTGTGCTCTTTTGTTAATTCCTCTCTACACTTCCATTTCTCTCCTATTATAGCTCTTTACTAAGTGATGTGGTATCACGAACAATAGGGGCGTAAACAAGCCAAGCTTGAGCAAGCTGAATCCTTGTTCATGTTCGACTTGTTTGAAAATTATTTTGATCGCGTTCGGCTCATGTTCAAAATGGTTTGAAATTTTAGTGTTCGTGTTTGAATCGGTTGTTCGAAATAGCTCATATAAGCTCGAAATCGCTCGAAATGCAATAATCCGAAAAATTTATAAGAGGGAGGATTCAAACTTGAGTAAATATTTTGCATAAAAAAACTTTAACCACTAAGTCATACTTGCAACTATATATAATATTTTATTTTATTTTATTTCGAGCTAAATCGAGTTGAACATGATCGAATAAATGATTGGTCATGTTTCGACTCATAAATCGCTTGAAATATTTGTTAGATGTTGCTCTTAACAACTCACACAGTTGTTCGCAACGCTTTTTTGATAGCCATAACGAACAATTCATGATCCAACATCCTCTAAATTATAGTGAGTGTGGACTATGCCATAAACTAGAAAAGAAGTTTTCTAGCTTATCAAGAAGAAATCAATGATGTTAGAAAAAATTTCATTAGCCTGGATTGCAAGAGGGAGTTTGTCATGCAACAAATAAATGAGTTACATGAGTATATTCTCACAATTGAAGAAGTATTGGAGCGACATGTGTAGGGTTACACCTAAAGTGGAGATGCCCTTTGAGTCATCTAAATCATCAATCAAAAGAAGAAAACAACCAACAACAAGAGCTATGAGGACTCTACCATCCACATGGATAGAAAAAAAGATAATGCCTACTGTGAAGATTCTTCTTCGTCCTATCATGGGAAGGAAAAAAGAAGAAAATAATATCAAAGGAGATCACTAGAGAACACTTTCGCTAAGGAGATTGCGGAAGCCAATTCACCTAAGAAGTTTAAGATTTCATCTTTAACATATTACAAAGGAAGGTTAGATCTTCTTGATCATGTCACTTCCTTCGAGTCCATCATCGCTTGTTGAGAATTAATGATACATCAAGTGAATCTATTTTTTTGCAAGCAATCAACCTTACATTGGGTCAACTCCTCCCCTGTAGGGGTTATAACTTGCTTTGCATATTTCAAGTGCATGTTTATCGCATAATTTTCTAGTGCTTGAAAGCCTAGTAAGAGTTTGCAGGCCTCGCTGCAAACTTACCAAGAGCCCATCGAGTCTTTAAAGAATTTCATCACATGCTTCCAAAGAGAAATGTTGGAAGTTAATGACCTTGAGTCAACGGTAGCTCATAATGCACTCATTAAGGGCTTGTGAGTAGCTCATAATGCACTAAGGTCCTGCAAGAAGGTTCTTTCTATCATGCATTGAGTCTATAGCATCCAAGAATGGTAGCAAATTTATTGGAGCTAGCTAGCAACCATATGTTAGCTAAGAAGCATAATTCACTAGCAGATGTCTAAAGTGAAGAGTAGAGAAACAGCTCGCTCGAAAACAAAGTTCAATAAATTTATAGAGGAGAATGAGAATCACCTTGCGAGACAAATTGATTGAAGAGAAATCTATAGACGTTGAGTTCAACCCCTTGACAGGTGAACTCAATTTGATGATTATAGATGGGATCGAAGAGTAGAGAGAAGGTTTCAACTTCTAACTCATCATCTACCTACTATGACTCTAATACAAGTTTTTATAACCAAAGTTGTAGAGGTCATTCAAAATAAAGATTATTTCAGAAGGCCCACACTAATGAAGGCTGAAAGTTGCCTACATGACCCAAGAAAATGTTTTGTATATCATAGAGATCGTGATCATGATATTGAGGAGTGTGGTCATTTGTGGAGTTTGGTCAAAGATCTTATGAAGGTTGAGAAAAATAAATGAATTTCTAGGAAGGCGTGAAAAATCACATACCCAAGGCGAGCAATAAGCTTAGGTCAACACAAGAAATTCATATTAATAGTGTAGTTCCTACTATCCTCGGAGGTGATGGTCTAGAAGCTTCTCACCAAACTAACTTCAAATAACTCAAGTAAGTGAGATGAATTCGGTAAACACATCAAAACCTTTGGTGAACAGTTAGTTGCTTATCATCTTCACTGATGAAGACATACCCATTAGAGGTAATCCTTACAACGATGTTATTGTGGTCATTTTGTTGACCACCAACTATCAAATTGGTAGCATTCTAATAAACACTAGAGTTATCAACATTTTATTTAAAAGTGTTTATGAAAAGATGGGTGTGATGTTTATTTTTGGATGTATGGGGGGACACTACGTAGATCATAGGAGGCACTTATTGAAGTGATTGGGTACGACATTGAGGTGTGATGTACTATCTCGAAAGATAGAGACATCACCCTTCAATGGACCTAATCACCTAATAAGGACCCCAAGGCATGATGGGTCTTCGAATATACCAGAGATTTTTCTCTTGTAAAGTAGGGTTTATAAATTATTCTAAAGATCTCTAGGCAAGCCTCCACTACATCTTAGGGAATGAAATTTTAAAATATTTTGGTAAATTATTTATCTCCAAATATTTCAAGACTATCAAAGAATTGGTTATGTTTGACAAATCAAGGGGAAAGTTCAAGGAGAAGACTTATTTTTGGAATTGAGGAAGTAAGAAATGCTCATAATACTAGGAAGTCTAGTGAGCATTCCAATCTACCATATAATTGGGCTTTATATATTTGAAAGTGAAGAGATTTTTTGTAGTTGAATTTTATTAGATTGTTAGGGCATATAATTCGTCAACATAAGGTTGTGAAAATGCCTAAGAGGTGAGGATTTATGCTTGTATTCTGAAGGAAATAGCTACCGCAGATCCTAAATCTAGGGAGCTTTAGTACGAGCCAAAGTGAGACTTTAATCTAAGCAACAGGTGGACACAAGAGTTTACCACCACAATAGAGAATAAATCGTCTGACTTCTGGACTTACAACCGTCTGGAGTGGCCGCCAGCTAACTCCTCCTACAATTTTAAAACTATGTAGTCTGGTCTTATGAATTGTAAGATAGCTAGGGTAGCTATTTAATTGGAAAGAAACTAAGTCCTAAACCCACTCCCTAAGAGACTAGAACATGAGTGGTATGAGCATATGACTTAATCTACAAATGCAAAATCTTTTTAAATTTTATTTCATTTTTTGACACATCATTTAGACAAAGGCTTTGGGATTTTTAGATGCCTAAATGCATAATGAAATGGATTATTGGCCAAATCAAAAGAGAGAGGGTGAACCTCCATAAGTAGGGGTTATTTTCACAGGTCAAGCGGTCCATATGCATGTAAGAATAGATGCTCTCATTTTGCAAGAGTGATTCAAGATGCATGCATGATATGAAACATACAACCATACACCTAACGGGTTGCTAAATATTTTAATTATCTTGATTTATGCCCTAGGCTTTATGGTGAGATTATGAGTTGTTTAAAATTTAGTTATGAGTTATCAATTGGATAAAAAATTATTTTTATTTTAGGAGCCTATCGCATCTAGGCCACACATTAAGGCATCAAACATGAAGAAACTATAAAGAAGATGCAACCCTAATGCACAATTTAAATAAATCATCAATCAATTTTATAAACTATCATAAAAGAATAAGAGGCCAGTGCGATCGGGTATGCCATACAACCCAAAAAATGAAAAGATGGGTAGCCGAGCTCTACCTTATACAACCCGGTATATGAAAGAATAATTATAATTTTATTAAATGCTATGAGAGTCTTCATTCTTCACTCCTTCTTTGATTTTGATGTGCTTACTTCAAAAGCATCATAGAGCACCCCAGGATAAAGCCTTCTGGCCATTACTCATCCTAATTCCCATAGTAATAATCCTAATTTCTATTGCAAAAATTACATTTGTATAGGGAAAAGTAAATCTAACTACACATGCAAAACAGAGGTCAGCTAAACACACATATAATCCCAAACAGTTATATATATGATTTGGACTTAGCACCCTACACATAGGTAACCAAGCTCGCCTATCCTAACTTGGATTATGCTTAGGGGTTTAAGCAACAGGCAAAGAGAGCATTTATATTTATTTTTAAGCAACCCCTTAAGCACGATCCCCTGCGAAAAAAATGATTAGGCTAAGAGCGGCCTAACATCCAGTCTACGAAGCATACACCCTAACAACCAGTCTAAAATAATACATCATAAAATAAAATATACATCACATCATACACCATCATACACCATCCTAACATAAAGCTAGAAGTGATGACTTAATTCTAATGTGTGTGTTAAGGTCTTGTGTGGCATGACTTAACTAAGCATTAGAGTTATATCTCTCTAAGTTTGGAAAATATTCAAGTTAACATGAACGTTGGTTTCACTTTAAGTTATTTAGTAGATTTGTGAATCTTAGTTTGTATTTTATTTTGTTTCATGTGATTTATACTTAGCATCTAAGTATTACAAAGAGAGGAAAGAGGATTACCATCTTTCATCCCTACCTTAAGCCACTTTCTAAAACATATTAATTTGATTCAATTCTCTTTAATGAATGGCTTATTAAATAATTTTTTTATTAATCCTAAGTTTAGGTTAACTTTAAATGGCCTTGTCAAATATGAAAGGCTTCTTAAGATTAATCTAATTGAATTACTATCACATGAAGTACACTAAGCCATTTCTTTTCATCACATGTGACATGCATATGATTTAATACTTAGCATATCTATACATATAATAAGTTTTAGCACACTTAAATGATGATGAATGTGTATGTTTGGAATTTATAATTTTATTTTGGTTGAATTCTATAAACATATAAATTATAGCTCTATCTAAATTATAATACCAAAATACATAAGGATGGAATCACATAAGTGTGTGTCATTATTAATCAGGGAAGTGAGATAATCAAATGACCTCCTTCTAACTAAAGCCTTATATTCCCAAGATTTTCATCATATACTTATTAACATTCCAAATCTATGTAAATCTATACATGAATAAGGAAAAGCAAACACTAATTTATACATATCACATGCTAGTGATTTAAGTGAATGTAAATGCATGCATTTTTGGTAATAAAAGGGGATCTTCATCCTTTAATTAAGCATACCTACCCATGTATAAAAGATGTAAGCAAATACGTGCCAGTGTTAAACTAGAGAAGTGAGGTAATCGAGTTACCTCCTTGAGGTTAACTAAAGCCTCATATTCCCGTGATGTCCAGACTATATACTTGCTATCTTAAATACATATGAATATATAGACAACTAATAGAATGAGAATCATTCAAAGATTATATTTTTCTTAATTAAATCATTTAGGCATATGAATTAAAGCTCTACCTGAATTCTAATATCAAAATACATAAGAATGAAACCAAATGAGTACGTACCGTTGTTAAACTAGGGAAGTGAGATAATCTAATGACCTCCTTAAGGCTAGCTAATGCCTCATATATCTGGGATGTCTAGACTATATACCCATTATTGTTCAAACTCATATAAATCTATATATGAATTATAAGAAAGAGAGCCTTATTTAATATTAAAATACATAAGAATGAAACCAAATGAGTACGTACCGTTGTTAAACCAGGGAAGTGAGGTAATCCAAAGACCTCCTTGGAGCTAGCTAATGCCTCGTATTTCTGGGATGTCCAGACTATATACCCATATTGTTCAAACTCATGTAAATCTATATATGAATTATAAGAAAGAGAGCCTTTTTTAATATGCTTAAGCTATAAACACATACAAGTCTTATGTATATTCATAACTATCAACACTCTAAGTACTATAATCAATTTATATGCTTTGAAAAATAGTTTTGAATTTATTAGTGATAATAATCACACATATATTTAATTAAGCCAACACATGCAAGCTTTCATAAAAGAAATTCATTTGAATTTATTTAAATTTGAAAATATGAATGTGTGAAATCAAATGACATATAACATTTAACATGATTGGAAGGAATAAATAAATATAAACCTATGATTTCATTCAATCAAATTATTTCTTATGGACAATCATATAAAATAAAACCATTTAAAGTAAATTAGAGCTTTTTTAATTTAGTTTTGGATTTTGATTTGACTTTAAAGAGAGGAGGAGGATTATAATTTGCTGATCTTAACCCATTCCCAAGTTTGTGGATTAATTTGGTTTAAGGAAAAGGTAATTAAGTGAATTTTATGAGTTAATTAAGTTGGATTATGTATTAAATACATTAATTAACCCTTTCCTTTATTACCTTAATATAAATATCCAAATAATTATGAGCCAACATGATATGCACATGAATTGAAAATTAAATTAGTAATGGTCCTAAGAAATAAAAGGGCCTAATGCAATTGTCTAATAATTAATGGTTAATAAAATTAAGAAACTTAAATTAAGTAGTCATATGATTTCCCCACACATGTGGATTAACCCTAATTTCTCTAAGTGACTTTAGGCTGTTAAACACCTAAAGACCTACCCATGATTTAATTAATTAAGTTCTAATGTGATTATGATTTTAATCTGATTAATCAAGCCATTTAATTAACTGATTAAAATTATTAATTATTAATTTCTTTTTTGACAAATGAAGTGAACTTAGGGAAATAGGGCTGGGAAAGAGGTCCCAACTCTATTCCATTAGTTCATTCACTATTGGACAGTGATTAGTGAACTTAATTAACCAATTTATTACTGTTCATGAGATTAATTAACCATTAATTATATTAAGGGGGTGATTAGAGTTTAATTGGTCAATTCTCCTAATTAAGCACGCAATAAATCTCAAGAAAATCATGAGAGACAAATGTCATTCCACTAAACTGACCCACACAATTTGGGATTAATTACTCAGGTATAAACATTAATTAAGCTAATTAATTTTATAATTAAATCAAAATTAAGCCTTAATCACTATTCAAAATTAATTTATTATTTTAATTAATTCTCCTTTAAAATACCTTTAAAATTAGTATTTATATGCATTTTTAGATTTTTTTACAATTTGTTATGAATTATGGAAGTTGAAGCAATTTAAAATGATTAATTAGCCCTAATTAAGCCTAATCCCATCGGCGCCATGCAGGCCATTGACGTGGCATGCTTTCCATGTGGAACCGAGGGATTGGTCACTTAAACACGTCCGACTCAGCGGTGACATGGTTAGCGGCAAACGTACTGACGTGGCTAACGCGCTTTCATCTCCGCCATCCAATCTTGGATCGGACTGTGCAGACTAAACTCACAATTCCTTAAGGGATAAAATTAGAGAAAATCTAGTGAATAATCGAGACCATCCATTCCAATTATGCGGAATGAACGGTGCATGATCGATCGTCCCTCGATGAAAGATGAAGGCGCCATTCCCTTGATTGATTCTCTCAAAATGGCCTCACACCTTCGAAGGATCCAAAGGGATCTAATGGCTAAGATCACATGGTATTTCATTTCCCTTCAAAAAGCTCCAACAAAAATCATCTAAAGCTCAATTTTATTGGAATTACCTCGCTCAAGAGAATTAGAATTGAGGAAGCTTCACTCTATGGATTATGTATTAAATACATTAATTAACCCTTTCCTTTATTACCTTAATATAATTATCCAAATAATTATGAGCCAACATGATATGCACATGAATTGAAAATTAAATTAGTAATGGTCCTAAGAAATAAAAGGGCCTAATGCAATTGGCTAATAATTAATGGTTAATAAAATTAAGAAACTTAATTAAGTAGTCATATGATTTCCCCACACATGTGGATTAACCCTAATTTCTCTAAGTGACTTTAGGTCATAAACACCTAAAGACCTACCCATGATTTAATTAATTAAGTTCTAATGTGATTATGATTTTAATCGATTAATCAAGCCATTTAATTAATTAAACCTTTAATTTATAAATTAGTTAATTTATTTTTGACAAATGAAGTGAACTTAGAGAAATAGGCTAGGAAAGAGGTCCCAACTCTATTCTATTAGTCCATTCACTATTGGACAGTGATTAGTGAACTTAATTAACCAATTTATTACTGTTCATGAGATTAATTAACCATTAATTATATTAAGGGAGTGATTAGGGTTTAATTGGTCAATTCTCCTAATTAAGCACGCAATAAATCTCAAGAAAATCATGAGAGGCAGATGTCATTCCACTAAACTGACCCACACAATTTGGGATTAATTACTCAAGTAAGTAAACATTAATTAAGCTAATTAATTTTATAATTAAATCAAAATTAAGCCTTAATCACTATTCAAAATTAATTGGAATTATTTTTAATTAATTCTCCTTTAAAATACCTTTAAAATGAGTATTTATATGCATTTTTAGATTTTTTACAATTTGTTATGAATTATGGAAGTTGAAGCAATTTAAAATGATTAATTAGCCCTAATTAAGCCTAATCCCATCTATGCGAGCCATTGGCATGCATGCTTTCCATGTGGAAGGGATTGGTCACTTAAACACGTCTTCGGCGGTGGTTACGACGTCGTATTTGGTGGCGGCGTGCTTTCATCTCCGCCATCCAATCTTGGATCGGACAGTGCAGACTAAACTCACAATTCCTTAAGGGATGAAATTAGAGAAAATCTAGTGAATAATCGAGACCATCCATTCCAATTATGCGGAATGAATGGTGCATGATCAATTGTCCCTCGAGCGATGAAAGATGAAGGCTGTCTGCCCTTCCTCGATTAATTCGAGCTCCCCGAGCTCGAATGGCCTCAAAAACTAGCCCACATCTTCACACGAAGGATCCAAAGGGATCTAATGGCTAAGATCACATGGTATTACATTTCCCTTCAAAAAGCTCCAACAAAAATCATCCAAAGCTCAATTTTATTGGAATTACCTCGCTGGAGCTCAAGACCGGTGGAGAATTCGATTGAGGAAGCTTCACTCTATGGATTATGTATTAAATACATTAATTAACCCTTTCCTTTATTACCTTAATATAATTATCCAAATAATTATGAGCCAACATGATATGCACATGAATTAAAAATTAAATTAGGAATGGTCCTAAGAAATAAAAGGGCCTAATATAATTGGCTAATAATTAATGGTTAATAAAATTAAGAAACTTAATTAAGTAGTCATATGATTTCCCCACACATGTGGATTAACCCTAATTTCTCTAAGTGACTTTAGGCTATTAAACACCTAAAGATCTACCCATGATTTAATTAATTAAGTTCTAATGTGATTATGATTTTAATCTGATTAATCAAGCCATTTAATTAACTGATTAAACCTTTAATTAATTATAAATTAGTTAATTTCTTTTTGACAAATGAAGTGAACTTAGGGAAATAGGCTGGAAAGAGGTCCCAACTCTATTCCATTAGTCCATTCACTATTGGACAGTGATTAGTGAACTTAATTAACCGATTTATTACTCAAGAGATTAATTAACCATTAATTATATTAAGGGAGGGTTTAATTGGTCAATTCTTCATTAAGCACTAATAAATCTCAAGAAAATCATGAGAGGCAGATGACATTCCACTAAACTGACCCACATAATTTGGGATTAATTACTCAAGTAAGTAAGGATTAATTAAGCTAATTAATTTTATAATTAAATCAAAATTAAGCCTTAATCACTATTCAAAATTAATTGGAATTATTTTTAATTAATTCTCCTTTAAAATACCTTTAAAATAATGAGTGTTTATATGCATTTTTAGATTTTTTTACAATTTGTTTTAAATTATGGAAGTTGAAGTAATTTAAAATGATTAATTAGCCCTAATTAAGACTAATCCCATCGGCACCATGCAGGCCATTGACGTGGCATGCTTTCCACGTGGCACCGAGGGATTGGTCACTTAAATACATCTGACTCAGCACTGACATGGTTAGCGGCGGATGTGCTGACGTGGCTGACGCGCTTTCATCTCCGCTATCCAATCTTGGGATGCTTGAACAATTCCTTAAGGGATAAAATTAGAGAAAATCTAGTGAATAATCGAGACCATCCATTCCAATTATGCGGAATGAATGGTGCATGATCGATCGTCCCTCGAGCGATGAAAGACGAAGGCCATCTGCCATTCCTCGATTAATTCAAGCTCCCTGAGCTCGAATGGCCTCAAAAACTAGCCCACACCTTCGTACGAAGGATCCAAAGGGATCTAATGGCTAAGATCACATTGTATTACATTTCCCTTCAAAAAGCTCCAACAAAAATCATCTAAAGCTCAATTTTATTGGAATTACCTCGCTGGAGCTCAAGACTGGTGGAGAATTCAATTGAGGAAGCTTTGTCTAGTGGAGATGAAGCCCTATTGACCAGCAATTAGATGATATCCTAACCATTCACTCTATGGGTAAAGCACCATTGATTTGGAGCTTGGTTCTGATTGAACTCCTACCTCCAATGGTTGGGAAGCGATTCGTTCTTGCTCGACGAGGTGTGGGGATGGTGTGTGTGAAGTTAATTTGGATTTGGTAAAGAAATGGGAAAGTTGGAAGGAAGGGGTGTCCTATTTGAAGAAAGAGCTTAGGAAGCTTGGGGGGGGGTATTTCCCCATCCCTTGGATCAGACAGATGAGAATGGCTCCCAATTTTCACCAACTACTATCGGAAACAAGAGGTCGATGTCACCTCCGTGCTGGGATTGGTGGAGGCTGGGGGGGCTTAAATCAACATCCCTCAAGTTAGGATCCATTGGTTTCAGCCATGGTGGGGAGGTGAGTTAACTCACCTCCCCTTGGTCCAAGGTTGACCACATGGGCTGGCTATGATGTCGACCCTATTTGGGGTGTTTGAGGGCCGTCACATGGAAAGGGAGGAGTGGGCTTTGCCAATTTGGCAAAATCCTATATGGAGAGGAGAATCCAAGGGGGGTTTGCTTTTAGTTGAGTCCAATTCTGATTAGGTTGGTTTTGGGCAGACCCAAGGTGGGTTAGGGTTGGGTTGGATTAGGTTTCAATGTGTTATAGCTTGGTTCAAAGGGCTTGATAGTCAATTTGGCTAGGTTGGGTTAGGTTGACCAATTAGTCAAATTAGGTCAAACTAAATCTTGGGTCAAGTTCAAATAATGATTTAAAGTATTTTGGTTTAATTAGTTTCAATCAATTTGGCTTAGATTTGATTTTGGCTCATTTGGATTCATGTAGGCCAAATCGGTAAAATTGATCAATTTTACCAAATTGGCTAAATTGGTTTGGGTTATGGGTTGATTCATGTTCAATTGATTAATTGAAGATGATTGTAGGCTTTGACTTGAATTAATTTGGATTTGATTTGGATTTAGGCCAAATTGACCTTTGGGTCAATTTGGGCTAAATAGGTTAAGTTGACTAGTTAGTCAAACTGGGTTCAATTAGAACTTTAGTCAAGTTCAATAATCAATTTAGAATGAACTTGAGCCATTAGTTACAATCAAATTAGGTTAGATCATGATTTGACCCATTTGATCTTTTTAGTCAAATTGAGTCAACTTGGGTCAAAGCATCAATTAGGTTGGGTTTGGCTCAATTGATAGTCAAGTCATGTTCAATTATTGATTATAAGTTGGTGTGAACCAATGGTTTCAATTGATTTCGTGTAGGATGAATTTTGGTTAGTTTAGGTTCATATGGGTTAAGGGGTTGACTTGGTCAAATGACAAATTGACTTGGTTTGACCCAATTTATGATAATTGATCATCCTAAGGTGATCATAAATCATGATAGGAGGTTTTGGTGGGTATGGTTCAATCCTATTTGGATAGGATTGAAACTTGGCTCAAATATGTCAAATTGATCACTTTGAGTCAGGTGGACTAATTGGGTTTAATTAGTTTGATTTTGGGTTTATTTGGGTTTAGTTTAGTTTATATATAGATTTAGGATGGATTTATAAACTTGATTTTAATTGGTTTGGACTTGAGTGAGTTTTGGTTCATTTGAATATTTCAAGTCAAATGGGCTAAGCTAGGCTTGATTGAATTGATTTGATTTGGATGGGGTGATTGTAAGTTTCATTTATATTTGTGAACATGATTGAAGGTATGATTAATTCATGAGAAAATCAATTAAATTCAGGGTTTGGATTGAAGGAATTGGGTTAAGCCCATGGAGTTGGATCATGTGGCTTAGGGAGGGTTTGAGTGAGATTTTGGATTTGGTTTTGGTCATTTGAATGTATGCTTGATTTATATTTGGGAAGATGATTGAAGAAGTAATTGATCCATGAGAAAATCAAGTGATTTTGGATTGAATTGGAGGGTAATTTGGCTAAGTCCATGTGATGGGTTCATAGAGCTTAGGCTGGATTTGATTTAATTTGATTTAGTTTTGATGATTTAAATGTCTATTTGATTTATATTTGTGGAGATGATTGAGGATATGATTGATTTATTAGAAAACCAATTGAGTTTGAAGTGATTTGAAGGGTAATTTGGCTAAGCTCATGAAGGTAGGTCATAGGTCTTAGAGAAGGGTTTGGTTTAGTTTAGGTCCTTTGATTTGATTTGATTGGTGTAGAATTTGGTTTGTTGATTGAGGAGTTAAATTGATTTATGAGAAAATCAATTAGGTTTGATTTGGTTTGTATTTGGTTAAGGCTAAATCCATAAGACAAGAATCACATGACTTAAGCTATGTTGATCAGAGTTTGGGTTTGAAATCTTGATCATGAGTTTCAATCATTTGATTTGGATTTGGGTTTAGGATTGATATGAATTAAATTTGGTTGTCGTTTAAGAAGGTGAACATGAGTTGGGTTTAAGTCACAGGATAGGTAGATCAACCTAATCCTTAAGGCATAACCTAATCTTATTGTTAACCCTTCTAAGTCTCTAGGCTTAGGTTAAGTGTTCACCGAAAAGTGTCTTATGGCTAAAGAAATCTTAATATTTAGAAGATCCCTAAGTTTAAGAAGAGGAGATTGAATCCTCACTCCAAAAGTGAGATAAAAAAAGGACCCCCAATAGGTGTGGTGTAATTGACAAGGCACACTGCACATATTGGCGTTGACCGAGACGATCAATCATGTCCAAAAGATTGCAAGCGCTAACCAAAACTATATAAACCTGAACTCAAGAGGTAAATAGAATCACGATCTTAGTGCAATGCAACTCACCTTATGACGAGGGCATAAGGGAGTCAGGAGGATTTGATGGGAACTTCATGTCAAAGATATGAAGAGAGGTCCACTAGGGGATCACACATGTATCAGACGTAATATGTGAGGGGTTTATGCCAGGGGAATAAAAGAGGAAAATCCATTGGGGATTGGGTATATGAACCTTCCACTAGGGAAGGAGGATCGGGCTATCCATTGGGGATATGGATTTGAGTTTGATTTGATTTAGTTTATGTATAATCTGGGGGAATATCCGTCGGGGATATGGGCTTTGATCCACTAGGGATCAAGACTGGATTTGATAAATATATTTTTGTGAAGATGTGGTACATATTCTCCAGGGGATACGGGCTCGGATCCATTAGGGATCAAGACCGGGTTTGATTTTGTATGGCTCCACTAGGGAGAAGGGTGTGATTAAACTCCACAAGGAAAAATCAGATCGAATTTAATTTGATTTGACTTTAATTTACTGACCATGTCGGTGTGCGATGGATCCACTAAGAAGGATCTGTGGGGGCCTTGGCTTACCTTAGATTTACAAATCCAAAGAGGTAATCTACTAACTGCAGGGTAGGACTAACCAACCAAAGGGTTGCCTTTCGGTGTGCAACAACAGTGCTAGAAAGAAGGTGTAATAAACTTACATCTTTTGAAGTGGGGAACAACTGCTGGGGTGACCTGTCAGTAGCACAACAAATCAAACCCAACCTAGGGTGACTATTGAGTGAGTGTCGCTAGGGGCTTATGTTAACTCAAGAGTAGTCAAAGTTAATTTCATTTTAATTTCATTTGATTTGGTATGGTTTGTTTGAATGGATTAAATTTGATTCAATTCATGGACCCTATCGGTGTGTAATGGATCCACTGAGAAGGGGCTATATCGACCTTGACTTATCTCAAATTTACAAATTCAAAAGGTCTACTAGGTGCGGGGTAGAGCTAACCAACCTAAGGATTGCCTTTGTTATGCAACAGCGTGCTAGAAAGCGTGGCTTACATCTTCTAAAGTGGGGAACAACCATCGAGGAGATCTGTTGGTAGCACAATAAATTGAACCCAACCTAAGGAGACTACTGAGTGAGTTTTGCGGGGGACTTATGTCAACTCAAGAGTAGTCATGCGATTCATTTAGGGAGTTTTATTGACACTGCCCTAAAGATAGGATGCTTGCTTGAGAAAATGTACCACTGGGGGTGTCCTCATACTCTACAAGTGAATATATATATTTTCTCTATATATTTGCATGGATCGTTGGTGTGCGAGAGACCACACTAAGAAGGGGCTATATCGGTTTCGACCTATCTCAGATTCACTAGACCAAGAATGAATCTGCACATCTGCAGTATGAATTCTCCAACCAAATGAGTAGTTACTAGGAAAGGGGAACTATCCAATCCAGTAATAACATGGGTAGTGCTAGATGGGATCGCAAGGACATGATCCAAATAGAGTGCCCACAAGGGAGGTGCCACTAGGGGGTTATCCCGATCCATGAAAAGAAAGCCTATAGGTGTATGGTGGCCAGCTCAAGGAGAAATCATAGCAGACTTACATCTGTCATGAGTGGTGTATCCATCAAGTGGGTCATTGCCAGCATAGCGAACACCAACCAACCTAAGGTGCCCATCGATGTGCGTTGATCAATCTAAGAAAAAGGCGTAACATACTTACATCTTCATGACAAAAATGATCATATGGATAGTTTTGTTGTCTAGACAGGACTATCGACCTGACTACAAGCGAGCCCCATGGGAGACTAGACCTAGAATTGAAGTAGCCAGAGGAAAGGAGCCTAGGGGACTTACCCGACCCTCAAACATACTAATCCCAAGGTGCATGAAGGTCTAAGAAGAAAGTGTAGACTTATATCTTCTTAAACGAAGCCATCATGAGGTAGCTTACTGGTCGCGCAGTAAGGCCTACCATACTAACAAGGTGCTCATCGATGTGCAATGGTTAAGCCGAGAGGAAAGCGTAAAAGACTTACATCCTCCAAAGAAAAAAGACCACCACGGTGACACACTAGCTGAGTAGTGAATCGACCCGACCTAGATCAACTACTAAGTGAGTGCTGCTGGGGGCGTTATCCCAACTAGAACTAGCCCAAGATAGAAGATGTGTATTTGTTTTATGTGTTTTGTGTGTAGTATGTGTTTGTATTATGTTGGTGAAGGATAGACGCTTGGGTTCCTTACACATACCCTAAACAAGTTGTGGATAGATTTGCAGATAGAAATGTTTTCAATTTGAAGAGATGGATTTGAAATAAAATTTTCATTGATAATTATTTTCAAACATGATTTTATGGATAATATTTCTTTAGGTAGAGCTCATTTATCAAGCATCGGG
Source organism: Cymbidium sinense (assembly GCA_021442155.1). Taxonomy (NCBI): domain Eukaryota; kingdom Viridiplantae; phylum Streptophyta; class Magnoliopsida; order Asparagales; family Orchidaceae; genus Cymbidium; species Cymbidium sinense. The sequence goes on along the minus strand of CM038217.1, from coordinate 21,519,832 downwards.
CGCTCTCCCATATGATTGATAAGTTGATAAGATCCTCCTTGGTAGGCTTTCTCTATGGCAAAAGGGCATTCCCAAGTGGGTTCAAACTTGCCTCCCATCTTGCGACGGGCAACAATCGATCTCCTTATAACTAAAACAAGCTCTCCTACTTAAAAAGTTCTAGTACAGACCAACTTATTGTGTGCTTGAATCATTTTGGCTTTATATAACTTGAGATTTTGGCATGTCCGTAGGTGTCTCTCCTCCAAACATTCGAGCTCTTCTAACCGCAACTTTATGCTCCATCGTGATCTTGCTACCTATAGCTATCTTTAGTGATAGGAGTTGGACTTCTAATGGGAGAATAGCTTCGGACCCATACACTAAGGAGAAAGGGGTAGACTGAGTTGGAGTTCTGTAGGTAGTGCGGTAGGCCCATAAAGCTTCAACTAACTGCTCATGCCACTATCATTTATTATCATCCAGTATTTTCTTTAGTATTTGGATGAGAGTTTTATTGAAGGCTTTTGCCAAGCTATTTTCCCTTGGGTAGTAGATGGTAGAATATCTCCCATCTATGTTGTGTATCTAGGCAAAGTTATTGATATTAGTGATCTTGAATGCAGTACCATTATCAGATATAATTCAATGAGGCACCCCGAATCTATATATGATATGGTTCCTGAAGAACTAGAGCATATGCTGAGCTATGACCTCTCTGAGCGGAATCACCTCTGCCCATTTGGAAAAGTAACCAGTGGCAACTAGGATGAACCGATGACCCTTGAAAGAAAGAGGGTCAATGGGACCCACTATATCAGTACCCCAATACTTGAATGGCAATGAGGCCAATGTTAGGTGTAGAATATTGGGTGGTTGATGTAAGACCACTCCATGTACCTGACATTAATGCCATCACCTAACCACATCCATGGAATCTATGATCATCGATGACCAGTAGTATCCTAGTCTCTTGATCTTGGCTTTCATCTTCGAATTGGATTGGTGAGCTCTAGATAATCCTGAGTGCACCTCGATCATGATCTTACGGGCTTTGTGCTTGTCTAAATAATATAACCACATATGATCAAAAGACCGCCGGTACAAGAAACCATCCACGAGGGTGTAGGAAAGTGTCCTTTGCTTCATCTGATGAGCTTGTGACTTCTCTTGAGGTAGTTTGCCTTTGTTTAGGTAATCCATGAATGGTTGACTTCAATCTAACGCCTCATCCTTTTGGCAATGACAACCTCCTTCAAGAGAGTATTTTTTTGATGAGTTCACATCAATAAGGGATAAGACTTGTCGATTTTGGACCTTTATTGATATGGACTCATCTTCCACATGCCAACTCTTGGTAAACTTAACTAAATCATCCACTATGACATTTTCTCCCTGAGGGATCTTATAGATGGTAATCTCTAGAATTTGGGCCATCAGAGGCATGGTGTACTTATGGTAGTGATGGATCCTAGGCTTAGGATCTTATTGGACCCAATGATTTGGTTGATGACTAGCTGAGAATCCCCAAAAATATTGATATTCTGGATGCTTAGTGTAACATCTAACTCTAGAATGATAATCAGAGCCTCATATTTAGCTTCGTTATTGGTGCAAGGATTGGATAGATGGTATGAGAATCTCACACATCAATCTGAGTTAGAGTACTATTCTACCCTATTTTCCCGGAAGAGTAGATCATGGTTCTTCTCCTTTTGAGAGAAGCCACCATCTAAGTATATCTCCTAGCGATGAATGCAGGTATCCCCTATGTTCATGATTTGTTCATCAAGGAGATCATCACTAAGAGAAGAGTTAGCAGGAAGTGGGTGTTCTGCAAAGAAATTCGTAAGTGCTTATCCTTTCACCTCACTGAGGGGTACAAAAGTGATGTCAAATTGTGAAAGAATCATAGACCATCGTGCTAACTGCCAGATAGCGTCAGCCGTGTCATGAGATATTATAATGGATTGATCATAGAGATCAAATTCACTTTATGAGAAAGCATGTAATGCCAGCTTTTGGGATGCGAAGGTTAAAAGCTAGGCAATGCTTCTTAATGGGTGAATAATTTTCAATAGGGATTAGATGATTGCTGAGGTAATAGAGTGCATTTCCTTCCCTTCATCATTGGTTTGAGCCAACAAAGCCAAGGGAGTCATTTAATGCAGCAGTGTATAGTATCAAAGACTTGCCTAGGATTGGGGCTGCTAGAACTAGTGGCATCATTAGGTAGTGCTTGATGTCTTGAAGGCAGCTTATCATCCCAGTTGAACTTGACATCCTTTTGATAAGTCGAGAATGGCGGCATCTTCTAACAGTTGATATAAAGCATCTTAGATATGTCAACGCCTTGGAATGATCAGTTGAGTTAAACTTTTAGGGGTATTTAATATCTTTGATCTTCTGGATCAATTTTGATTCCATGGTGTTGGACAACAAACCCAAAAATTTCCAAGCTACTCAATGCACACTTTAGGGGTTCATTTGGTTAAATTATCTTAATCATTCAAAAACTACTCTCAAGTTAAAGAGATGGTCTTCCTTTTCTCTACTTTTGACTATTAGATCTTCGAAATAGCACTTGACTTGATGATGAATGAGTTCATCGAAGATTTGAGTCATGGCCTACTTGTATGCAGCACCTACATTTTTAAGGCTAAAAGGCATGACCTTATAGCAAAAGATTCTGATTGGGGTTCTAAAAGTAGTATTTCTTTCATCTTTGGGGGCCATATTTATTTGGTTATATCCAGATAAGCCATCCATGAAAGAGAACACTGCATGAGATGAGGCGATGTCCACCATCAGCTTTAGTATCATTAGTAAAAATTCATCTTTTAGAAAGCCTTATTTAGATCCCTAAAATCGACGCATATATGAATTTGGCCATTCTTTTCTTCTTAGATGACACCGCCAACCGTGGGGTTTTTTCCTCCCGGATGAAACTAACATCGATTCATTTCATGACTTTAGAAATGATCTGTTGTTCAATGTCTAATTGCATGCCTCTAAGAGTTTGCTTGATGGGGTTAGCACTAGGCTTTATTGCTAGTTTATGGACCGCTACGTCAGGAGCCAATCCAAGCATTTCTTCACAACTCCATGCAAAGCATTCCTTAAACTCAATGAGTAGCCTAACTAAGTCATTGGTTTTAGTTTCATTCAATAAGGAACTGATGTATGTCGAACATGGACTATTTTCAGTCCCTATGTTGATTTCTTTGAGCTCGTCAATGGTTGACTTGATCTTCTCTTCAAACTCTGGTGGTATATCTTTGACTTTAAAATCATTTGGATCATTTGAAGTTTCTAAACACACCTCCTCATATGAGTTAATGTGATTTGAAAAGAACCTATGAGATTCCAAATAGTTGGTGATGACTAAGCAGTAATTGTCATCATCGACTGGACCCACTATACCGAATCCTAGTCTTGGTCTTGATTGAGAGTTCTTGCATTTGTTGTCCCATACTCTTTTGAAGTAGTCTGACATGTGCTTGGACCAAGTATGCGGGATTAACCCTTTCTTTGCTAAATTTAGAATACAAGATGAGTACCAGTCAAAAGATAATTCTATTAAATTTTTATATGAATCATCCTCAAGCTACATCTACTTCTTAACTTGAGGATGATACTCCCAAAAAGAACCTCTAAGTATTCACATCTTTGGATGATTTAGGGGCTTCCTTAACTACCAAACTCTCAACTTTTTGAGAGAAAAGTGGGTTAGAGCTAAGGCTCCCAACTGATGCCTAATAATTTCACATATAGACTTGGATACACTTATGCTTTGCTTTGGAGCCCAATCTTCCTTCTCAAGTGTGACCTCAAAGGTCTCAAAAAGAGAGTTATTGGTGTGCTAACCATATAAGACCATCATATGAACTAGATTCTAAGTATATGGAAAGCAGTACTGTGGTCGGGACATATCTTCTATTGGGTGGCTAATAAGGAGGTCTTCCACCCCTGGGTCTGCCTTTGGATTGGCCTCTTCTTTTGCTTGGTGGAGGTCGAGTCATCCTATCCACTTATTCGAATGGAGTAACGAACTATGGGTGGAATCTAATCGGAGGCTCTACATCCTCCCCTGAGTTTTTTTCTCGCTCCCTTTTTTTTTTTTCTCTTTTTTTCTTTTCTTTTTCTATTTCTTTTTCTTTTCTTTTTTTTTTTATCCTGCATGAGAATTTTGACTAAGTTCACGAGAATAGACTTTTTGATTTTGGTTGAGGTAGTAGGAGGCATTGTCATATATCTCGACCTCGAGAACTGAACTATTTGAGATCTCCTTGCACAATGATCCCACCTTATCATAAACTTCATCGATGTAGAGGATGGAACTTGTTCTCATGTATCCAAGGTCTCCCAAGCAAAGCATTGAAAGATATATCGGAGTCTATATGTGAAACTTGGCTTCAATCTTTCAATCATCTATCTTCAGTGGCAACACTATGGAGCCTATGTCCCTCTCTCCTTATTCATTGAATCTTTCAATCATCATCTCTTTTTGGAGTTTAGAGATGTTGATCCTCAAGTAGGTGAGGGTTCTTATACTCATAATGACCGATGCCTCAATCAACTAGAACTTTGGATTTATTTGGAATATCACTATAATGTAAAGAGGGTGATTGTGCTTGGTCTTCCAAGAAGTCTTCATCATGAATGTAACTCTTAAGATGTCCTTCAGTGGCATGCCTCCTCTTAGTGATCACCGAGCTAAGCATATCTCCTGGATTAAGTAACCTTGATTAGAGATTCTCATCTCTTTGGATAAGAAAGTATATCATATATGCTTAACTTAGTTGTCTAAGATGAGCTAGATGTTGTAATCAACTTAGCTTGGTCCTCCGCATATCTATAGGTGGAGCATATTGTGGAGGGGCTATTCTCACTAGAACCAATGACTTGTTTACCCTTATAAGTGCTACCTAGAGGTAGAACTTTGCCACTAGGTTGACAAGTGATTTCGGAATGATGAGTGGAAAGTTCTACCTTCTCATCGTATACCTACTTCTCCTATGAGATCCTCGAGTGAACTAAGTCAATTTCAAGAGGTGAACCCAATTGATTCAAAGAAGGAAAATCTGACTCTGAATTATAAAGGAATGGATCGGAACTACTAGTGCTATTATTATTTTCAATAAGAATAAAATTAAGAACATCAGAAGTTGATAAGATATAAGCAGAATCATATTTCTTCATTAATTTCTTATTGGTAGAGGTACATGATAAAATCAAGTAAGGCGGGATTTGATGCCCTTATCATCGATACAACTCTTCCAGAAGAAGAAGAGCTAGCAGAAGTAGTAGTTGCAATGATGGAGGGAGTGCTGGACTTGGATGGTGGTTGTGCTACTGGACTATCCTGGGCAAGTGTGGTGAACTGCTGCTGTTGCCGGGCTATCACCCACCCCGAGTTGTCTTCTGCAACTAGCAAACCTTCCTTAGTTTTGGAGGTTTAAGCTATTTTAAGCACCTACAAGGAAAGTTTCTTGATCTTAGAAATGATATTTTTAGAGGTACGTGATAAGGAGATATCCCAACCTTCTTTGGTCTTAAGAGGTTTCAAGTATCCCCAAGAATTACTATAACATAACGGATGGTTGTTATAATAAGTATTCCTTGGGATAACTATGGTTCTTCACTTGTAGCTACGCTCAAACTAGTCCTTAAAAGTGATATAATCCTCTAAGGCATGACCTAACATGCGATAGGGAAATAACTATGATCATTGCTCTTGCCCACTTTCTCAGGCCTCTTAGGCTTTGGTAAGTGAAAGTCAGGTTTCTTCAAGAGGTTCTTGAAGATTTTTCTAATTATTTCCCTCTTAAATGAATATAGCTTGTTTAATATATCAGCATGAGTACGTGGAAAATAACTACATGACGGTGGATATGAATACAGAGTAGTTGTGGTGGCGAGAATATTGGCTATATGGCTAATATGATGGTCGAGGTGGTGGCAGAAGAGGTGGCAAAGGAGGATGTTGAAGTCATGGTCTTTCATACTGTGGAGAAAATTTTCTATAGGAGGGTTGCCTTCAAATTTGTGGGGAGAAATGAAGAGATAATCATATATAAATTCATCTTTTTAGGATGCCATGTAGATCCATAGATGTACTTATTCAGGTGATCGAGTACATCATCAAGACATAGTGTACTATCTCAAAAGATAAAAGTCACTACCCTTTAATGGACCTAATCACCTCAATAAGGACTCTTATGGACGATGGGTCTGCATATGTACCAAATATTCTTCCCCTACTTTACATGAAAAAGTAAAGAAAGATTTATTTTAAACTGGGTTCATTAAGTTTCCTACAGGGGCAAGCCCCCATAGTTAATTACATCCTAAGGAATGGAGATTCTTTAGGAAAACTATCGATTAAGATAAATGATCGTTATCTTCAAATATTTTAATAGAAAAGAACTATCAATTGATTGGTTCACTTTTGAAGATCAAATGGGATTGATCAAAGAGAGAGAGTTATTATCAAAGCCAAAATGAAGATAAGTAGAGATAACGATGCTAGGAAACCAAGAGCATCTAAACTATCCTATGGTTGGGCTTTACATTTTAGAAATTGATTTAGTTTATTTGAGTTATTTTTATTAGAAATTTAGGACTTATGATTTCTTAACACAAGATTAAGGAAATGCCTAAGAGGTGAGGATTTATGCTTATGGCCCACAGAAGGGAGAAGCAACCTCATAACCTAAATCTAGGGAGCTTTGGCGAGAGTCGAAAGCACAACCTAAATCTAAGGCCAAAATGGGTAATTGGTTTGCCTCCATAAGAGAGGACAAACCACCCAACTGCTTGGACTTACAACTGCCTGGAGGTGGCCGCCAACTAACTCCTCCTATGATTTTAAATACATGTAGGCAAGTATTTATGCTTATGCAAGATAGCTAGGCTATTATTTATTTAGAAAGAGATTAATTCCTTAAACTCACTCCCTAAATAGACTAGATCATGTGGGGACATGCTTCAAATGATGTAAATCTAATGCAATTCAAATTTCATTTTATTTTTATTTTTAGATAATTATTTTGACTCAGGCTAATAGGATTCATATGCCTAATGCATGAGAAATAAAGTTATTGGCCAAAATCAATGAGAAGGGAGGAGGTGAGTTTCCACCATGGCTCTCAAAGGTCAAGCCAAGTTTCTCTGCAAAGGTGGAAGCCCTCCAATCAAGAGTGAAATAAAATACATTTGTGCATGACATTATAACAGAAGTACTCATCCAGCTAAGAGTTGCTAATTCTTTTATCTTGATTTTAAACCTAAGTTTTAGGTGAGGTTATGAGTTCTTTATTTTTAATTTGAGTTGTTAAGTTTGTAAAAGATTTATTTTTTCCTAAAGAGTCTAATCCACATCGAGGCCATATATAAAGCAAGGAAGAAACTATAAAAAATATGCCACTTAATGCATAAGCTAAACAAATCATCAATCAATTTATAAAGCTAGTCGTAAATAGAATAAAAGGCTGTTATGGTCGGACACCACCGCACAAACCTGAAAAGATAAATGTAGGTAGCCGAGCCCTACCCTTATACAACTCAGATTACACATGAATTGAATTACAATTAAGCAAGGAATTCATTGTTATGAGGGTCTTCAAGCTTCATTTCTTCTTTCTTCTTTGGTTCCTTCTTTTGGATGGTTGAAAGGTAGATGCTCCAAGGCTTCACATGGTATATAAGATAAGATCTTATGACCAATGCTCATCCTAATCCCCATAACAATCATTCAAAATCCTAATTGCATAAATTTACATGAAAAGGAAAAGAATGAAATCTAACTAACACTGCAAACAAAAAATAAATGTTAAAACAAATCACACAAATCCCAAGCATGTATATTGGACTTATCACCCCACACATGGGTGACTAAGTCCACCGGCCTATTATTTATGCTTAGGGGTATAAAGCACAAGTAAAAAGCATTTATATTTTTATTTATGATAGCGCCCTTAAGCACAATCCCCTACAAATAAGAATAGTTAGACTAAGAACATCCTATCATTCATTCTACGAGCATACACCCTAACATTCTATCTAAAATATATATCTCAAAATAAAATAAAACATCAAACCATGCACCGACCTAACCTAAAGCTAGAAGTGATGACTTAGGCTAATGTGTGTGCTTTGAAGGCTTATGTAGTATGCTTAGCTATGGCTTTAGGTTCAAATTTTCTAAGTGTGAAAACATGTTCAACTTAGAGGAAGGTTTCATTTAAGTTGTTTAATTATTTTGGGTTGATTTTATTTCATGTTTTGATTAGGTTCAAGTGAATCCTATAATTAATTACTGTTAGAAGAGAGGGAAAGAGAAGAACTTCTCTTTCCTTCCTAACCTAAGTAATTTCTAAAGTAGATTCATATTTTAGTTTTATTTAGTGAATATTTTGATTAAATATTTTAATTAATCCTAAGTTTAGATGAACTCTAAACAAACCTATTCAAAAAGAAAGGCATTTTAAGATTAAATAAAATGAATCAAAATTCACATAACATACATTACTTCATTTCTTTCCCAACATGTATAGCATGCATATGAATGAGTCCTAAGCATATTATACATACAGATGAGAATATTTAACACACTTTATGATGCATGCTAAGTAATCCATTTAAGGAAATTTAGAAGATTAAGATGCATGATTTTCTTTAAGTAGAAAAGGGTTTTTTATCCAATTTTTCACATACACACATGAAAGGAAAAAAAGCATAAGTTAGTACAACCCCATTGTTAACCAGAGGTGTAAGGTACAAGACTTACTTAGGGCTACTTAAAGCCTCACAAACTCGGGGTTTTCCAAACTAATATTCCACTTTCCTTAAGTACAAACATATGTATAAAAGAAATAAAATGGAAAAGAAAAATGCAAAAGTTGTATTAATTGATTCATTTTGTTTATGCAATTTATGTATGCAAATATAGGTATCCCTTCTTAGGTGATAGCATTGGGATGAATAGGATATGAAATTAGGTAAGTGTTAGGTTCTTTTCAAATAAACCATACATCTTACCAACTTCTATTCAAAACTATGCTAACATAAAAGAGAAGAGAAACCTATGCTAAGCACACCTTTATATTCTTCACATGCAAGCTTATAATTAAAATATAAGTAGCATACTTTTAGATTTGATAATTAATTTATATGTTTTAAAAAAATAATTTGAATTTAGTAGTGATAATAGCCACTCATATTTCTACTTTAGCCAACACATGCAAATTTGACATAAAGTAAACAATTTCATTTTTAAATTTGAATTTGAAAAATATGAATGCATGAAACCACATGATGTACAAATTTAATATGTTGGCGAAAGACTCATACAATGAAGCATGTAAATAAATTCACTTCAATTAAATGCTAAGGACATTCTTATGAAATAAAAAGTTTAAAATAAATCAAAGTGTATTCAATGTGATTTTGTTTAGTTATAAGTTTGATTTAATTTTGAAATGGTGAGTTGAGTTTGCTATTCTTAACCCATTCCCACATGTGTTTGATATTTTTATTTATTTTTTAGATGATTAAATTCATTTTTATGTATTAATTAGGTTAAGGTATGAATTAAGAAAGTTAATTAACCCTTACCTACACCACCTTAGCATAGTTAACCAAATAATTATGAGCCAATGAGATGACATAAACACTCACAAGGAATTTAAATTTGCAATGCACCTAAGAAGAAAAGGCCTAATGCAATTTGGCTCATGATCAATGGTTAATTAAACTAAGGGGTTTAGCTTAAGTAATTTCAAAACACCCCTTCACACATATGAATTGGGTTTTAATTTTCTTAATTGAACTTAGGCTCTTAAACACCCAAGCATCTACCCAAGATAGAATTAAGTTCTAAGTTTTTAGAATTTTTAGAAATTAATTAAGGGGATAATTAATGAATTAACCCTTAATTAAGAGAAGATTAAGGAAAGAAAAGGGGTTTAGGGAATAACTTAGGGAAATGCCCAAAAAATTATTAAACCTCCTATATTGGATCTGACCTTAATCAATCCTAATAATGGATTAAAACCACTAATCATACCTTAATTATCCTTAATCATATAAGGAGGGTAATTAAGAAATGCATTTGGAATTCCTCCAATTAAACCTTCAATAAATCCCAAAAAAATTAGGGGAGGTAGAGGTCATCCCCTAAAACATACCCAAGAAGTTTGGGATTAGTCAGAGTCCTAATTAAAAGGTAATTAGCAAAATAATGTTTCTAATAAAATCAAAAATTAGAGAAAAGCATAATTCAAAATCCATTAAAATTAATTTTGAAATATTCTAGGTTGAATTATCTTTCAATAGGATTTTATGTCATCTTTTTTTAATTTTATTGAGAGATATGATTTTAGAAGATCCTAGATTAATTAATTAATTAAGCATCCAAACTAACTTTAGCTCACAGATGCGCGCAGGGCGGGTTGCTTTACACGCATCGCATGGTGAGCATCCCACTTAAACATCACATCCAAAAGGCGGCATGGTGATGGGATGCATTTTGATCTCTGTCGTCCGATCAAAGATCAGACAGCTAGGGATCTCCCTATGATTTTAAAAGGGATAAATCATTTTCTAATTGTGAGAATAATCTCGACCATCCACCCAAAATGTGCGATGGATGAAGATCAGTTCTTCCCTTGATCAATATCATCCATGATCTAGGGAAGATCCGCGATTGAGCTGATTAAACAAAATTTTACCCACAGCATCTAAAGACATTAAGGAACACATCCAACGGTGGATCTTGCATGAATTGAAAATTATTTTAACAAAAGACCAACACCTCCTATGCTAGGTGGTCGAAAAATTTCATACCTCATCGGTGCTCAAAATCGATGAGGTAGCTTCGTCAAGTGGAGACGAAGTACTATTGAAATTCTTAGCCTTGAGGTTGAATGATTTGCTCTATAAACCAACACCACTTCATGTCTCTTGCGGCTTTGATCCAATTGCTTTTCTTCTTGCTATGGGAACTATAATGGAAGCTTGAGTGTGCTCGGATTGGTCCTTAGAGGAAGTGTTCAAGAGGAATTGGAATGATTTTCAGTGTGGAGAAAGTTGGGAGTTCAAGTGAGCTCCCATTTTCACAGTGAACTCGAGAAGATGAAGTTTGATTTCACTCTAGGAAGCTTGGGGAGGCCGAGGAATCTTTGACTTCCTTAGGTTCAATCGAATTGAGGAATGATAGTTTTGAATTCAATTAGGGGGAGTATATCTCCCCCTTAGAGGATCAGATGGTCAAGATATCTTGCCAATTTGATCCAATTGCTCATAATGGGAAGGTTGTTTGATCAGTTAGATGTTTGCACATGGTCAATTTGAGGCCTTGAGTGGATTGCCAACCTCCCATGTGCATTAAATTGAGTGGAAGAGGGAGTTTGAATTTGCCAATTTGACCCATGGGGTTAGGTTTGGCCTTGGGGCCAATTGGGCTGACCCAAACCCATTGGGTTGGGTGCACCACTTAGGTCTCCCTTGAGCTATTTGGAAAGCATCAAGTGATATGAAGAGGGTATGACCAAATTACCCATGGATAAGCCAAAATTTATTCTATGGCCTAGGGTAGAATGGTCATTTTTGATTTTTCAATTTGGATATGTGTGGAGAAACTAGGTTTGGCCAAGTTTCATGAGATTTGGAATTCATTTGATAAGGTTTGGCTCATGTTGACCCATTTAGGTCAAAATGGGTCAACTTGGGTCAAGTTGACCAATTGGTCAAATTGTGTCAAACCAAGGGTTGGGTCAAGTTCATATGACCATTTGGATATTTTTGGTGGCTTTGGTTCAATTTGGATTAGTTTTGAATTTGGCTCATATGACTCATTTAGGTCAAATGGGTCAAGTTGACCTATTTGACCCATTTGACCTATTTGAGGTAGGTCAAGGGTAGGTTTAGGTTAGTCATATGAGTGATTGGTATCTTTATTTCCAATCAATTTTGGTTAAGTTCAAATTTCAACATGACCCTTTAGTCAAGTGGGTCTAATTGGGCTAGATTAGTTTAGTTGGCCAATTGAGGCTTGGTCAAGTTCCACAAGTGATTTGGAATGAACTTGACCCATTTTCAATCAATTTGACTTAGATCAAGTTTTGAAATATTTTGACTTTTAGGTCAAGTCAACTTGGTGGCCAATCAAGCTAGGTTAGGCTCAAATGTTCAAAGTTCAAACATTGGTCATGAATGAACTTAGATCAATGGTTTCAATCAATTATTTAATGGTGGAATATGTTAGGTTTCATTTTGGTTAGGATTAGAATTTGGCTCATATGGTTTTTAAGTGAGCCTAAGTGGGTCAAATGGTTTCAAAAAGTTTGATTTGATTGATTGATGTATATGACTTATGATTGAAATATAAATACATTTACAAGTGGTTTGAAGTAAAATGGGTTTTGATTCATTTGACAATTTCATATTCAAAAGGTAAATATGAAAGGATTTGGGGTTTGATTTTTGAATTGTATTTTGATTGTTTGATTGAAGTTTGTATATATATATGGGCTCATGATTGTAGGGTTGATTGAATCATGAAGAGAAATCAAGAGTTTGGCTTGATTTGAAGTTGATTTGGCTAAGTTCAAGATTTTGACTTGAAAGGCTTAGGTTAGAATTTTAATGGATTTGAGTTTGATTTTTGGAATTGGTTTTGACTGTTTGAATTTATATTTCATTTACATATGAATATAAATGAGAATATAAATTGATCATGAGAAAATTTCAAGGATTTGAAGTGATTTAATCATGATTTGGCTAAGTCCAAAGAAGGAATTTAAAGGACTTAGAAAATTTTGTTTGAGGATTGAATTTTTGAATTTTGTTTGATTGATTTATATTTATATTTCATTTATATATGTGAATATAAATGAGAATATAAATCAATTATGAGAAAATCCCATGAATTTGAATAGGTTTAATCATGATTTAGGCTAAGTCCATTAATGAAAAATTAAGGACTTAAGAAAGGTTTTAGATTTAGAATTTAATTGAGAATTTGATTTGATTGATTTGAATTCATATTTCATTTATATATGTAAATATAAATGAGAATATAAATGAATTATGAGAAAATCTCATGAATTTGAATTGACATGATTATGATTTAGGTTTAGTCCTTAAGGAAAAATTTAAAGGACTTAGAAAATTTTCATGAATTGATTTGGAATTTTGAGTTTAGTTTGATTGGTTTGAATTTATATTTTATTTATATATGTGAATATAAATGAGAATATAAATGAATTATGAGAAAATCTCAAAGATTTGAATTGGTTTAAATCATGATTTTGGTTAAGTCCTTAAGAGCCAAATTTAAGGACTTAGGAAATTTTTGATGGATTTTGATCATAGATTTCAATCATGAATTTTAATCATGGATTTTGATCATATGGTGTTGTTTTGGATTTGGAGAAAATCAATTAAGATTGATTTGGAGTTTGAATTGAATGAAAGAAAGCGAGGAAGGGTTTAAGCTATAGGGTAGGCAATTTTCCTAACACCCCTAAAGCATGATCTATTCCTATGGCTAACTCTTCTAGGTCTCTAGGGTTAGGTTAAGTATCCACCTAATAACTAAATGTGTCTTAAGACTAGGGAACTCTTAAAGTATAAGAGAAGTCTTATGTCTAAGATGGAGGGGTTGAGAGCTCATCTTAAAAATGAGGTCAACAAAGGGCGTAAAGTGGTGACACAGGAACACCACACATATTGGTATTGACCGAAATGATCAACAACACTGAGAGATCACAAGAATGAATAGAAACTGTCTATCCTTATCCCAAGACATAGAGAGAATCCAGAGCTTAATGCAATGTGGCTCTACTTATGTCCAAGACATAAGAGAGAGGAAAGAATCTAGTAAGGGATAGAGTGTGAACCTTCCACTAGGGAAGTAGGTTCAAATCATCCGCAAAGGGATGAGAGGTTTTATTTGATTTGAATCACACTGAGGAGAGATCTCCACTAGGGGAGAGGGTTGAATTTATTTCAATTTTGTAATGTTTGATTTTTTTAAGATGAGCCTTGTTGGTTTGCGATGAACTGTACTGAGTAGGAGCCTTGGAGGTCAAGACCTAACTCAGAATTACCAATCCAAAGGGGTAGTCTACTAAGTATATAGTAGGACTAGCCAACCAAAGGGATGACTTTCGGTGTACAATAGCTATATTAGGAAGAAGGCGTAGTAGAATTATATCTTCCAAAGTAAAGACCAGTTGCTAGGGTAATCTATTGGCAAGATAATAGATTGAACCCAACCTATGGTTGACTATTGAGTGAATGCCGCTGGGGGACTTAGATCAACTCAAGGATAGTTAAAATTAATTTTATTTTTATAATTTTGTTTATTTTGATGGATTACATTGGTTTGTGATGGATCAAATTGGGAAGGAGCTCATATCAGCCTAGACCTATCTCAGATTTACCAAACCATAGGGAGTAGCTTCCTGACTAATGGGAGAACTATCCAACCAAAGAAGTGCCTTTGCAAATGATCAAAGGGAAGAAAGCTTGGGACTCACATCTTCCACTAGAAAGATCACCAGGGTGATCGATTGCTTTGGGCAACAAATCAAACCGACCTAGGTCGCTTGTAGACAATCATGCTAGAAAGAATGCGTCATAGTCTTATATCTTTCAAAGCGGAATGATTATCAGGGTAACCTATTTATGAAAAAATAGATTGAACCTGACCTAAGGGTGACTACAGAGTGAGTACTGACCTGGGGATTTATCTCAACTCAGGTAGTTAGGCAATTCCTATAGGGAGTTCTGTTGACACTGCCCTAAAGATAGGATGCCTGCTTGGAAAAAGGGGCCCTTTGGGGGGCTTGAATTCCTAATCCACAAGCGAATTAATTTTATTTATTTTATCATGGACCCTATTAGTTTGCGAGGGATCAAACTGAGAAGGAGCTTATATCAGCCTAGACCTATCTCAAATTTACTGAACCAAGGGAGAATCACATCCAACAATAAATTCTACTAGAAAGGGGAATGTCCAATCCAAAAGTAACTTGGGTAGTGTCTAAATGGGGTCGCAAAGGACTTGATCCAAATAGAGTGCATGCAGGGGATGGGGCCATTAAAGGCTTAGTCCAACACCCTCGAGAAAATGACATGGCTAGTCATATCCAATGTATTCTGTCCAACTCAAGGAGAAAGCTGGGACTCATACCGCCAAGAGTGGTGTACTCACGTGAGTCATCACAAGATAAACATCAACCAACCTAAGGTACTCGTGGTTGCAACAATCCTAGAAGAAAGCTCGGGGACTCACATCCTCCTATAGCGAACACTGGATAGTCTATTTTTGGCTCGACATGTGCTATCCGACCTAGGGAGACTACTGAGTGAATTCCACTAGGATACTTATGTCAGCTCAAATGTAGTCAAGAGGAAAGGAGCCTCTGTGGGACTTATCCTAAACCTCAAATATACTCGACCTAGTTAGAGCATAATGGCTAGTTCAAGAAGAAAGCATGGGGACTCACATCTTCTTAAATAAGGTTAACATTATGTAGCTTGCTGGCTGTATAGTGAAGACTACCATACTAATAAGGCACTCATTGGTTTGCAATGATCAAGTTAGAAAGAAAGCATGGGGACTCACATCCTTCAGTAAATGACCACTAGGGTGACATATTAGCGAGGTAGCATGTAGACCCGACCTAGAGCAGCTAATGAGTGAGTGTCACAGGGGGCTTGCTCCCACATCAAAATAGCTTGAGACAAAAGATTTGTGTTTGTGTTTTGCGTGTGTTAAAAGGAATAGGACACCTCTTGGGTTCTATTTCACATACTATAAACACACTAGGGGTTTGATGAAATGGTGCCATGAATGGCAAAAAAGGATTCCCACTAAGAAAGGATGCTGCTTGGGTTCTCTCACACCTAACTTAATTATGCTAATCAAAATAGGATGCCTCTTGTGTTCTCTTCAACCTATTCTAATAGCATTGAGAGATTATATTTGTGTGTGAAAGAGGGATAGATGCCACCGGGGACTCTTACACCTACCCTAAACACGCCATGGATTCGCAAGACAAACAACACTTCAAAAGAAGAGAAGATTTGATGAATGGAATGAGATTTTGTTCTTTTATTAATGATTATTTTCAAACATGATTTATTTCATGGGTAATATTTCTTTAGATAGAGCCCATTAATTAATGAAGTATCGAGTGTTCCCCTTTATAATCAATAAGTTGATAAGATCCTCCTTAGTAGACCTTCTCTATGACATAAGGGCCTTCCCAAGTGAGTTCAAACTTGTCTCCCATCTTTTGACGGGCAACAATTGGTCTCCTTTGGACTAAGACATGTTCTCATACTCAGAAAGACCTAGGGAAAACTAGCTTGTTATGAGCTTGAATCATTTTAGCCTTGTACAACTCGAGCTTTTGGCACATCCGTAGGCAACTCTCCTCCAAACCTTCGAGATCTTCTAACCATAAATTTACATTCTGCTCTGTAGTGATCTTGTTACCCAAAGCTATCCTTAATTATGGGAGTTGAACTTCTAAAGGAAGAACAGCTTCATTCCCATACACTGAGGAAAATGTAGAGGAGTTGATATGGTGGTAGTAGGGCTTCAACCAACCGCCATTCCATTATCATTTATTATCATCAAGAGTCTTCTTTAGTATGATGAGAGTTTTGTTGAATGCTTCTACTAAGTCATTTGCTCTAGGATAGATGGTGGAGTATCTCCAATCTATACATGTCTTCGCAAAGCCGTATCTTCATGCTTTTGAATGTAGTACCATTATCGATATAATTTATCGAGGCACCCAACCTATAATGATATGGTTCCTAAAAAATTGAAGCACATGGTGAGTTATGACCTCTTGAGTGGGATGGCTTCACCACTTGAAAAGTAGATGGCGTAAGATGAATCGATGCCTTGGAAGAAGAGGATCGACGACATAATGTTGGTACCCCAACACTCAAATGGCCATGAAGCCAATGTAGGGTGTAGAATGTTGGTGGTTGGTGGAGGACCACCACCAGACCGATGGCATCTCCTAGCTACATCCATGCAATCAGAATCATCGGGAGTAGTATCCAAGTCACTTGATCTTCATCTTCATCTTCAAACCGAATTGATGTGCTCATTGAAATATACCTCGCCATAATAATGTGCTGTGTTTCTAAACAACATAACCACATTTGGTCAAAGGACCGAAGACAGGTGCCATCAACAAGAGTAGGAGAGAGCTCTTTCACTGATGGGCTTGTGACTTTCTTGAGGTATTTTATCGTGTTCAAGTAATAACGTTTCCACCCAGCTCCTTGTCCATTTTGGCAATGAACCTCCCCTTCAAGAGAAAGTCTCGATGAGTTCAACATCAATAAGGATAAGACTTGTCTATTTTGGACCCTTATTGAAATGGACTCATCTTCGACATGCCAACTCTTTGGCCAAAGCATCTACTACGTTCTGCCGGGAACCTTGTAGATGGTAATTTTAGAATTGGCCAACAACTTCATGGTATACTAGTAATGACAAAGCTTGGGTTTGAGGACTGTAGGACCCACAACTGGGTTGATGACCAACCAAGAATCCCCAAAGATGTTGATGCTCTTGACACTAATAGTGATGGCTAACTAGACCGAATCAAAGCCTCATACTGCCTTCATTGTGTAGGGTTGGAAAGATAGTATGAGAATCTCATCACATCGTGATTTGGAGTTAGAGAACTATTCTACCGGAGAATAGATCGTGGTGCTTCACCTTAAGAAAAGAAGCATCACCATCAAAATACATCTCCCATCGCGGCCTCCCCTAAGTTCATGATTTGTTCATTGGGATCATCACTAAGCAAAGAATCAACAGAAGTGTGTGCTAAGAGAATCTAGTATTTACCGCACAAAGGGTATGAATGTGATATCAAATTAGAGTATCATGGACCAATGAGCCAAACTCCGAAAGGTTGGCCATGTCATGAGATACTAGTGGATTGGTTTGAGATCAAGTTCACTTATGAGAAAGCATGTGTCAGCTTCGAGATGCAAAGATCAAAGCTGGCAATATTTCAATAGGTGATAGTTTGCTTCAGCAGAATTAGATGAAGACGAGGTAGTAGAGAGAGAGTTTTTCCTTCCCCCATCAATGGCTTGGGCCAATAGAGCACCGAGAGAGTCATCCAATGCAAAAGTAGAGGATGAGTGGCAGGGATAGGCTGCTAGAACTAGCTTCACCAAGTACTCTTGATGTCTTCAAAGCATGCTAAACTTATCATCCCACTTGAACTTCCTCATTTTTTGATAAGTGTTGAGAATGGATTGCATCTCTCTGATAGGTTTGAGATAAAGCATCTTAGATACGTCAGCCATCCTTGAAAGGATCTGAGTTGAGTTAAACTCTTAGGAGGTGGCTTTTCTAAGATAGCTTTGTTCTTTTCAGATCTATTTCTCCCCTCGATGTCAACAACAAACCCAAGGAATTTTCCTGAAGCTACTCCGAATGCACACTTCGGGGAATTCATTTTGAGGTTATATTATCTTAATCGTTCAAAAATTACTCTCAAGTCAAAGAGGTGGTCTTCCTTTTCTAAGTTTTTGACTTCTAGATCATCAACATAGCACTTAACCTGATGGTGGATGAGTTGGTTGAAGATCCGAAGTCATGGCCCATTGGTATGTAGCACCAGCATTTTAAGGCAAAGGCATGACCCTATAATAGAAGATTCGGGGTTGGTTTCTTTCATCTTCGAGACATCTTGATTTGGTTATATGATGACCCATCCATGAAAGAAAAGACTGCATGAGATGAGGCAATGTCCACCATTAATTCTGGTATAGGAAGAGGAAACTCATCCTTAGGACCCCTAAAATTGATGCATATGTAAATTTGGCCATTCTTCTTCTTAACTGGGATGACACTAGCTAACCAAGTAGGATATTTTTCTTCTCTGATAAAACCAGCATCGATCAGTTTCTTAACTTCAAAAATGACTTGTTGTTCAATTTCTAATCGCATGCATCTAGGAGCTTGCTTAATAGGGTAACTTTAGGATCTATTGCTAGCTTGTGGACGCTACATCGAGATAATTTGAGCATTTCTTCATAACTCTAAGCGTCTTTAAACTCACCAATAGCCTAACTAAGTCATTGGTTTCTTCTTCATTCAAGAATGAACCGATATGTAGGAATTTTCTTCTATCCCAAGGTTGATTTATTTAAGCTTATCGATTGTTGAATGAATCTCTTCTTCAAATTTTGGTGGTGCTTATTTGAATTGGAGATCATCTGGATCATCTGAGATTTCTAAACACACATTCTCATAAGAGTTGGGGATGTGAGAAGAAACTATCGACAAATGGTTGGTAACAACTAGCAATAATCTTTCATCGACGACCCACTATACCAATCCTAGTCCTACTCTTGATTATGCTTCCCTGCTTGTATTGTTCCATAGCTTTTTAAAGTATTCTAATTGCTGGACCATGTGTGAGGAACTAAACCTTTCTGCATAAGATTTTGAACACAAGGTAAAGTAAAAGGTGTAATTCCATTAATTCTTTAAAAGTATCCTCCTCAAGCTCTACATCAACTTCGTGCTTGAGGATGATGATCCCAAAAAAGAACTTCTTACTTCATGTCACCGGAAGACTTAGGGACTTCCTTAACTACTAAACCTTCAACTTTCGAGATGTAAGTGAGGTAAGAGCTAAGGTTTCCAACCGCCTAATAGTTTCACATAAACCAAATTGAATACTTTGCTTTGCTTGAGGCTGGTCTTCATCTGCCTGATCAAAAGTCACCTCCAATGGAACCCACAGAGGTTGGCGTATACTAATCACATTAGACTCATCCTCCAAGCTGGATTCCAAGTCTATGTGAATAGTAGGGTACTCCTATGAACGGAACATGACCTCTTGGTCAAGGCCAACGGGGGTCTCCCACCTCTGAACTCTATTTTGCCCTCTACGGTGGAGGTTGAGCCATCCTACCCACATGTCCATATGATGGAATGAACTGTGGAATGTGATATGCTGATCTATTTCTTCTTCAATTCCCCTTTCTTGTTCACTTGGACTTTTATTTTCTTTTCATTTTATATTTTCTTTATTTTCTTTTTATTTTATTTTGCATTTGAATTTTGTCCAAGTTCATGAGAAAGGGTGTTTTGAGGAAGATAGTAGGTCACATCCTCATAAATCTCAACCTCTAACTAAAATGGCTTTTCATCCCATTGACACGGTATTCAATTCCATCTTTTGAACTTGATGCACCAATGAAGGGAGGATGGAATGATCTTGTTGATGTATCCAAGGCCTAAAGCAAAGCAAAGGAATGAAGTATTCAAATCAATGATGTAGAACTTGGCTTAGTCTTCCGCCATCTCCAAAGGCACTATAGAACCTAAAGCTCACTCACCTTGATCATTGAATCCTCTCAACATCATCATATCTCCTCGAGTGTAGAGATGTTGATCTTCAAATAGGCAAGGGTCTTTAGACTCATAATTTTCACCGATGCACCTGAATCCATGAGAATCCTGGTGAGTCTAAACCTGTCCATGTCAACTTTCATGTAAAGGGGATGGTTGTGCTCCAAGTCCCCTAGAAGAAGGTCTTTATCTATGAAGGTGATCCCTTGAGCTTCTTTTGCATAATGTGCTTTCTCACCTATAGTGGTCAGCTAAGCTAAGCATATCTCGTGATCAAGGAGAGCCTTGATTGATTCCCTCATCTCTTTGGATAACATAAGGGCATCATATATGCTTAGCTTAGATGGACAACTTTCTTAGATGAGAAAGGACATTGTAGTCCACCTTGCTGGTCTTCCACAAGCATATCCAAGGGTGGAGCATCTTGTGGAAGGGCTTCTCGATCTTCTCAATGACTTGTTTCCCTCTATCTTGAGGTGTGCCTAGAGGTAGAACCTTGCCACTTGGAGGTTGACTGCAATCTCTTGAGGCAAGGTGGTGGAAGGTTCTACCACACTCGTGCTCACCTACAACTTCTCCTATGGGACCCTCTAATCATGATTCCAAGTCTATCTCAAGAGGTGAACTAGTAGTGAGTTGGAAAGTCCAACTAATCGAAAGAGGAAGATCAATTGTTATAGTTATTTAGACTTGAAGAGTTATCATTAGAATAGAAGAAGACAACCCATCGTGACATAGATGTAATTCAAACTAGCTTTATTCTTCAATTTCTTGGAATTATTTGGAGGTACAAAGTAAAGTCAAGTGAGTGAGTAAGGGATTTGATGCCCTTATCTTCTGATACAAGAGTTCTACTAGTAGAAGAAATAGAAGAGCTAGATGAAATGGAAGAAGTCGTGAAGGCAATTGAGGATAGGCTGACATGGTGTGGTCGGCTAAAGGGCTATCCCACACATCACTTTGCCGCCGCTGAGCTCCCTTTCTAGAGTTGGCCGGCAACTTGCAAACCTTCCTTGGTGTTGGAGGTTTGAGTCAACAGCACCTACAAGGAAAGCTTCTTGATCTTGATGATCTTCTTAGAGGTTTTGGATAAGAAATATCCCAACCTTCTTTGGTTTTGGTAGGATCACATGTATCCCCAAGGATTACCTAATGGAACTGGAAGGTTGTTCCACAAGGTATTCCTTTGGGATAACTACAAGACGATCTTGAAACTGTTCAAGCCCTTGAATATGAAGCAATCCTCTACAATGTGGCCTAGCATACGGTGGTAGGGGCAAAAGTTTGGATCATGAATTTTTTTTACTTCCTCAGATCTCCTAGGCTCGAGTAGTTGAAAATCAAGTTTCTTTAAGAGATTCTTAAAGATTTTCTGATTACCTCCTCTTAAAAGAATAAGGTTTGTTTAACTTATCTAAAAGAGTAGTGGACCATACCTAGGGGGGATGCATGCACTCCGGGTATGGTCGAGGAGGTGGTTATGCTATGGGTGGTGGCTAGGAGGCCGGTAGGGTTACCTGGTGGTGGCAAAGGAGGTGGAGGTCGAGGTCATGGTCTCTGACCGATCTCTAATTGGTGCTTCCCTCAACACTACTCAGGCTTCTTCTCATAGACCTTCTATGACTTCGCGTAACCGATCTTGAAAAGGCAACTTTGGCCTCTCTTATAGACTAGCGCCTTTGTTGATTAGCTTCTCAAATATCTTGATAGTGAAGCCCTTAAGCATGAAGGTGATCGAGCCATGGATATTCTTCAAGAGAATCTCAATGGCATGTTATTCATAACGCTCACACTTCATACTAGTTACCATCGGAGAATATAATCAACAAGTGACTCACCGAGTGTCAGTTACAATGAGATCACCTACATTAACCTTTACTAAGCTCAAATCTCTTGATGAAGAGTTGCTCTAACTCAAATATCTTTACTAAACCATTGCGCTCAAAGATACCAATCAAAAGCACACCGCTGGGCTACTAAAGAAAAGGAAAAAAAGTAAAGCATCGCTGCCACTAGTGTTACAACAATTGGCCTTGAAATGTGCTATGTGCTGCCCTAGGTTTTCACTGCCATCAAAGCTTTTGAAGGAAGAAGACACGAAACTCTTGGGATATTGGATAACATCAAATTTCTCGGTAGGGTCTACCCTTTGGAACCGATGATCCTCCCCGGCTTGAGCCAAAGCTTCCTTCACTAGCTAACCATGGATTTTATGTCTTTTCTTTTGTATGGAGGTACTTTCCACTACCTTCCTATACTGCTAGTGCTACCTTGCTCAATGGGAGGTAGTCTTGAGGGTCCAAGACATGCACTAACTCAGTCGACATGTCGTAGTAGGATGAACTAAAGGGGCTTGTTTCTAAAGCTCTGGAATTACTGCTAACAAGTCCTCTAACTAACGTGCCATTCTATCAATCTGCTCATCCTTCCTCAACATGTCGAGGTGTTTGCTATTCACTGTCTTGATCAACCTCATCACCTTCCATGGCTTATTGTTCCCTAAGAAGAGATCCTAGTGTCAACCATGTAGACTCAAGTCTCCCAACAAGTCATCTTGGGATCGGTCACTTTCTTCATTTGACCAATCATACCCCAAGATCTCCTTCTTCTCCATGAAATAATGTGCAACTATCTCATCTAAAGAATGATCCATCTAAAGTGTACAAATAATCGCCGACCGTGTGATCACTATCATGCACCGAGAGAGACTCACTGCTCACTAGAGTCAATCTGTGGATCACTCACGGATGAATGACACTCGACGCTACTGGCTATAAGAGGGATAACAATCCTAGGATGTTCCACTATCCACCTAAACTATCATAAATATTATCATGAATATCTATCTCACCATCTCCACATCCAGATGAGTGGAGTTGGTGAAGGATGACCATGATGCTTCGGTCGCCACTTTCGCACACCACCAGAAGGTTGAGCAGAGAGCTTGGCCTACCACAATGGGTGGTGTAGAAGGGTAGGATCCTTGACCAGTCGACCAACAGTGCGCCTCGATTGGCCTTCATGGCCTTAGATGGAATGAGATGCTAACAACCATGATGGCGTGAGGGTAGAGGTGGGTGGAGACACCACCACTCTCTATGCATAACGCCTCCCGGTGGTGACTAGTCCGTGAAGAATACGCAAGATGGTCAGGGTGTCAAAATCAATAGAGTGAAATCGATGACCTGAACCGCCTCCTCTACTATAATGGGCCTCACCTCCTACGAATCTACTCCCCTGGGGATAGATCAAAGATCAAAGTAAGTGTCGACTGAGCAGATGCACTACTTAGCTTAAGACAGATCAGAGGCCGACGTATGACCTCCTACTCCTAGAAATTGTTGGCTAATAATTCACCACTGGAGGAGGTGATGAGCAGATCCTCCTAACATCCTCCTTGTTTGATCCAGAGAGAGGATGGAGCTGGTTTTCTGTAACCAGTGGTGAAGTAATAATGAGAAACTCATCCACAATCTACCTCTACCTCCCCAAGCTATCCTGTGTGGTACTTGATCATGCATTCTTATTCCTACAGTAGTAGGATGGGAGGAGTGCTAGACCCATACTCAAATGTAGAGGCAAGAAGACTAGGGAGCCTTACCCTTGAGGGTATGATAGGTTTCACTAAGCATGAGAAACTCGGCATACTAATGAGCGTAACCTTGTAATCGATAATTACTTCGTACCCACCACTTTCCTCTTGGAGAGGAGACATCGATGAGGTAAGTCAATCTTGATGATCACTTACGCCACCTTCCTACTAATGAGTGAGGGAGTGCCCTCAAGTAATCCTATCTCCAAATCCCACCAAAGTGAATCATGATGGTCCATGGGAGAAGTCGATCCAAAGCTAGATCCATACCATGGGGAAGGAAAAATGAACTTGAACCGCCATTTCAACAACTATAAGAGAAAACTAAATTATCATTGTATTGTAAAAGAATCTACAGAAATGAGTTTATCATTTCTATCTCCATAGATTTTTAAATTTTGAATTTGAATTTGAACCCACATCCAACAACTTGGAAGTGTTAAGTGGGGTTCAAATGGATTTGAGAAGTTTCATTGAAAGAGGAATTTGAATATGAATCCGAACTTCAACAAATTTAGGTATGTTGAAATATGATTCAAAATTTTGAGAAGGATGCTTCCATAGGTTCATTGTTTGAATTTGAATTTTGATTTGAGGACTCTTTCCTTTAACAAATTTGGGTATGTTAAAGTAAGGGTCAAATTGATTTTGTTTTTTTGTTGATTGATTTTGGAATTTCACTTAACAAATTTGGGTATGCTAAGTGAAGAAAGTTATTTCTTTTTTTGTGAATTTTGTTTTGATTTTGAAATTGAATTCTCAAATTAGCAAATTTAGGTATGCTAAGTGAAGAACAAGTGTGTTTTGATTTTTTGAAAATAGATTCTTAGAAAATTTAGGTATAAGAAAATCTAAGTGTTTCATTTTGATGTTTGATTTTTGAAAAGGTAGGATGCTTTGCAAATTTAAGTATGCTAAGAAAATTCTGAGTGTTTCATTTTATTTTGATGTGATTGAAAGTGGAGACATTACTTTGGTAAATTTGGTATGCTAAAGATGAAGTCCCACTTAATTTTGTGAAATAGAAATTTCACTTAGAAATTTTGAGTATGCTAAATGAAATTCTAAATGATATGTTCAAAATTTTTGATTTTTTTGAAAATGGATGAAGTCAAAAAATTGTTTGAAAATTTTTGAAAATGATTGTTGATTTGATTTTGATTTGAAACTACTTAGAAAATTTGAGTATGCTAAATGAAGTTCCAAATATATTTTGAAAATTTTGATTTTGATTTGGAAACTACTTAACAAATTTGGTATGTTTAATGAAGTTCCAAAGTTTGTGAAATAATTTTTGATTTGGAAACTTCAAATTAGATGTTAAATGAAGTTCCAAATGTGTGTTTTAAAATATGATTTTGATTTTGATTTTGATTTGGAACTTCACTTAGCAAATTTGATGCTAAATGAAGTTCCAAATATGTTTGAAAATTTTTTTTGATTTGGAGACTTCACTTAACAAATTTGGGTATGTTAAATGAAGTTCCAAAATGTGTTTGAATTTTGAAAATTTTTGATTTTGATTTGGATTTGGAAACTTCACTTAAAATTTGAGTATGTTAAATGAAGTTCCAAATATGTTTTGAAATTTTGATTTTGAATTTGGAGACTTCACTTAACAAATTTGGTATGTAAATAAAAAATTTCCAAATGTGTTTGAAAATTTTGATTTTGATTTGGAGACTTCACTTAACAAATTTGGGTATGTTAAATGAAGTTCCAAATGTGTTTAGAATTTTGAAATATGATTGTTTGTTAATTTTGGAGAGGAAATTCAAATTTGGGTATGTTAAATGAAGTTCCAAAATTTTGAAATGAAAATTTTGTTTTTGTGATTTTGATTTGAGACTTCACTTAACATTTGGGTATGTTTAAATGATTTTAAAATGTATTTATTTTATTGAAGAAACTTCATTTAATAAATTTAGTATATTAAATGAAGTTCCAAATGTGTTTTTGAAAATTTAATTTTGTTTAAATGAACTTCCATTAACAAATTTGATGTATTGAAATGAAGTTCCAAATGTGTTTTTTTTTTTTTTTGAATTAATTTTTGAAAGAAACCATTCAACAAATTTGGGTATGTAAATGAAGTTCAAATTTTTGAAATGAAAATTTTGATTTTGTTTTGATTTTTTGAAAGAGAGGAATTCAACTTAAACATAAGATATGTTTAAGTGATTTAAATGATATTTGTTTTTAGTTGAGATGAAATCTTCATTCAAATTTGAGTATTAAATGAAGGTGTTCATGTGTATTTTTGAAAAGTTTAATTTTATTTACAAGTGGAACTTCCATTCAATAAGTGTGAGTGTATTGAATAGAAAGATTCATGTGTGCTTTTTTTTTTTTTTTTGAAAACTTAATTTTTGAAAAGATGATTATTCCTTTTATTTGGAAAATGAAATCTTCATCAAAAATAAATTGAAGGAAGATATTCATTTGTGCTTTTGAAAATTTAAATTTATTTGAACATGAAACTTCCATTCAATAGGTGTGAGTGTATTGAAAGGAAAGGTTCATGTGTACTTTTGAAAACTTTATGATATGATTTGATTTTTTTTGAAAAGATGATTGTTCATTTCATTGAAAATGAAATCTCCATCAAAGTGAATTGAAGGAAGATGTTCATTTGTGCTTTTTGGAAAATTTATGTTAGTTTTGATTTTAAAAATCCCTATATGTAATAATTATGGGAATTGTTAAATAAGGGTGATAAAATTTTGTGGAGAACATTTTATTAAGTGCCTTTTTAAAAAGGTGTTTTTTGAAAAGCAAAGTTTTTATGGAATTTATTTATTATTTTAGATGAACCTTTCCTTATCATGAAAATGATAAGGAGGAAGTCTTTAAATGTTTTTTTATTTAGATCTTTTCATTTTACCCATTGAGAACCCAATGGGGTTTTAAGACCAACAAGGAATGCGGTCCTAAAACCTAAAGATGTTGGCTAACTCAACTCAAGAATGAAATGAGCTAAGTGCCAATGGAAAGAAGGATAGTCTTGGATTCATACCAAAGTACAAACCCACTATCGATACTCAAAGACAATGATCATTTACCAAAGATGGAGAGAGGAACCATCCCAAGTGAGTCGCGAAAAATTTGGGAAAAATTTTAAGGAGTCCTTCAAATCAGGGAGAAATGAAAGAGGCAATCATATAGAAATTCATCTTTGGGATGCCATAGATATGTAGATGTACTTATTCAGTGATCAGTACATCATCAAGGAAATAGTGTACTATCTCAAAGATAGAAGTCACTACCCTTTAATGGACCTAATCACCTCAATAAGGACTCTAAGGATGATGGGTCACATATGTACGAGATTCTTCCCTACTTTACATGGAAAAGTAAAGCAAGGTTTATTTTAAACCGGGTTCATTAAGTTCTGGGCAAGCCCCATAGTTAATTACATCCTAAGAATGGGGATTTAGAAAACTCTCATTAAGGTAAATGATCATCTTTGAAGATTTCAAGAAAAAGGACTATCAATCGATTGGTTTATTTTGAAGATCAAATGGGATTGATCAAAAGAGGGAGTTATTATAAGCCAAAATGGAAGATAAGTAGAGATATGATGCTAGAAACCTGAGCATCTCAAACTATCCTATAGTTTACATTTTTGAAATTGATTTAGTTTATTTGAGTTGCATTTTTCATTAGAAATTTTGGACTTATGATTCCTTAACACAAGATTAAGAAATGCCTAAGAGGTGAGGAATTATGCTTATGGCTCAAAGGGAGAGAAGCAACTCAAACCTAAATCTAGGGAGCTTCAGGCCAAAGCACAACCTAAATCTAAGGCAAAAATGGTAATTGGTTTGCCTCCACAAGAGAGGACAAACCACCACAATTGGACTTACAACACCTGGGGTGGCCAACTAACTCCTCCTATGATTTTAAATACATGTAGGCAAGTCTTTATGCTTATGCAAGATAGCTAGGCTATTATTTATTTAGAAAGAGACTAAGTCCTTAAACTCACTCCCTAAAGAGACTAGATCATGTAAAGGGCATGCTTCAAATGACCTAAATCTAATGCAATTCAAATTTCATTTTATTTTTATTTTGGACAATTATTTTGACTTAGGCTAATAGGATTCATATGACTAATGCATGAGAAATAAAGTTATTGGCCAAAATCGTGAGAAGGAGGAGGTGAGTTTCCACCATCTCAAAGGTCAAGTTTCTCTGGCAAAGGTGGAAGCCCTCCAATCAAGAGTGAAATAAGATGCATTTGTGCATGATATTATAAAAGAAATCCATCTAAGGGTTGCTAATTCTTTTATCTTGATTTTAAACCTAAGCTTTAGGTGAGGTTATGAGTTTTATTTTAATTTGAGTTGTTAAGTTGGGTAAAAGATTTTTTTTTCCTAAAGAGCCTAATCCACATCCGTGCCATACATAAAGCAAGGAAGAAACTAGAAAAGCATGCCACTTAATGCAAAAGCTAAACAAATCATCAATCAATTTATAAAGCTAATCACAAAAGAATAAAGGTCCATTGTGGCACCGCACAAACCCAAAATATCAAATATGGGTAGCCAAGCTCTACCCTTATACAACCCGATAAATGAATTAAATTACAATTAAGCAAGGAATTCATTGTTATGGGGTCTTCAAGCTTCATTTCTTCTTTCTTCTTCTTTTCTTTCTTCTTCTTGGTTCCTTCTTGATGGTTGGAAGGTAGATGCTCCAAGGCTTCACATGGTGCATAAGATAGATCTTATGACCAATGCTCATCCTAATCCCCATAACAATCATTCCAAAATCCTAATTGCATAAATTTACATGAAAAGGAAAATGATAGAAATCTAACTAACACCTACAAAATAAAGGTTAGCTAAAATAAACCACACAAATCCCAAGCATGTATATTGGACTTATCACCCCACACATGGGTGACTAAGTCCACTTGGCCTATGGATTATGCTTAGGGTATAAAGCACTACAAAAAAAGCATTTATATTTTTATTTATGATAGCACTTAAGCACAATCCCAGAAAAAAAGAATAGACTAAGAACATCCTACCATTCATTCTATGAGCATACACAACATCATCTAAAAAAACATATCACAAAATAAAACAAAATATCAAACCATGCACCACCTAACCTAAAGCTAGAAGTGGTGACTTAGGCTAATGTGTGCTTTGAAGGTTGTGTGGTATGCTTAGCTATGGCTTTAGGTTCAAATTTTCTAAGTGTGAAAACATGTTCAACTTAGAGGGTTTCATTTAAGTTGTTTAATTATTTTGGGTTGATTTTATTTCATGTTTTGATTTGGTTCAAGTGAATCCTACAATTAATTACTAAGTTATGAAGAGAGGGAAAGAGAAGAGAACTTCTCTTTCCTTCCCTAACCTAAGTAATTTCTAAAGTAGATTCACATTTTAGTTTTGTTTAGGTGAATGTTTTGATTAAATCTTTAATTAATCCTAAGTTTAGATAAACTCTAAACAAACCTATTCAAAAAAGAAAGGCATTTTAAGATTAAATAAAATGAATCAAAATTCACATAACACACATTACTTCATTTCTTTCCCAACATATATAACATGCATATGGATGGACCTAAGCATATCTATACATAAATGAATATCTAACACACTTTATGATGCATGCTAAGTAATCCATTTAAGGAAATTTAGAAGTTTAATATGCATGATTTTTCTTAGGTAGAAATGGAGTTTCTTTATCCAAATTTTCACATACACACATGAAATTAAGAAAGACGTAAGAGAGTACAGAGCCATTGTTAACTAGAGGTGTAAGGTAGAAGACCTACTTAGGGCTACATAAAGCCTCGCAACCTCAGGGTTGTCCAGACTAATATACCACTTTCCTTAAATACAAACATATGTGTAAAAAAAGAAATGAAATGGAAAAGAAGAATGCAAAAATTAATGGATTCATTTTGTTTATGCAATTTATGTATGCAAATATAGGTAGCCTAGGTGATAGCATAGGATGAATAGGATATGGAATTAGGTAAGTGTTAGGTTCTTTTCAAATGAACCATACATCTTACCAATCTATTCAAAACTATCTAACATAAAGAGAAGAAGAAACCTATGCTAAGCCTTTATATTCTTCACATGCAAGCTTATAATTAAAATATAAGTAGCATACTTTTTAGATTTGATAATTGATTTATATGTTTTGAAAATAATTTGAATAGTAGTGATAATAGCCACTCATATTTCTACTTTTAACACACAAATTTGACATAAAGTAAATAATTTTATTTTAAATTTGAATTTGAAAAAATATGAATGCATGAAACCACATGACATACAAATTTAACATGTTGGGAAAGACTCAAAGCAATGAAAGCATGTAAAAAAATTCACTTTAATTAAATCCTAAAGACATTCTTATGGAATAAGAAAGTTTAAAATAAATCAAAGTGTATTCAATGTGAGTTTTGTTTAGTTTGAAGTTTGATTTAATTTTTAAAAGGTGAGTTGAGTTTGCTATTCAACCCATTCCCACATGTGTTTGATATTTTGTTTAATTTTTAGATGATTAGATTCATTTTATGTATTAGGTTAAGGTATGAATTAAGCAAGTTAATTAACCTACACCATCTTAGCATAGTTAACCAAATAATTATGAGCCAATGAGATGACATAAAACTCACAAGGAATTTAAATTTGCAATGCACCTAGAAGAAAGGGCCTAATGCAATTTGGCTCATGATTAATGGTTAATTAAGCTAAGGGTTTAGCTTAAGTAATTTCAAAACACCCCTTCACACATATGAATTGGGTTTTGATTTCTTAATTGAACTTAGGCTCTTAAACACCTAAGCATCTACCCAAAGTAGATTAAAGTTCTGAAGTTTTAGAATTTTTAGAAATTAATTAAGGGGATAATTAATGAATTATACCTTAATTAAGAGAAGATTAAAAGAAAAGGGGTTTAGGGAATAGCTTGGGAAATGCCCCAAAATTATTCCTAAACCTCCTATCTATTGGATAATAATCAACCTAATTATGGAAAACACTAATCATCCTTAATTATCCTTAATATAAGGAGGTAATTAGGAAATGCATATGCAATTCAATTAAGCCTTCAATAAATCCCAAGAAAATTAGGAAAGGCAGAGGTCATCCCCTAAAACATACCCAAGATGTTTGGGATTAATCAAAGGCCTAATTAAAAGTTAATTAGCAAAATGAAGTTTCCAATAAAACCCAAAATCAGAGAAAAGCATAATCAAAAATAAATTGAATTTAATTTTAAAATATTCTAGGTTGAATTATCTTTCCATAAGATTTTATTTCATCTTTTTCTAAATTTTATTGAGAGATATATGATTTTTAGAAGATTCATAGATTAATTAATTAATTAAATCCTAATCCCTCACTCACACGGTGATGTGGCGGCGGTGTCGCTTTTACATCATCGCATTGAGCATCCACTTAAACATCATCAAATGTGGCGGCGGCTTTGATCTACCGTCGATCAAAGATCGGACTAGGATCTCCCCATGTTTTAAAAGGATAAATCATTTTATAAATGTGGAATAATCTTGGCGTCCATCCAAAATGCGATGGATGGGCCAATATCCCAGTTCTTCCCAGATCAACAGATCATGATCTAGGGGGAAGATCGATTGAGCTTCATTGAATAAAATTTACCCACACCATCTAAAGCAATAAGAACAATGGATTTTGCATGAATTGAAAATTTCTTTCACAAAGACCAACACCTCATGCTGGTGGTCAAAATTCCATACCTCAGGAGGTGATCGTGCTCGAGATCGATGAGGTAGCTTCAGTAGTGGAGATGAAGCCATGTTGAAATTCTTAGGCCTTGGGGTTGAGTGGTTTGCTATGGACCAACACCACCAAGTCTCTTGTGCTTTGATCCAATTGCTTCTCCTTGCTATGGGAACTCAATGGAGCTTGAGAGTGCTTGATTGATCCTTAGAGGAGTGTGCAGAGGAATTGGAATGGTTTTAGTATGGAGAAAGTTGAGTTCAAGTGAGCTCCCCATTTTCACAAGAAAGAGAGATAAGTTTGATTTCCTCTAGAAGCTTGGGAGGCTGATTGCTTCTAACTTTCGTAGGTTCAATCGAATTGAGGAATGATAGTTTTGAATTCAATTAGGGGGAGTATATCTCCCCCTTAAAGGATCAAACGACCATAAGCTATCTTGCCATTTTGATCCAATTGCTCACAATGGGAAGGTTATTTAGATATTTGCACATGATGGATTTCCAACCTCCCATGTGCTTAAATTTGAGTGGAAGAGGGAGTTTGAATTTCAATTTGACCCATGGGGTTGGGTTTCTCTAAGGGCTAATGACCCAAACCCATTGGGTTGGGTGCACCACTCATTAGGTCCCCTTGAGCTTAGAAAGCCTCAAGTGATATGAAGAGGGTATGACCAAATTACCCATGGTAAGCCAAAATTTGTTCTATGGCCTAGGGGTAGAATGGTCATTTTGATTTTTTTTAATTTGGATATGTTGGTATGTGGAGAAACTAGGTTTGGCCAAGTTTCATGATATTTGGAATTCATTTAATATGGTTTGGCTCATGTTGACCCATTTAGGCTAAAATGGGTCAACTTTGGTCAACTTGACCAATTGGTCAAATTGGGTCAAACCAAGGGTCAAGTTCATATGACCATTTGAAATTTTCATGGTTTGATTCAATTTGGATTAGTTTTGAATTTGTCTCATATGACTTCATTTAGGTCAAATGTTGACCTATTTGACCATTTGACCTATTTGAGGTAGGTCAAGGGTAGGTTTAGGTTGGTTAGTCATATGGAGTGGATTGTATCTTTGTTTCCAATCAATTTTGGTTAAGTTCAATTGGCTCAACATGACCCTTTAGGTCATGTTGGGTCTAAGGTCAATTGGGCTAGTTGGCTAGTTAATTGAGGCTTTGGTCAAGTTCCACAAGTGATTTGGAAATGAACTTGACCCATTGGTTTCAATCAATTTGGCTTAGATCAAGTTTTGACATATTTTGACTTTAGGTCAAGTTGGGTCAACTTGGGTCAAGTCAATTGGGCTAGGTTAGGCTCAAATGTTGGCTTGGTCAAGTTCAAACATAGGTCATGAATGAACTTAGATCAATGGTTTCAATCAATTTGGCCTATGGTGGAATTTATGTTAGTTTCATTTTGGGCTAAGTGTTGACTTGGTCAACCCTTAGGTTTGACTTGGTTTGACCCAATTTGATTGATTGATCATCCCATGATGATTGTTGATCATGATGAGACATATGAGTTTGGTTCAATCCAATTTGGTTAGGATTAGAATTTGGCTCATAAGGGTACTTTAGGTCACTTTAAGTGAGCCTAAGTGGGTCAAATGGCGGTCAAAGCTTGATTTGAAGTTGATTGATCATGTATATGGACTTATGATTGAAATATAACCATTTACAAGTGGTTTGAAGTCAAATGGGTTTTGATCATTTGAAAATTTCATATTCAAAGGAAATATGAAAGGATTTGGGTTTGATTTTGAATTGGATTTTGATTGTTTGATTGAAGTTTGTATTTATATATGAGCTCATGATTGTAGGTTGATTGAATCATGAAGAGAAATCAAGAGTTTGATTTGAAGTTGATTGGCTAAGTTCAAGATTTTGACTTGAAAGGCTTAGTTTTGATTTTGTGTGGATTTGAGTTTGATTTTTAGAATTGATTTTGATTGTTTGAATTTATATTTCATTTATATATGTGAATATTAATGAGAATATAAATTGATCATGAGAAAATTTTAAGGATTTGAAGTGATTTAATCAAGATTTAGGCTAGGTCAAGTAAGAAGGATTTAAAGGACTTAGAAAAATTTTGGAGTTTGAAGATTGAATTTTTGAATTTGTTTTGATTGATTTATATTATATTTCATTTATATATGAATATAAATGAGAATATAAATTAATTGAGAAAATCCCATGATTTGAATGGTTTGATCATGATTTAGGCTAAGTCCATTAATGAAAATTAAGGACATAAGAAATTTTTAAATTTAGAATTTAATTTGAGGATTTGATTTGATTGATTTATATTTATATTTCATTTATATATGTAGAATATAAATGAGAATATAAATGAATTTTGAGAAAATCCTGAATTTGATTTGATCAAGATTTAGGTTTAAGTCCTTAAAGGAAAATTAAAGGGACTTAGAAAATTTTCATGAATTGATTTGGAATTTTGTATTAGTTTGATTGGTTTGAATTTATATTTCATTTATATATGTGAATATAAATGAGAATATAAATGAATTATGAGAAAATCTCAAAGATTTGAATTGGGTTTAGATCATGATTTTGGTTAAGTCCTTAAGAGGAAATTTAAGGACTTAGAAATTTTGATGGATTTTGATCATGATTTCAATCATGAATTTTAATCATGGATTTTGATCATATGGAGTTGATTTGGATTTGGAGAAAATCATTTAAGATTTATTTGGAGTTTGGCTTGATTGAAAGAAAGTGAGGAAGGGTTTAAGCTATAGGTAGGCAATTTTCCTAACACCCCTAAGGCATGACCTATTCCTATGGCTAACTCTTCTATGTCTCTAGGGCTAGGTGAGTCCACCTAATCACTAGATGTGTCTTAAGACTAAGGAACTCTTAAAGTCTAAGAGAAGTCTTATGTCTAAGATGGAGGGTTGAGAGCTCATTCAAAAAATGAGGTCAACACATACCAAATGTTGCTTCTCTATAAACACAATATGGTTTCTTTCAAACATCTTATCAACTTAAATGATCTGAGAAGGCAATGCTTGGTTTCTCTTGAAGGCTAGCTTCATTGATTAATTTATTGAAGGTTTTGATGGTAAAGCACTTAAGCATGAAGGCAACTGTGATATTCTGAGCGAATCTAATGGCATTCCCATACGTCGATTTTTGCTAAAGTTATCAGAGAATGTAATCAATGAGGGACTATGAGTTTTCACAATGAGTCTCTATAGTCACTCTAATGAGCTAAATAAAATCTCTTTGAAAAGATGCTAAAGTCTTCACCAACCATGGGAAGTTTGTACCAATCAAATGCAATAAGTTGTTGACAAAGTCTAACAAGAGTGTGTCGCTAAAAGAACAAATGACTCTAAAGTGTGCAATGTGTATGGGCTCCAAGCCATCAAATATATCTTGAAAGTGGCACAAACCCATGGGGTATTGAACTACATAGAATTCTCCTATGGTCAAACCTTTGAATGGATGTGGGCTTGCACCAAGCCTAATTTAACCATGCTTAATATCCTTCTTAGGAGGTGCTATCTGTGACCTTAGAACTAAAAGGTCATCATCTATCGAGTCCACCTAGATGATCTAAGATATGTACCAACTGAATTGTCTGCTATGGGGAAGAGTGAGACTGGGTCTTCTCAATGCTAAGACCACTTCATCAACTTCTACCCTTTATTTTATTGGATCATCTTTCTCGCTGAGCTAGTGGAAGAGGTCCAAGTTGAATGAGAAAGTGTCTCCTTCCTTCACACAACACCTTCCTACTATGTTGATAAAGTGATCCTGAGTGACCATTTGATGGAATATCCAACATGTCATCTTCATCAAGATCAAAGCTACCCTGACCAGTGATCAAACATTGACTACAAAATGATAGTCATGATGTCATCTAATGAAAAATGTCATTTACGTGGTATAATGTAAGATGAAATAAGAGTGCTCTATAAATTGTATATGAATGCTTGTGCTATTATGCCATAAATCAATGCCATGGGGACTATGTTTATGTCTCTTCTTTCTCCCTTATGACATGTGGAGGTGGTAAATGTTTCTGGACTCCTCCTACCACAAATTGATAAAAATAAGAATCAATAGAATGGATGGAGCTATTAAATGAGCCACCAATAGATGGTCTATCGCATCTTCAAGCTTAGAATGGTAGATGCTTATCATGGGTGATGGTAATAAAGTGATAAGGACACAACCCTTGGGTGAGATCTCCTTGTTGACACTAGTGAGTCACCTCCCCATCTTGATTTATGAGTCTCTGACACTAAGACTTTCTTAGTCATAAGACACTTCTAGCAATTAGTAAACACTTAACCCAAGCTAAGACTTAGAAGAGGTTAACCATGATGAGGTTATGCCTGTGATTGGATAATGCACACTTTACCCAAATCAATCCATGTTCACCTTCTCAAACCAAATCAAACCAAATTAAAACCAAATCCAAATTCTAAGCCAAATGATTGAAGCTCAAGATTAAATTCAAATTCAAAATCAACCAAATTATGATTCTTATGGACTTTAAAATTCAAATCAATCCAAACTCAAGTGATTTTTTTCTCACATGTCAATTCAATTCAATCAATCTATCAAACTTACTAAACTCAATCCCAAATTAATTTGCCAAATCTACAATCATACCAAATCCTACCTAAGTACTTTGAATCACTTTCATGAACTTAGCCAAAATCCCATCCAAATCAATCCAAAATCAATTGATTTTCTCATAATCAATTTATATCTTCAATTATATTCCTAAATACAAATCAAATCTACATTCAAATGATCAAAACTAAATCAAAACCCTTCCTAAGCCATATGAATCAATCCCATGGGCTTAGCAAATCTCAACCAAATCACTTCAAACTCAATTGATTTTAGAATTAATCATATTTTCAATCATCTAACAAATATAAATAAAATATACATTTAAATCATCAAAACTAAATAAAATTAAATAGAAATCCAAACCTACATTACCCAACTCCATGGACTTAATCAAATTCCTTCATTCCAAAACCCAAAATCAATTTATTTTCTCATGAATCAATTATTTCAATTATCATTCCAAATATAAATGAAACCAATCATCAAGCCAAAAAACCAACTCAAGTCAATCAACTTGACCTTATTTGACTTGAAATATTCAAATGAACTAAAACTCATCCAAACCCAAATCAATTGCAATTAAATTTATATATGGAAATCCATATAAACTCAACTAAATCCAATTGTCCACTTGACCTAAAGAGGCCATTTAACCTATTTGAGAAGTTCCAATTCTACCCAAATTAGATTGAACCAAGCCCATTTTGATCTCCCATTATGATTGTTGATCACCTAAGGTTTATCAATTGTCACAAATTGGTAAAACCAATAACTTGGTCCTTGATGTCAACGTTTAACCCATATATGATTTCAACCAACAAATAGCAACCTAAGCCAAATCTCTTGAAACCAATGATTCATACCAACCGAAAATAAATACTTGAACATGACTTGGCCTTCAATTGAGCCAAACCAAACTCAATTGGCCCTCTTGACCCAAGTTGACCTAAATTGACCTAAAAGACCAAATAGTCAAATCAAAATATAAACCAAGTTGATTAATAGTTCATTCCAAATTGATTGTTGAACTTGACCAAAGTCATGACCCATGACCCATTAGCCCAAATTGACTTAAAGGGTCAAATTGGTCTAAATCAAAATTAAATTCAAATTGATTGAAACCAAAGCTACACAACTTAAAATTGGTCAAAACCAATCCAACACCTAACCCAAGCCATTTGATCAATTTGATCAAATTAAACAAACCATTTTACCCATTTAAATTCAAAAAAATAAAACAAATCTAAGCCAAATCAAATGAACTAATGATTTAGCATCCCAAATGATCATATTAACTTGACCCAATCCTTGGTTTAATCAAATTTGACCAATTGGTCAACTTCATCCAACCTAACTCAATTAGACCTATTTGAGTCAAATTGAGCTAAACCTAACCAAATGAACTCCAAAGCACTTAAAAAAATTTGCTAAACTTTGACTCATTTCAAATGACCAAATCAATAACAAATGACCATTCTACACTTAGGTCAATGTATCATGAGATAAATCACCCATGTAAGTGGTCATTTTCATTCTTTGTCACTGGTACCCTTCCATGTTTGTTATGCATTACACTACATAAATCAAGTGGTGGAATATCTATAGGTGAAATCACCTCTTCCCATTAAAATAAAACACCAGACACCCACTAAATCCTAATTAAGCCTCAATCAAATGAGAATTTATGATTCTTTTTTATTTCGACCATCAATATCCATAAACTTAAACTCATATCTCGATCTTGGGAATGGTATATCTTCTCTATCCTGATTGATCATCTTGCTGAGCTAGTGGAAGATTGATTGAATGAGAAGTGTCTCCTTCCTCACCACAACACCTTTTTCTACTATGTTGATTGTATCCTGAGTGTCAATTATTTATGGTTATCCAACATGTCATCTTCATGGATTTAACTTTATCCTGAAGTGATCAGAACATACTACAACATGATAGTCTCTATGATGTCATCTAATGAATCATTTACCTCATTTAATGTAAGGGATGCCAAACACCATAGAGCTTTATAAATTGTATATACCAATGCTTGGCTAGCCTGCATGCCATATGGCTCAATCCATACTATGATCTCTTCTTTCTTCCTCTAATCGATGTGGAGGTGGTGTGACCACGACACTTTCACTTTAATCAAGATGGAAGGTCAAAGCAAACTCATCTCACCTCAATTAGAATGGATGGAGTATCTCGATAATCACCAATGGAGATGGTCTATCGATCTTAAGCTTGAGATGGTGATGCTAAGTCATTGATGGTCAGAAGCAAGTGTGATGGCAAGGACACATCACTTTGCAAAATTGTGACCTCACTTGGAGTGAGTTCTCAATCCCATCTTAGATTTATGAGTCTTCTAGACACTAAGACTTCTTAGTCATAAGACACTTTATCAAAACACTTAACCCAAGCCTAGACTTGAAGGGTTAACCATAGAAGGTTGCCTTGATGGATATGCACCTACCCTCCACCCAACCAATCCATGTTCACCTTCAAACCAAACCAAGTTAAACCATCAACCAAAATTCCCATCAATAAAAATTAATTAAATTCAAATAAATCAACCAAAAGATATTATGATTTCTTATGGATTAGCTTAGAAATCAATTCAATTTTTTTCACATGAAATTCAATCTTCAATCTTTTATTTAAAATTAACTAATCCAAAATTTATAAATCAATTTAAATATTTTCTTGATGAAATATCCATTCAAAATTGTTCATATCAATTTATATCTTTTATATTCTAAATAAAATCATACATTCAAATGATCAAAACTAAATCAAAACCCTTCCTAAGCCATATGAATCAATCCCATGGGCTTAGCCAAATCCTAACCCAAATCACTTCAAACTCAATTGATTTTCTCATGAATTAATCATATTTTCAATCATCTTAACAAATATAAATAAAATATACATTTAAATCATCAAAACTAAATAAAATTAAATAGAAATCCAAACCTAAGCCACATTACCCAACTCCATGGACTTAGTCAAATTCCTTCATTCCAAAACCCAAAATCAATTTATTTTCTCATGAATCAATTATTTCTTCAATTATCATTCCAAATATAAATGAAATCTATAATCATCAAGCCTAACCAAAACCAACTCAAGTCAATCCCAACTTGACCTTATTTGACTTGAAATATTCAAATGAACTAAAACTCATCCAAACCCAAATCAATTGTAATTGAATTTATATAGCAGTCCCAAATCCATATATAAACTCAACTAAATCAAATTGGTCCACTTGACCCAAAGAGGCCAATTTAACCTATTTGAGCCAAGTTCCAATTCTACCCAAATTAGATTGAACTAAGCCCATTTTGATCTCCCATTATGATTGTTGATCACCTAAGGTTTATCAATTGTCACAAATTGGGTAAAACCAAGTCAACTTGGTCCTTTGATCAAGTCAACGTTCTTAACCCATATGATTTCAAACTAACCAAATAGCAACCTAAGCCAAATCCCTTGAAACCAATGATTCATACCAACCGAAAATAAATACTTGAACATGACTTGGCCTTCAATTGAGCCAAACCAAACTCAATTGGCCCTCTTGACCCAAGTTGACCTAAATTGACCTAAAAGACTAAATTGAGTCAAATCAAAATATAAACCAAGTTGATTGCAACCAATGGCTCAAGTTCATTCCAAATTGATTGTTGAACTTGACCAAAGTCATGATTGGACCCAATTGACCCACTTAGCCCAAATTGACTTAAAGGGTCAAATTGGTCTAAATCAAAATTAAATTCAAATTGATTGAAACCAAAGCCTACAATAACTTAAAATTGGTCAACCAAACCTAATCCAACACCTAACCCAAGCCAATTTGATCAATTTGATCAAATTAGTTAACTTAAACCATTTTACCCATTTAAATTCAAAAAAGTCAAAATTAAATCTAAGCCAAATCAAATCGAACTAATGACGCCAATGCATCCCAAATGATCATATTAACTTGACCCAATCCTTGGTTTAATCAAATTTGACCAATTGGTCAACTTCATCCAACCTAACTCAATTAGACCTATTTGAGTCAAATTGAGCTAAACCTAACCAAATGAACTCCAAAACACTTAAAATTTGGGCTAACCCACTTTTGACTCATTTCAAATCTGCCCAAATCAAATCCAATGTCAAATGACCATTCTACAATTAGGTCAAGGGTATCATATGAGATAAATCACCCATGTAAGTGGTCATTTTCATTTTTGGTCACTTGGCACCCTTCCATTGGTCTGCTATGCACCTAGGACACTACCCAACCTAACCCAAGTGGTGGTTGGGTCAGCCATGACCCATGGGAGGTGAAATCACCTCACCCTTCTCATTGGTGCACTTGAAACACCAAGGACACCCACTAAATCCCCTTGGCAGCCACCTCCCAAGCCTTGCCCAATCAAACTGAGCCACCTAGGATGATTCTTCCATTCTACCAAACATCCAAACTTCCAAATAGCCATTGATCTTGAAAGGTATATCAAAAAATAAGCATGTGACCTTGGCATCCTCGGAGAACAAAAGCATCCTCAAGAGAGTTTCCTAGAGCTTTTCCAAAACTCCAAAGAAACTGACCTTGCATGAAAAATGAATTAGAGCTTTTTGAAGAAAACTTATTATTAAGATCTATTTGGATCCTTAAGAAGGTGTGAGATCCATTTGAGTCGATCCAAGCTCAGTGAGCTCGGATCATGCTAGCAATGGCGACGGACTCCATTCTGCATGACGATAGATCACACGTCCGTCCGCTCTGATTGGAATGGTGACCATGATTTGATCTAATATCGACCGATTTATTCCATTAAATTGGGGATTAATCAATCTCAATCTTAGATTGACGCCCCACGAAAGCGTTTCATAGCAACTCAGGATTATTTTAATAACCAATCCTAATGTATTTACATTTAATCTAAGACTCAAGTGAACACGACCAAATCGATGAGCTATAAATGAGATATCATATGAATTAAGTTAATAGTAACTTGGATACTTTTAAATTTGCTCAAATATCATTTAAGCATAAAATAAACATTGCAAATTAATTCAAAATTTCAAATTCATCCAAAAAAAAACACTAATAATATTAATTGAGTCATGGCATAAAATAAATTTAAAAAAAATGTTTAGACAAAGATGTGAATTCGATTGAGTGACCAACAAAAAATAACGAGTGAGGATTAAAATGCATGTATATATATTTTATATTTATCACCCGTAAAGATTTTTACATCCACTCTTTCCCAATTTATTGTCTCCTCGCCACCAATAATGCCCACTCCTTCAACTCATTCAAAAAAAAGGATTTCGCGTAATGAGTTTTTAATACTCAACAACTTCTGTTAAAAAATAATCACAGAAATCAAAACATTTATCTATCCACCATAAGGTAAATCCGCACTACTCCTCGATGTGGAAATAATTATGCATCATTCGCATACCTGTGGCAAAAAATCATATATTAATTCTCTCTTAAAATATAGAAAAAGTCTTGCCAATATCCCATAAAAGGGACAAGCCATAAGAAATGGGAGGCTATACAGCTCAGCTCTAGCATTATAACTCTGATATAACTGGCCCTTTTAGGCACTTGAATACTTTCCAAGAGTTCTGGTGCATTTACTATTATTGCTTCTGTGAACATAATAGCTAAATAATTCCAACGTGTTACATAAGGCAACTATTGTATAATTGTTCTGTGCTATTTTTCCATCTTTATAAATAGCCTAATATAGGTTCATAGCCAATAACATCTTTACCATCCAAAGTAATGATCAGCCGAAGAACACCATGCATTGATGGGTGGTGAGACACCATATTAACTATTATAATATATATAAGTCATAAAATAAGATGAAATTTTTTTTTCCTATCTAATTATTCGGATAGCATCACACTCAGTAAGCTTTTAATTTAATTCTTCATTCCCCTATATATATATATATATATATATATATATATATATATATATATATATATATATATATATATATATATATATATATATATATATATATATATATATATATATATATATATATATATTATTACAAAAGAAAAGAGTTTCATCACCTAAACGAAAATTATATTTATAATTTCTACTTCATCTCTTTTAATAAAATCAATCAACATAAAAAATATGATGATAACGACCTAATTTGAACTCATTCAAACAATATTTCTCCCAATCAATTATGTTAATCATTTTATCATTAAAAAATAATTAAAATTAATAATTTTATCTTATTTTAATAATTTAAAATAGAAGTAATTTATTTTAAAATTATGTAAATACAGATGTTCTAAAAAAATCATATGATATTAGCAACTTCGTATACATTAAATAAATACTTATAGAAGTACAAAGTAAATAAATAAATCTATTTGATATCATCATCTGCCCAAATTTTATTAAAATAAAAGTTAAAAAATTTTTTTTCCTTCTTATCCCTACTAATTAATTAATGCCCTTATGTCTCACCTCCTCCTTAGCTAGTAGAATGCTCCATACCTCTTCCCCCATACTTCCTTCACGTGAGGATTATAAGAAAAAATAAATTTGATTTATAAAATAATAATTTTAACCTATTATTTTAATCTATTCTAAATCGATCAGTTAAAACAAATTTTTTTTTTTAAGGAGAAGCTATGCGTCTCTTTCCGGGGAAAATATTATGTCCGGAGTCTGCACGTAGCTTTACGTGCGAACTCAATCGCATGACGACGCATGGCATAGTTAACGGCACCAAAAAATGACGCCGTAAGACGGAGATGGTGCTATTTCCGCGGTTTAGTGACCTACCGACCAACAAAACTGGGGAATGAGTATATGGAGAAATTTAAAAGATAAATATCTTCATTTGGGGCAGTATTTTTTGGTTTATCGAAATGAGAGCATTACGAAAGAGCTATGAAGAAGGAGAATAAATCTGGAAATGGAGGCGTTGAGGAAATAGCTGATGATGTCGTAAATAAAAAAATGGAGAATCTTTTAAGGAGTTGTATATGTAAAATGACAGATAGTTTGTAATTTATTTATTTAAGTTAGATTTCTTTGGAGTTCTTTCCAGAGGACTTTGCATGTCGCGGTGAACCGCTTTGCTGGTACTCAGAATCCGACCATTCATATTTATTTTCATGATTTTTTTGTCTGCTCGGAGAAAACATATTCTGTAATCCTTCGAGGAAATTGGTGGTCGTTTGATTAATTTTTAGTGCTTATTTACATATGTACTCTCAGATGTCTTCAGTATGACGATTTTTTTCCCTTTGTTTCACTTTCTGTAGCTTGTTCAGATCATGGTAACTAAATCCCAATCAAGCAATGAGTATTCGCCTGACAATTTTAGGAAATTTTTGTAATTGTACTGCACTCAGACTGCATTCTCTCAGATCCGCTCTATACCCTCTATTTAAACCTATATACCTTCTGCATCTATACCTTCAGATTCCTCAGACTCCTCCTCATACTTCTATACCTTCTCGTCCTATCATGGTAATTTAAATTTAATGGTTGCAATTTGGGTGGTCGCTCAACGATTTTTGGGTATTTTTTGTGTCTATCTCCTGGACTAACTGCACACTCTCTCTCAGTTCTCTATTTCATCTGCACTCTCTATTATCCGTGAACTCTGACTCTATGTTTTCGATGAATGTGGTGAATGAGCAATGTGATGATGAAGTTGTTTTATCTAATGACCCAAATTTGGGAATTGCAGTACCTGCAGTATAATGAAACCGCTTATGCCTGCATCGATTATGCACATCAAACCGCTTGTTAGAAAAGACCATACAAGTTATTGGCCAAACTCTAAGAAATTGAAATCCAAAGATTTTCGTAAAAGTGTGTCTAAAAACTCACAATCCAAAACCATATAACAAAATTCAAGAAAACGATCAGGACCGGTTGTCCGGTGATGATTCGACTCGGTGGATTTGGAGGGGAATTGCGGTTAAAAATATATAGAGAGCCATAATCATTCATTGGCAAAGACGGTGATCTCAGATCTTCTCGTGATCGCACGATGTGATGAGAAGGCATCAGTTTTGAAGATGATGACAGAGGCCGGCATTAGTGCAACTGAGGCATTCAGCTATCTAACTGAGGAAGTTGGTGGGGTAGAGAATATTGGATTCATAAAAAGAGATGCTTTCAATTTCATCCAGAAAGAGCGAAGGTCACGGATTGCAAGTGGTGATAGCAACGAATTAATACAGCTGTTCAAGGAAAGACAAGCACGAGATGTTTGTACTGATGTTCAAAGTTGCTTGGTGAGTTTTTTTGGAGCAATGGTATGTCTAGGGTTGAATTTGATTGTTTTGGGGATGTGATAA
Source organism: Cymbidium sinense (assembly GCA_021442155.1). Lineage (NCBI taxonomy): Eukaryota > Viridiplantae > Streptophyta > Magnoliopsida > Asparagales > Orchidaceae > Cymbidium > Cymbidium sinense. Next base: position 21,475,140 of record CM038217.1, on the reverse strand, counting down.
TTTTTGATACTAGCTATCGGCTCAATAAATATAATCTTGTCTGCCCCCACTCTGGAGTGAATCATCATTGGCAAAAACGCCTTATTCGAGTAGCCTTTTGTCTAAGAGACCATCGAGTCATTCACATGGTTATTCCGACATTTCTTCTGATGATGGCGTGCATCCTATAACGATATATTTACCGATCAAGATCGCTATGGAGAGCTATCGAGAATGTACATCGCGATAATGCCACATAGCCAATGGCATATCTCAAAGAAAGCCCTCCAAGGTCCATTGCTTTAGTAGTAACAAGAGAGTTCAAGGGCTATTCTATGCATGCATGAGCAAATGTGACACGAGGATGAGTTTGAGGATGCTTCCGCCATGCTAGAGGAAGGCAATTTGCATGATCATGCTTGCTATTCAACTTTACAAAATTAGGCGTAAATGGTCCACCGTGATTCAACAAAGATAAATTTTGTATGGGCATCTTGTCAACTCAGATAGTGCCACAAATAGGTGTCATGGTATTTCAAACCAACAAGTTCACGATGATTGTTTCTTGGGATTGGAGAAGGTGATGGAAACATGGCGCCAAATGAACATGATGAAGACTTCAAGTGTATCCAACAAGAATTGTTCCCGCTTGTTAGAGTAGTCCAATTCTTAAGCAAGTCGCTTTGTTTTATACAAGGAAGTTTTACTCTATGTTCAAGAAGAATTTGATGGAGTTGGGGATTATCTCCTATCGGTCGATAGCCCATGGAGTACTTGGTGAGGAACTTAGAGAAGAAGAATGCATCCAAAACCCGGATTGTCCACTTTGATGTGTCTACAGAGATATTTAGCTGCCGTAAATTTGAAAATGATGGGCATATTTCAGCACATCGCATGGGAAGTTCTTAAATGTAATTCGCGATTCGGATAAGTACCTCCTCATGTGTGGTCTACCGAGCAAAGAGGGACATCTACATCGATGGTTCATAGAAGGTTAGTACATGTGGAAAGCGAGATGGAACCGGCATTATTTTCGTGAACCATATAAGTCGATATGCATATCAAATTAGCTCCAGCAAGGTAATAAGATTGCCGAGGATTACATGCTTGCATCTCTTAAGCAATTATCTCGATGAAGTGGACTGTAATAAGTGGGAATTCTCCACCGCTTGACAGATCAGTTAAGAGGAAGAAGGCGACCACATCATCAGCTAAGGATAAGGACAGTTTGAAGGATCCAATCAAGAGACGTCCAAAGGGTGTTTCCAACGCAAGGCTCAAGGCTTATTGGGAGAAGTCCAAAAAATCCACAAGTACTTATCCTACTTGCCTCTGAAGTTGCTATTACTTATAGGTTCCTGTAAATATTTAATTCATTCTATTTTCTTGTCTTAGAAACCAAAGTGAAGTCCGAGAGTGTCAGAACGGATGCGCACTTGCCCCATCTGTTATGCCCTGCTTTTCAGTAAGCTAGAATATTTCACATTGATGCCAAAACATTCATCCATTACTAAGATGTCGTACCATTACTACAAAGTTGTACCACAGGAATTCAGTTCGACCTCGTCAATCAACCAATATGCTGAAGGGTACACTAAGCTAATGATGGATATTATTACAAGACGGCATTTTGATGCATGATATTATCCAAGAAGGCATTTTTTAATTTCATTTTTCCCATTTTAGTCATTATGCTTGTATTTTTTTTTTTGTTCATTTCATAACTGTAGTAAAGTCTTGAAACTAACCGCACTAATAAAAGTTACTTAAAATTTTATTTTTGAAAGATATTCATTTGCATTATTGTCATCTTAATTGGACCATCTAATGTTTCTATTTTATGTTTTATTGTGTTATGAAAACTATGCATGTTTAAACAAATTTAGGCTTTAATAGATATGTTTTTTTTTATTTTAGTTTTTTAAAATTAAATTTATAATAATAGATAATTGTTTACTCATTTTTTATTTATATACTAAACTATTTAATATCATGTCTTAAAATATATTTTTATACCAAGTTACATAACATGTTTCTAAAATTTAATTAGAGAGTGCATATTTGTTTTATCTCCGACGAAGGATTTAATTAAAATTTAAAATTAAATTTTTATTTTAATAATACAAATTTAGAAAAATTAAATGATGATTAGTAAATGAGAAATTAAAATTAAGTAATTGTTATTATATAAAATATTGATATTTTGGTTTTGATTTAATTAAATTTTGCTTAAAACTGATTTCTAACTCTATTTTAAGATAAAAATTCAAATTATTTAATATTAACAAATTAAATAAATCATATGTATTTATTTTAATTAATTATCACATTTAAGTCCTAACTCTTTTGTCATTCCTCTCGTTATCATTGTTCACGTAAATATATTTAAATAATGAAAATAATATTCTAGCTTGCACGTAGCATCTTCTTTTCTTTTTTTATCTTACCATTTTATGTTTTAAAATAATCAATAAATAAAAATACTATATATATATATATATATATATATATATATATATATATATATATATATATATACATATATATATATATATACATATATATATACTTTATGTTACAAATGTATATTAAGTAAACAAAAAGAGAAATTAAGTAATTTATATTCTTAATTATTTTTTATTTTATATGCAAATTAGAGAGCTTCCAAAAGCTTTAAAATATATATATATATTTATGACTTATTCTCAAATTATCTATTATGAAAACAATAAAAAAAAGTGCATATTCCATGTTGATAAATAAATAATTAATTATGGACTATTTGGCCCATATTTATTTATTCTATTTATTATTATTATTTTGTTTTATTTATGTTTTGATTTGAAAATATATTTTATAGTGATAATTATTTTTAAAAATATTAAAAAATTTAGTTTTAAAAAAAATAACAATGAAATATATGAGGGCACGAAGGTATGAGGGTAGAGCAGAGAGGTATATAGAGCACAGAGGTAATGCAAGTATAGAGGCGTGAGGTAAGTACGAGTGAAAAGACAGGCATGAGGCAGCAGGTACAGGCAGGTATGAAAGTACAGTGAGGTACAGAGGTACATACTGTGAATCTCCTAAAATTGGTACAACCACCTCGCTTCTGGGATTTAGTTACCATGATCAAACAACCGTGCTACGTAAAGTGAAACAAAACCGCAGAGAGTAGAAATACCGAAATCTCCTAAAATTCCGTAATACCACCTTATTTTTGGTTGGGATTTAATGATCAACAACCGTGCTACGAAAGTGAAACAAACTGAAAAAATGTCTATTCTCAAAGTGCCTCAAAATGCAACATGCCTAAACAGAATGTGCAGAGAACAACTGAATTATCCCTACCTAAACCCACTGAAATAACAGAATGAATTATCCCTACCTAAACAGAATGTGTTGTACAGAGAACAACTCAAGCATCCAAATTTTATTTAAGTATTTGAGGCCAAGCAAAAATTGCATAAACAAAGTCGGCCCTAAATCTATTCATCTTTTTGTCCCGCCCCGTTCGAGTTTAGCACTTTTCGACCGCTTCCATGTATTTGTAAATGAACATGCCGCCGACACCGGACTGGACTGCAACCCGCCACCGCTTCAACCGCCATTTTTTGGGTTGTTGCCAAAATAATGGCCGATATCCCCGAGCCGTGAATTTAATCGCATGTGAAGATGGATAAGGTATTAGTTAGATCCCCGTGAGAACCCGCAAGAAGAGTGCATACCATTTCGAATGGCTTTATGTGTCGGGCTTTGGCAATGAGTCGTAAAATGACCACACGCCAAGCTTGATATTACCGACAAGAAGTGTCCAAGGTCGATTATGGATAACTGGGAGTAAGCCGCCTCGATGCACCGTCTGCGACATGTTGATATACATCTTGCTTTTAGCAAGCATGCGATAATCAGGATGCAAGATAACATCTATAAGTCACAGCATACATGAATATCAAGAATGAATTGCGTAACCACTAATTTTGGGAGTAACTCACCCAATGTAAGCATGAAATGTAAAGGAATGGGACATACAATCCGCACAGTGGAGTACGCCTAACGATATGCGAACGATCGACGCGGTATCCGACGATAATCGATCCATCAAGAATCATCAATCGCTGAAATAATAATATTTCTCACGAAAGCACCGATTCCCCGCATTATCGTAAATAGTTATTTTTGTAATTTATCGAGCAGAAATTAATAGAAGTAGTTAGAATGATATGACATTTGAATCAGGTGAAAAGGAGGAAGATGCCGGTGACTTACTTGTCCCTGAATCGGCACACGACCGCCTATGAGTTGAGCATCGGCCGAGGCATGCCATCTGGGATGGGAAGTCCACGAGCCGGCCTCTACCGGTGTAATATAATTATTTAAATAAAATAATTGGTAAAAGCTATATCCATTGTCATCTAAAGCTCGAGAATCGAACTTCGCTTCTGACCGGTGCTCCTCCACAACTACGATAGCCTTTGATGGCTCATCGAGGAAATCGCCGACGCCACCAATTCGGGGTGAAACCAACAACCGTCATCTATTATATCACATTATTCATGAAATTAACGTACAATGCCACGCCGCTTGGGTGGGAGGGCATCGTAATCCACTCTTAGCGAGTCGCGAAGGTGAACGGAGAGAACACAGCTTTCCTCTTCCTCATCTACCGTGCCTTCACCCGACGCACAAGGCTGCCAATGAAGGGATGAGTTGTATGCTCTGGGAGTCTCCTTCGCCACCTCGACGAGCTGGCACAAGACTCCACCCAGGCTTCCACTATAAAGGTCTCCGAGAAGATACCCCTGGTCTCCTCAGAAGCCTTCCACCACTGGGATGGAAGCACTCTTCAGGCAAAGAAGGTACCTCAAGAGAACTGCATCAATGCCATCCGCCTCTCCACCGGCCGCATGGTAGATGCCACAACTTCTCAACTCCCTCAAACCGCAAATAACTTATCTATCAGATCCTTCGATTGGGGTAGTAGCAGAGGGCAAGCTGACACACCGGTTGGGGGAATATTTGGGAGAGATATACGGGAATCAGAGAGCGAATGGTCGGACCGCTGACCGATGTCGAAGCTCGCTAGGAAGTTTCATGGGAGGAGAGGATGATTCAATGAGCCGTCTCCTCTCGATAAGTCCTCGAGTGTGCGGACTGTGTTAAGCCAAAGATAGATATGATGACAAACAACATAGTAAATGCATTACACCAAAATAAATGAACATAACTAATGTCCTGCACTGGCCCTCCTCCAAATCGGCAACGTCGCAAACTTTATTTTAGGCCAACGCAATATACGCGCGCAGACGAAATGACCTAATGCTAATAATGTGCTCACCAGATCTACAAGAAACATTTATAAAAAGTTAACTTGCTCACATCAAGTAAAACATAACCGACGGGTCGAACATACCATAAGAAGAGGGACAAAGCCACTCATGTAGCCGCGTGGTGTGTATCTTTCTTGTAATGCCATTGAATCAGGACACTAAGAAGGCCCAAATGGCTCAAAATACTCAACAAATTTTTCAGTATTATCGGTGTAAGAAATTAAACTAGAAGCTACTCTATAGTTGTGGTATGCAAAGAACAAATTTGAAATAAGAAATATATGTACAATCAGATAAACGTACGGCAACGAAGCTATCCGATTGCTCGAGCTTATTCTTATAATCGGCTGAACTATACTGTGACAATGGGGATTTCTGCCATAAAACTTTCTCCCCTTTGTTTGGCATCCCCAGCATCACAGCTACTTCATCCGGTGAAAGAAATGCACTGCCCACCCAAGAAAAGGTTGTCCGATGTCCCAAAGAAGATAGATAGAGGTTGGCAACCAGTCTTCTGCACCGATGAATTGGTTCAGTGAAGCCGCTTCAATACCACTTCACTAGTGAAGCGAGCGTAATATTATCAAATAATGCTCGATGGCACTCTACCGCATCAGACGTTATCCTTTTGCATTACGTCAACTTCAAAATAAAGTCAAAATATTAACAAAGAGATAATGGATTGCAAGCACCTTAATATCGAGGGTATAGAGGGTGGGTACAGAGTACGAGGTAGATTCATTTTCTCCAGAACACATCCAAACCGCAAAATCTCAAGAAAGTATAGGGTATATTGGGTTCTGAGACATTTGCAAACAAGCATCAAAATTAGCTTCCAAACAACCTCTAAACTACTTCCACAAAAGCAAGAACATTGTCTCAAAACTGACCAACAATCAAAAAAATAGCCCAAAATCATATCTAATATCGAGGCAGGTACAGAGGCAGGTGCCAGGGTATGATTCATTTTCTCCACGTAACACACCCAAACCGCAAAAAAACAACTTCCCGCTTATTCATAAGATTCTAGCCATAGTATGCCCTCCAAACTAAAAAAAAATGGACTCAAAAAAATAAAATCTCAAGAAAGTATAGAGAGGTACATTTGCAAACAAGCATCAAAATTAGCTTCCAAACAACCTCTAATCTACTTCCAGTAAAACAAGAACATCAGACAGAGGTGCTGTGACCGAGGTACAGGTACAGAGGTATGAGGCAGATTCATTTTCTCCAGAACACACCCAAACCGTAAAACACAACTTCCCATTCATAACGGATTCTAGCCATAGTATGCCCTCCAAACGGAAAAAAAATGGATCAAAAATGCAAAATCTCAAGAAAGTATGAGTACAGGTACAGAGGGGTTCTGAGAGTACATTTGTAAAACAAGCATCAAAATTAGCTTCCAAACAACCTCTAATCTACTTAAAAGCAAGAACATTGTCTCAAAAACCAGACCAAACAATCAAGAAAAATAGCCCAAAATCATCTCTAATATCAGGAGGGTACAGAGGTACAGAGGTACAGAGGTACAGAGGTACAGAGGTACAGAGGTACAGAGGTACAGAGGTAGAGGTACAGATTCATTTTCTCCACATAACACACCCAAACCGAAAACACAACTTCCCGCTTATTCAACGATTCTAGCCATAGTATGCCCTCCAAACAGAAAAATGGACCTAAAAAATGCAAAATCTCAAGAAAGTATAGGTGGGTTTGTTGGGTACAGCCGAACAATCAACAAAAATAAACAAAATCATCTCTAATATTAGAGGGTACGAGGTACGAGGGGTATAGAGGGTAGCCATATAAAATCAAAGGGATGTCATAAATGAACCTAGAAACACATACTGATGGATTGTAATGGACAAAGACAGAGAAAATCCTAAAATCTTTCAATTTCAGCAATGCATGTGGAAATACCTCGTAACCAACCGTAATACCTCAATTTGAAATTCTTAAGCCCTAAGCCGCTGATCAAACGACGGAGGTGGGCCGACCGACAATGGAGCTCAGAAATTCTCTTCGTCAAAGCCCGAGTATTACTTAAAGAATACCGAACGATATTTTGTCTCGAGGTTTAGACGAGGTAAATCGGGTTATCGGTCCGCTAAACCGCTGAAAATAGCCGCTTTCCATCACTCATTTCTGGCGCCATTATCACACGCCGTGATTGAGTCCGCGACGCAGCTAATGCGGACTGGATGTAATATTTTCCCTCGTGTTTTCTTTATACTCAACTAAACACGTGGACATTTTCCCTTTTTCTTCTTTCACTCATTTCGCTTAACTGCTCAGCCTTCCTCTCATCGATAAATTGAGCATCCTTCCTCCTTGTCTTATTTCAGAGTCATGAGGGTGGCCTTCGTTCATTTCTCCTCCTTTAATTTTGTTTTCTTTGTCTCTCTTCCTTCCGTTTATGTGACGAGCATCTGAATGCCTCCCCACTGCTTCCATAGGTGACTCGAAAAAGCTCAGACAACCATTCCACCTCTTCCTCTTATTTTCCTTGGCTTTCCACCTCTGCAGAAAGCACACCCTCTTATCACAAAATCAATCTCCTCCCTAGAGTTTATCGTTTCTTTTCCTTGTCAACACTACCTACTCACCTTCTACTCCTGCTTATCTTTGAGCTCAGGCATCCTCCATGTAAGCTTCCATTCAAGCATCCATCTTCTTATTGCTTTTACATTTTCTTATATATATCCCAACCATTTGATCTCCTCCTTAGCATCAACCACAAATCGAATCATCAGTCCACTAGCCAAGGCATTGATGGAATTATCAACTTTCCACTACATCCGCCGACTTCACTTGGCCTTCTTCATGTCTTCCTTTTCAATTGTTTTTTAATTATTATTTATCCAGTAGACCAATGAATCACCTTCTTCAAGCTTCCTCCAAATATCACTTTAGAGCTACCCCTTCATTCTTTATTCTTCCAAATAGCCACTACATGTCTCCATCTATTCTCTCCTGGGGCACTACCAAAACAAGAATATTCAATCTAACAATCCTCTCTCTCTCTCTCTCTCTCTCTCTCTCTCTCTACCCAAGCCACTTCTACAAATCTAGAAAGCAAAATTTTATTTAAATCTATTCAAAAAAGAAACTTGCCATATTTCATTGTCATGGGTTACCCTTTGGAAAAGTATAATGTGATGTGTATATATATGAATGTATGTGTGTATGTGTTTCATATTGTGCAGGTATATTTGAAGACCCCACTATACTTAGAAGATCATGGTTAGTAGTTTAATCAAGTTAATCTTAAGATTCTTTTCATATTGAATATGAGTATTTAGAGTGAACCTAAACTTAGGATTAATTAAATCATTTAATAAGCCATTCACTAAAGAGAAATAAATCAAATTAATGTACTTTAGAAAATGGCTTAAGGTAGGGATAAGAGGAAATGATCCCCTTTCTTCTCTTCATAATACTTAGTTGGTAAGTGTAGATCATATGAAACAAAAGAAAACACAAATTAAAATTCTTAGATCAATTAAGCAACTTAAAGTGAAACCAACCTTTTATGTTAAATTCAATCCTTTCAAACTTAGAAAATCATAACTTTAATGCCTAGCAAGACATACCACACAAGCCTTAACACACACATTAGAATGAAGTCACTACTACTAGTCCTAAGTTAGGACAGTGTATGATGTAATGTATATTTTGTTTTGTGATGTAGTATTTTAGATTGGATGTTAGGGTCTATGCTTCGTAGACTGGATGGTAGGCCGATGTTAGCTTAATGCTATTTTCTGCAAGGGATTGTGCTAAAGGGGTTGCTTAAAAATAAATATCAATGCTCTCTTTATAGGTTGCTTAAGCCCATAAGCATAATCCAAGTTAGATAGATTAGTTAATCTATGTGTTGCTAAGTCTAAATCATAAATATAACTGCTTGGAAATGTATGTATGTTTAGCGAACCTCTATTTTGTAGGTGTAGTTAGATTTACCTTTCCTATTTTTAATGTAAATTTGCATTAGGAATTAGGATTGGTACTATGGGGGATTATGATGAGTATTGGCTAGAATGTTTTATCCTGGGGTGCCATGTGATGCCTTGAAACCTACCAAATCAAAGAAGCAAGGAGGAAAGAAATGAAGACATGAAGAATGAAGACTCTCCATAGCATTCATCATTATAAATTGTAATTATTATTTTATAATTATGGGTTGTATAAGAGTAGAGCTCAGCTACTCATCTTTTCTTTTCGGGTTGTATGGTAGTACCTGACCGCATCGACCTCTTATTATTTTTTCGTTAGATTTATAAAATATTTGGTGATTTTTTTAGTTTGCGCACTAGAAATGGCATGTTTTTCTTAGTTTCTTAAATGAATGATGCTTTAATGTGTGGCCTAGATACATTAGGCTCTTAAGATAAAATTAATTTTTCTATCCTAATTAATCACTCATAACTAAATTTTAAAATAACTCATAATCTCACAATAAATCCTAGGTCTTAAATAAGATAATTAAAAGATTTAACAACCCCTTAGCTGAATGGTTGAATGTTTCACAACATGCATATCATATTATTTATCTCTTAAAAATAGGAGATTTTCATCCTTGCATGATAGGGGACTGCTTGCCCTTTGAGGGCATCCCTTCCCACTGATTTAGCCAACAACTTCATTTCATCATGCATGTAGGCATCAAAATCCTATAGCCGTTGTCCAAATGAAGTGTCAAAAATTAAATAAAATTTAAAAAGATTTTGCATTAGGTTAGGTTATTACTCATACCGCTCATGCTCTAGTCTCATAGGGAGTAGGTTTAAGAACTTTAGTCTCTTCTCTAAATAAATAGCAGCCCAACCATCTTGCAAATTTATATGACCGAACCACATGGATTTGAATCATAGGAGGAGTTAGTTGGTAACCACTCCAGGCAGTTGTAAGTCCAGAATTTGAATAGTTTATTCTTTCTTGTGGAGGTAAACCCTTATGTCCACATGTTGCTTAGATTTAGAACGTGCTTTAGCTCGTACTAAAGCTCCTTAAATTTAGGATATGAAGTAGTTATTTCCTTCGGGGTACAAGCATAAATCCTCCCTCTTAGGCATTTCCACAACCTCGTGTTGATGGATTATAAGCCCTAGTAATCTAATATAATTTCAACTCAAATGAATAATTCTCTTCAATTTCAAACATATAAATGTCAACCATAGGATAAATTGGATGCTCGCTAGGCCTCCTAGTATCATGAGCATTTCCTACTTTCTCCCTTTGGATTTCAAAAATAAGTCTTCTCCTTGAACTTTCCCAATTGATTTTTCAAACATAACTAATCCTTTGATAGTCTAACCTTAAAATCTTTGGAGATGATAATTATCTACTTTAATCGAAAGTATTCTTAGCTAATTTCATTCCCTGGGATGTAATTAACTATGGAGGCTTGCCTTCATATGGAACTTAAGGAATCGATTTAATATAAACCTTGCTTTATTCAGGGGAAAATCTCTGGTATATTCGAAGACCCATCATGCCTTAGGAGTCCTTATTAGGTGGTTAGGTCCATTAAAGGGTGATGTCTTTATCTTTCATGATAGTACATCACACCTTAATATCATACTCAATCACTTCAATAAGTACCCCCTACGATCTGCATGGTGTTCCCCCATACATCTAAAAATAAACACCATACTCCTCCTATGTTGAATGGTGCCGGTGAGAATGATGTTGTCTAAATGATCGGCCCTGACAGGGCTCCGATCAAGGAAGTCTATCAAAGTGGAGGCCGCCGACTGTCTAGCATACCTCCTCCTCTCTCGCTTTCCTGTTTAGGTAGCGACTCTGGCCTCCATAGCTTTGTGTGTGTGTGTGTGTGTGAATTTGATCCCTAAAGCTCCTTGGGATCAAACTCCTCAAATCATGTAAAAATCCAGACTCTGTGTGTATGTGGGCTCTGTTGACTCTGCATAGATGAACCGTAGACCAGTGTAGGGCTTCCTCCTCTCCCTAGCTGGTATCTCAAACTATGATGGTGGTAAAGGCAATACAACAATCCTCCTATAATCCTCCTCTACGTCTGAAGCTGAGAGGGGGTGAAACCTACTGCTACTCAAGAATGGAGAGATCTCACGAGGGGAACCCTCCTCAGCTACATGAGAGGCATCATCAATCTGCTGCACCTCATGCTCATAGTGTCGCTTAACCTTTTGGTTCTTATTGTCGCGTTGCATCCTGATGAGAGGGGCGGAGCTGGAGCTAGCACCAACCTCGAAGGTAGAAGGATCTATCTTAGATGTTTAGATAGCCTTCCCCTTTAAAGTAGGGGGAATAAGAGGTGTGCTTGGAACTATAGTGGGGTAACCGTAGAATATTTGCCGTCTCCAGCATCATCGAGGAGGGGAACCACAGCGAGTTTCCTCTTGGAGGAGGAGACTAAGAATCTGACTCGATATCAAAGTTGAGAAGTGGATTCTGTCCTGCCACCTCCTCCGTACTAATGATCGTGAGGGCTGGCCCCTCACAGGTGACTATAATAGCCTCAAACCCACGCCCAAACGAAATCACATGCATGGTGATCATGGTGAGTATGGACTGATCTAAGGCCAAATCCACACCAAACTAGAATGAAAAGATCATCTTATTGGCATATGCAAGATCCACGAAAGGACAAGGGCGCTTGGTATCTCTGCATTTATTAAAATAAAACTGAGTTAAACCCTTGCCTTGAACAGTTGATTTGAATCATTGACCCTTGATTTGATTTCTTTGGAATTTAAAATCACACTTAACAAATTTAAGTATGCTAAGTGGGGTTTATTATATTGGAGAAATTTAGGAATTTGAAGAGAGACTTTACCATAAGATTTTAATTTAGAACTCTCATTCAACAAATTTAGGCATGTTGAGTGGGGTTCAAAAATTTTGGAGAGACCTTTGGGGATATCTGTGTTGTATATTTTGTTTGAAATTTGATTTTGGAAAATCTTTACTTAATAAATTTAGGTATGCTAAAAGGTTTTAATTGTATGTTAGAAAGCATTCTGTCTTAATGATTTGTGATTTGTTGTTTGTTGGTATATGTTGATTTGATATGATTTGGAGAACTCTCTATTGACCTCACTTTTGGAGTGAGTTCTCAATCTCCTCATCTTAGACTTAGGAGTGTTCTAGACAATAAGACTTGCTTAGTCATAAGACACTTCTAGCAATTAGATAAACACTTAACATAAGCCTAGAGACTTAGAAGGATTAATCATAGGATTAAGCTATGCCTTATGACTTAGGGAAATCCACTACCCTATAGCCTAAGCCTAATCCAAGCTTACCTTCCTAAGCTAAATTCAAATCAAATTCAAATTCAAATCCAAATGCAAATCCAAATTTCAAGCCAAATGATTGAAGCTCATGATCAAATCTAAATTTAAAATTAACCTAAGCCCTATGATTTTATTTTATGGACTTAGCCTTAGCAAAATTCAAATCAATCTAAACTCGAGTTATTTTCTCAAATATGAATTCAACCCTTCAGTCAATTAATCAAACTCAATTCCAAATTCAAATCCAATCAAAACTCAAATTCCAAACTAAATGATTGTAGCCCATGATCAAATCCAAACTTGAAATCTTTCCTAAGTCCTTTGAATCAATTTCATGTACTTAGCCAAACTCCCATATAAATCAATCCAAAAATCAATTTATTTTCTCATAATCAATTTATATCTTCATTCATCTTTCTAAATATAAATCAAATCTACATCCAAATGATCAAAACTAAATCAAACTAAATCCAAATCTTCCTTAAACCCTTTGAGCTAACTTCAAGAGCTTAGCCAAATCTTAACCCAAATCACTTCAAACTCAATTAATTTTCTCATGAATCAATCATATCTTCAATCATCTTCACAAATTTAAATGAAATATACATTTAAATCATCAGAACTAAATCAATTTCAATCAAAATCCAAATCTAACCCTTTTTAAGCTAATTTTATGGACTTAGCCAAATTCCATTCAAACTCAAACCAAAACTAGTTGATTTTCTCATAAATCAATTATTCCATCAATCACCATTCCAAATATAAATGAAATCTATAATTATCAAGCCAAATCAAAATCAACCCAAGTCAAACCCAACCTAACCCATTTGACTTAAAATATTCAAATGAATCAAAACCCATTTGAAACCAAATCAATTGCAATTGAATTTATATATCAATACCAAATTCATATATAAACTAAACTAAATCAAACTCAACCCAAGATCATGCCAACTAAACCCAATTTGTTCACTTAACCCAAAGTGACCAATTTGACCTATTTAAACAAAAATCCATTTCAATCCAAATCAAAGTGAATTAAACCAATCCAAACTTCATAACATGATTGTTAATTACCATAGGTTGATAAATTATCATAAATCAGGTCAAACCAAGTCAACCTAACCCTTTGACCAAGTCAACCTTCTTAATCCATATGAATCGAAACTAGCCAAATTATAACCTAAGCCAAATCCCTTTAAACCAATGATTCATGCCAACCCAAAATCAATACTTGAACATGACTTAACCTTCAATTGAGCCCAACCAAACCCAATTGGCCCTCTTGACCCAAGTTGACCCAAGTTGACCTAAAAGACCAAAATGGGTCAAATCAGAATATAAACCAAATTGATTGCAACCAATGGCTCAAGTTAATTCCAAATTGATTATTGAAATTCACTAAAGCCTCAATTAAGCCTAATTGACCCACTAGACCCAAATGACCTATTGAACTTAACTTGACCTAAAGGGTCAAACCAACCTAAACCCAATCAAATCCAAATTAAACTCAAACAAAGCCCCCACAACATACTCCAAATGATCAATCAAACCCAAACCAAGCCATGACTCAAGCCAAATTGGCCAATTGGGTCAAATTAGTCAACTTGACCTATTTGACCCAAATGAACTCAAATGAACCAAAACCAAATCTAAATCAAATTAAACCAAAAAAAATGACACCAATACAGTCCAATTGATCATATGAACTTGACACAACCTTTATTTTGACCTAATTTGACCAATTGGTCAAACTAACCTGATTTGATCCAATTTAACTTAAATGGGTCAAATTGAGCTAAATTGAACCTAATAAACTCGAAATAACTTGAAATTTGGCCCAACCCACTTTTGGATCATTTCAAATCTGCACAAATCAAATCCAATGCCAAATGACTATCCTACCTTTAGGCTAGGGATATCACATGAGACAAATCACCCATGTAAGTGGTCATTTCCATTCCTTAATGACTTGACACCCTCTCATTGGTCCACCTAGGCTCCTAGGGCACTGCCCAACTTGACCCAATGGTGGTTGGGTCGGCCATGACTCATGGGGAGGTCAAATCACCTCATCTCTCCCATTGGAGCATTTGAAACACCAAAGGCCCTCCTTGGCACCCTCCCACTTCACCCAACAAAATAGCCAATTCTCACCTCCACACCCACACTCAGATGGTCGGATGATCATAAAAATCTAAATCAAGCTGAGGCATATGATCAAGACGAGGATGGGTATACCCCCCTCGCCTCATTCCAACTCTAAACAAACACTTTGCACTCCCTCAAGGTTAGAGAAGCCTAAGGAGAGTCCCCTAGAGCTTCCTAGAGTATTTCCTAAGCTCCCCACGATCCCCATTGTCGATTTCCTTCAAGCCAAAATAAGGAAACCTTCCTCTCACTTCTATTTGCTCAAGGCTCACCCAAAGTACAATTAACTTTGCACACACCATCCTTGGAGCTAGTCGAGCAAGAACGAAACATTCCCCAAGCTTCTCGACGACCAGAGGGTGGACTTCGATCAATGCCAGCCTCCCACACTTGGTATTGTCTTGAGCCATCCACCTGAGCTTCCATGAGCTTCACTCTACTGAGCAAGCTTCCTCCCAACTCGGTGAGGTATGCCATTGAAATCAACCTTTGAGTGAAAATGAGTTTAAGCTTTTTGAAGAAAATGTTCATCTTGATCTTGACGTTGGATCCCGATCCTTGCAATGTGGAACTGTTTGGGTTTCGCTTGGGTGAGCTTCGGATCATGCATGGAGACGAACTCCATTCTCCCTGCCGCATGATGACAGATCACATTTCATTCTGTGATGAAATGGATAGTCATGATTAGGTCCGTTAGAATTATCTAATTTAATCCTTTAGCACCGAAGGATTAATCGTGGATCGGACGACACATGAGAAAATGTGTTCCGCCGCCGCCACACAAGCATTGACTAGGATTATGTTTAAATAACCAAACCCACGGTGCCATGTGGAAAGCACGACACATCAGCGTGTCACATGGCGCCGACGGGATTAAGTGTTAATTAGGCCTAATTAATGTGTTTTAATGGCTGGAATTTTTTAAAATCATGACTAATTATAGAAAAATTAGAAAAATAAAAATAAATGCTTATTTTAAAGGTATTATAGAAAATAATTTATTTAAAATATTCTTAATTAAATTTGAATAGTAGTTAGGGCTTAATTAATATTTAATTAAAAATTAACTAACTTGATTACCCTTTAATTACTTAAATAAATAATCCCAAACATTGTGGGTCAATTTAATGGGATAACCTCTGCCTCTCATAATTTTCTTGGGATTTATTGCATAATTTGGAAAATAATCAAATTAACTACTTAAGTTAATTAATGATTAATTAATCACATGAATAATAAATTGGTTAATTAAGTTCATTAATCACTATCCAAGTGAATGAATGCATGGGATAATTAGGGCTTCTTCCATCTATTTTCCTAAGTTCATTTCATTAATTAAATTAATCAAGGCTTAATTAATTAATTAAACTACTTAATTAATTAAATTAAAATCATAATCACATCAGAACTTAATTAATGAAATCTTGAGATAGATTTTTAGGTGTTTAATAACCTAAAGGAGTTTAATAAAATTATGGTTAGTCCACATATGTGGGAAAATCATAAGAGTAATTAATTATGTCCCTTATATTAATTAATAATTAATCATGTGCCAATTGCATTAGGCCTCTTTTATTTCTTAGGCTCATTGTTAATTTAATTTGCAATGCATGTGCATATCATATTTGCTCATAATTATTTGGTTAATTACTTTAAGGTGGCATCAAAAGGTTAATAATTTAATGCATACCTTTACTCATAAAACCAACTTAATTACATTTCATTAAACCAAATTAATTAACAAATATGAGAATGGTTAGGATCAGCAAACCTCTTTCTCGCATCCTTAAATCAAATCAAAACATGAAATTAAAAATGGCATTAAAGATGCTTTGGTTTATTTCAAATGATTTTATTTGATATGATTGTCCTTAGGAACTAATTTAAATAAATGAAATCATATGTTTATATTTATTTATTCCTTTTCAATCATGTTAAATATTATATGTCATTTGAAATCATGCATTCATATTTCAAAATTAATTAAATCAAATGGTTTTCTTTTATGTAAGCTTGCATGTGTTGGATTAACTTATAATATGTGTGGCTATTATCACTAATAAATTCAAATTACTTTCCAAAGTCTATAAATCAATTACATTGATTAGAGTGATAGTAGTTATGGATACATATAGGTTTTTATGTGCTTATAGCTTAGATATGTGGAGTAAAGCTTTCTTTTCCTTAATTCATTTGTGGTTTTACATGTATTTGAATATTGATAAGTCTATACTCTGAACATCCCAAGAATACGAGGCTTTAACTAGCCCCAAAGAGGTCATTTGATTACCTTTCTTCCTTGGTTAACAATGACACATACTTATTTGATTTTATTTACATGTGTTTCAATATTAGAACTTGGATAGGACTTCAATCCACATGCATAAGTGTTTCAATCAAATAAAAGTACAATTTTTGCATAGTTTTTCTTCTTTTATTTATGTATAATTCCATATGTGTTTGAGAAAAGTAAGTGTTTAGTCTCGACATCCCGGGAATTTGAGACTTTAGCTAGCCCCAATGAGGTCATTTGATTACCTCACTTCTCTGGTTAATAATGGCATGTTCTAGCTTATGTGTCTTACACATGTGTGTGTGCATTTAATTATGAAACTAGAACATTTCCTTTTTCAAAGAAATGCATTCATAATTGACTAAGTGATTGAATCAATTAGCCATATGATTTGGAGCTTCTTTCTTATGTTCATGTATATAAATATACATGTGTTTGAATGAAAATAGCTATGTAGTTTGGACATCTTGGGAACATGAGGCTTTAGCTAGCACCAATGAGGTCATTTGATTACCTCACTTCACTGGTTAACAACGACACGTTCTTATTTAATTTCATCCCTATGTATTTTTGTATAATAATTTGGATAGAGCTTAAAATTAATATGATTAAATAATTCAATCAAAAAATAAAAATAAAAATTTCAAGTATATATCCACATTCATCATTCAAGTTTGCTAGAAATATGTTGCATGTATAGATACTCTTAGGATTAAAATTATACGCATGTTATAGGTGATGGAAAGGAATGATTGATATATGCCATGTGATAGTAATTCAATTAGATTAGTCTTAAGATGTCTTTCATATTAGATATAATTATTTAAAGTGAAGTTAAACTTAAAATTAAAAGAAAGTGTAATAAGCCATTAACTAAAAAACTAAATCAAATTAACGTACTTTAGAAAGAGGACAATCCTCTTTCTTCTCTTTATAACACTTGGTTTCTAAGTGTAATCATATGAAACAATAGAAAACACAAATTAAGATTCTCAAATCAATTAAACAACTTCAAGTGAAACCAACCTTTCATGTTAAATTGAACCTTTCCAAACTTAAAAAAAATACAATACTAATGCCTAACAAGACTTACTACACAAGCCTTAACACACACATTAGAATTAAGTCACCACTTCTAGTCCTAAGTTAGGATGGTGTTTGCATGGTGTATATTTTATTTTGTGATGTAATATTTTAGACTGGATATTATGGTGTATGCTTCATAGACTGGATGGTAGGTTGATGTTAACCTAATGCTATTTTCTACAAAGGATTGTGCTTAAGGGGCTGCTGTAAAAATAAATATAAATGTTTTGCTTGCAAGTTGCATATGCCCACTAAGCATAATCCAAGTTAGGACATGTGGGCTTGGTTACCCATGTGCAAGGTGCTAAGTCCAAATTATAAATATAACTGCTTGGATTATATGTATGTTTAGTTAACCTCTATTTTACAGGTGTAGTTAGATTTATTTTTTCATATAAAGTGTACTTTTATAATAGAAATTAGGTTTAGTGCTACGGGGGATTATGAGGAGCAGTAGTCAGAAGGCTTAGTCCTTAGGGTGCCCTGAGATGCCTTGAAGTAAACCAGATTGAGAAGAGAAGGAGGACATGAAGAAATGAAGAAAAGAAGACCCCCATAACATGTATTTTTTGTAATATGGGTTGTATAAGGGTAAAGCTCGGCTAGCCATCTTTTCTTTTTTGGGTTTATGCAGTGAGCCGACCCGACCTTTTATTCTTTTATGATAGTTTATAAAATTGATTGATGTTATATTTATTAGATGGCATGCTTTTCATAGTTTCTTATGATTAATGCTTTAATGTGTGGCCTGGATGCGTTAGGCTCTTAGGATAAAATAAATTTTCTACCCCAAATAATCTCATTAAATTCTAAATAACTCATAACCTCACCATAAATCTTAGGCTATAATCAAGATAATTAAAAGATTTAACAACCCGTTAGTTGTATGGTTGTATGTCTCACATCATGCTATCATCTTAAATCATTGTTGACCTCATTTTTAGAATGAGCTCTCAATCTCTCCATTTAAGACATAGGACTCCTCTTAGACACTAAGAGTTCCTTAGTCTTAAAATACTTATAGTGATTAGGTGAACACCCAACCTAACCCTAGAGACTTAGAAGAGTTAGCCATAGGAATAGGTCATGCCTTAGGGGTGTTAGAAAAACTTGCCTATGCTGAACCAAATCCTCACTTCCTTCTTTCAAGTCAAAACTAAAATAAATTCCAACTTAATTGATTTTCTCAAATTCAAATCAACTTCAAACTCAAACCATTTCCACATCAAATCTCAAATCAATTCCAACTTAATTGATTTTCTCAAATCTTAAATCAATTCAGATGGATTTTCTCAAATCATGAATTAATTCCAAATGATTGAAATCCATGATTGAATTCCAAATTTAAAAATCTTTCTTAAGTCACTTTGATTCCTTCTTATGGAAATAGCTCAAGTCAAATCCAAATTAATTCAAATTAAAGAAATTTTCTCATAACCCATTTATATTCTCATTTATATTCACAAATATAATTTAATTATAAATTCAAATATCCAAAATCAAATTCCAAACTCAAACCCAAATCTAATCAAAATCCAACTATGCTTCTTCAAGTTAAATTCTTGAACTTAGCAACCAACCTCACAATTCAAACCTTTGGATTTTCTTCATGATTCAATCAATCCTTCAATCATGAATCCAAATATAAACATAAACTTCAGTCATCAAACCAAAACTAAATTCAAAAATCAAACCTAAGTCAAACCCATGTTCACCTTTTTAATTTGAAAATTGTCAAGTGAATTAAAAACCCATTTGACTCAAAATCACTTGCAAGTCAATTGATCCACTTAGCTCACTTGACCCAAAGTGACCTAAAGTATCCCTTTTGAGCCAAATTCTAATATTGCCCAAATTGGATTGAACTGCATTTAATCCTCTGAGCAACAATCATCATGAGATTATCAATCGCTCAAATTGATTCAAACCAAGTCAAACCTAAGGGTTGACCAAGTCGACACTTAGCCAAAATGAAACTAAAACTAGCCAAAATCCATCATAGGCTAAATTGATTGAAATCATTGATCAAAACCAATTCATGATCAATATTTGAATTGACCGAGTCATCATTTGACCTAACCAAGCCCAATTGGACACTTGACCTAAAAAAGTCAAAATGTGTCAAATCTTGATCTACGCCAAATTGATTGACAATGTCAAATTCATTTCTACCACTTGTTGAACTTGATTGGCTCATTGGTAGTAGACCCAATTGACCATGAACCCAACTTGACTGGGTCAAATTGAAAAATCAAATCAAACTAAGATTGATTGAAACCAAAGCTTACAACACATTTCAAATGACCAAAAAAACCTAAACCAACCCATGACCTAACCTAATTAGGTCAAAGGGTCAAAGTGGTTAACTTGACCCATCTGACCTAAATAAAATCAAATGAACCAAAATCAAATATATACCAAATTGACCCAAACTAATGATGCCAACAAATTTCAACTGATCATATGAACTTGACCTAACCCTTGGTTTGACCCAACTTGACCAATTGGTCAACTTGACCCAAGTTGACCCATTTTGACCTAAATGGGTCAACATGAGCCAAATGACATCAAATCAACTCCAAATTCTTTAAAATTTGGCCCAACCTAATTTCAAACTATTCTAAATCTTCCCAAAGTGAAATAAAGCCAAATTACCATTTTACCCTAGGTCAAGGGTAACCATGTATTCTACTTGGAATTGGTTATATCCTTTTCATGGCCACTTGGCACCCTCTTAGTGAACCAAGTGGACACTAGTGAATGTGGTGCACATGACACAATGGGTTTGGGTTAGCCGAACCCAACCCTAGGCCAAAACAGACCACCTAATAAGAAATTCTCCACATGGGATCACTCCCCCACTCATTTCAAGCACATGGGAGCTTCACCACTCCACTCAAAGGCCAAAACTGAATCACGTGGCATCAAAAATGACCTAACAAACTCAATGAGCCTAATTAATTTGATCAAAATGACATGTGAAAGCTCGACCGTCTGATCCTTTTAGGGGGAGATATACTCGCCCTAATTTCATTTCATTTACAAGGATTCACATTTGATTGAAGCATAGGAACTCAGAGGAAGAAATTTCAAGCTCCCCCAAGGTCTCCTAAGCTATTTCAAATTCTTCATTTTCAGTTATGCTTAAACCAAAAATAAGGGAGGTGAGTGAGAAATCCATCTTGCTCAATTCACCACCATAGCTCAATTCCTCCTTCAAGCACCTTAAGGGGACCCAATCGAGCTCACCCAAGTCTTCTTCCAAGATTCCAAGGTATGGGAGGAGGGGTCTAGACTAAGGTCGCAAGCATTTGAAGAGGACTTTGATTAATAGGAAGATCTACTCTACCTCAAGCCCTCAAACCTTTAACAGGACTTTATCTCCACTAGACGAAGCTACCTTGACGGTTGGGAGCATGGGTGATAGCCTCCAATGAGGTACTATTCAAAATCGAGCTCGCATTGAATTTTCTTTGGTCCTTTTTAAAGAGAAGTGTGACCTCAAGTGAATTTGGCAATTAGATATTCATCTCCTTGTATGTTGATGGTGTGGGTTCAATTTTAGCTCAATCCAAGCTCAATCGAGCTCAAATCAAGCCCTAAGGGATGGACGGTTGCCCTCTCCCATAGGTGAGCTCAAGGATGAATCATGGACCGCCCATCTCGCATATTTTTGGATGGACAATTCTAATTAATCCACGTTAGATCATCCGATTTATCCTATTAGAACCGCGTTTAATCCCACCATCAATGGACGGTCAAAATGCGTAATGCTACGCAGGGCATAGGATGTGATAACTTAAGTGATGAACCCCGTTACACCACATGGAAAGAAACCCACAATCCATGTAAAAAGGATTATTCATTAGTAGGCCTCTAATTAAGTTTTAATCACGAATCTTCAAATTTACATAACTAAATATGGAAAAATAAAATACAAACTCAAATGCATTTTGAAGATATTTGAATAATATAAATTTAAGTTTGATTTTGAACAATAAATTTTGCAATTTGAGTTTTTTATTAGAATATAATTATGTTAATTACTCTATTATTTCATTGATTAATTTCAAACTTCTCGTGTATGTTTGGTGGGATAACTTGCCTCCCTAATTTTCTTAGAATTTATTAATGGTTTAATTAGGTAATTGCTTCACTCATATACTCTCTTTAACCTATTAAATAGTGATAAATTCATTAATTAAGTTTGCTATTATCTTAGAATAGTGAATGGTCTTGGGAATGAGATTGGGAGTTCTCTCCCAAATCTTCCCCAAGTTTATTTCATTTGGATAAAATATAATTAAGGTGAAAATTAATTAAATAATTTAATCACTTAATTGAATAGCTTAATTCAAAATTTTAAAATCAAATCCATCCAATTTAAATCATTTCCTTCTTGGGTAGATACTTGGGTGTTCAATAACTTTAAAGGAAATCAAATCTAACCTATATGTATGGGAAGGGTTATGAAAGTACTTACATTAAAACCTTTAGTTTAATTAATCATTAATTATGAGCCAAATGCATTCGACACCTTTCTTTCTTAAGTGCATTACTGATTTAAATTTCTTGTGATTTTATGTCATACATTGGCTCATAATTATCTGGTTAAATATGTTAAAGTGGTGTAAGTAAGGTGTAATTAATTAAATTAATGTACACCTTAACCTAAACAAAATATAAAATTAATCTAATGGTTCTAAAATTAAACTAAAATAATACACACATGTGGAAAATGGGTTAGGACCAGCAAACCTTCTCACATTTCTTAAATTAAAATCAAACTCAAAACAAAGCTACAAATTTCTTTAAATAATTTGATTCACTTTAAATAATCTTATTCCATAGGATTGTCTTTAGGAATTAATTAGGGTGAGTGAAGTTACATGTTTACATCACTTCATTTCTTTCTTAGCATGCTAAATGTGTATGTCATATGAAAATTTTGCATTCATGTCTCTTGAATGAATTAAAAATGAAATGTTTCCTTTATGTCAAATTGATGGTTTTGGCTAAAGTAAGAATATGAATGGCTATTATCGCAATTAAATCCAAAATACTTTCAAAACTTATAAATAAAACATTAAAAATGAAAGGTATGCTACTCATAATTATTTATAAGCTTGCATGTGAGTATAATATAAATATGTGCATTACGTGACTTTTCCTTCTCTTCTCTTTTAACATAGTTTTGAATAGGATTTGCAAAGTGTACAATTTTTTTGAAAAGAACACAACACTTGTTTAAATCTATTCCTATTCCTTCCTATGTTAGCATTTAAGAGGGACCTTTACATTTGTACAGATAAATTAAATAACAAAAATCAAACAAACAAACATAAGCCTTTTGCATGATTCTCTTTTCATGTATTTCTCTTTGTACATGCACATGTATTTAATAAAAGTGGTATATTAGTTTGGACACCCTGGGGTTGTGAGGCTTTAAGTAGCCCCAAGTACGTCATGTACCTTATACCCCTAGTGTAGAAAATAATGGCATCGTACTCACTTATGTCTATCATACATGTAAATGTGCATATGAATAATGGATAAAAGAATCTCTCTCTCTTTCTACTTATCAAAATCATGCATACATGAAACATTTCAAATTTCCTTAAGCAATATCTTGTAGCATTAATCATGAAGGTGTGCTAAACCATTTCCATTTGCATGTATAGATATGCTTAGGGTTCATCTATATGCATGTTACACATGTTGAAAAGAAATAAAGTGTTGTGTGTTTTGTGATAGTAATTCACTTTACTTAATCTTAAAATGCCTTTCTCTTTGAATAAGTTTGTTTAGAGTCATTCTAAACTTAGGACTAATTAAAAACACATAATAAAATATTCACTAAATAAAAATCATTAATGAGTCTACCTTAGAAATTACTTAAGGTAGTGTGGAGAAAATTTTCTATACAGGAGAGTCGCCTTCCAAATTTGTTCTTGAGAAATGAAAGTGGCAACACCTTATATAAATATTCATCTTGGTAAGATGTCAGTGATCTGTACTTATTCAGTGATCGATCATCAAAAAATAGTGTACAATCTCGAGAGATAGAACTCACTACCCTTTAATGGAACAAATCACCTCAATAAGGACTCCTAAGGATGATGGGTCTGCATATGTATGAGAGATTCTTCCCCTACTTTACACGAAAAAGTAAAGTAGGGTTAATTTTAAATCGGGTTCATTAAGTTCCCTATAGGGGCAAGCCCCCATAATTAATTACATTCTAAGGGACGGGATCCCTTAGGAAAACTCTTGATTAAGGTAAATGATCATTATCTCTGAAGATTTCAATAGGAAGGACTATGAATTGATTGGTTTATATTTCTGAATATCAAATGGGATTGATCAAAAGAGGGAGTTATTATCGAGGCCAAAATGGGAAACAAGTAGGAGATGCCTATGATGCCAAAATGGGAAACAAGTAGGAAACCTAACGAGCATCTCAAACTATCCTATAGTTGGGCTTTACAATTTAGAAATTGATTTAGTTTGTTTGAGTTATATTTTTCATTAGAAATTATGACTTAAGATTCCTAAACACAAGGTTAAGAAAATGCCTAGGAAGTGAGGAATTATGCTTATGACCCACAAATGGGAGAAGCAATCTCAGAACCTAAATCTAGGGAGCTTCGGCTAGGGCTGAAAGAATAACCTAAATATAAAGCAAAAATGGGTAATTGGTTTGCCTTCACAAGAAAGGACAAACCACCCGACAGCTTGGACTTACAATCGCCTGGGGTGGCCACCAACTAACTCCTATAATTTTAAATGCATGTTGGCAAGTTTTTATGCTTATGTAAGATAGCTGAATTGTTATTATTTAGAAAGAGACTAAGTCCTTAAACTTACTCTCTAAAGAGACTAGATCATGCAAAGGGACATGCTTCAAATGACCTAAATCTAATGCAATTCAAATTTCCTTTTATTTTTATTTTTGGACAATTATTTTGACTCGGGCTAATAAGATTTTTATGGCTAATGCATGAGAAATCAGATTATTGGCCAAAATCAGCTAGAATCTAGGAGGTGAGTTTCCACCACGACCCTCAAAGGTCAAGTCAGGTTCTCTGACAATGGTGGAAGCCCTCTAATCAAAAGTGAAATAAGATGCATTTGTGCATGATATTATGAAGAAATGCTTATCCAGCTAAGGGTTGCTAATTCTTTTATCTTGATTTTAATCCTAAGCTTTAAGTGAGGTTATGAGTTGTTTAATTTTTATTTGAGTTGTTAAGTTGGGTAAAAGATTTTTCTCTAAAGAGCCTAATCCACATCGGGCCATACATAAAGTAAGGAAGAAACTAGAAAAAATATGCCACTTAATGCAAAACCTAAACAAATCATCAATCAATTTATAAAGCTAATCGTAAAAGAATAAATGGTCGTTTATGGTCAGGCACCACCGCACAAACTTGAAAAATATCAAATATGGGTAGCCGAGCTATACCCTTATACAACCCGGATTACAAATGAATTGAATTACAATTTAAGCAAAGGAATTCATTGTTATGGGGGTCTTCAAGCTTTATTCTTCTTTCTTGTTTCTTCTTTCTTTCTTTCTTCTTCTTTCTTCTTCTTCTTTGGTTCCTCCTTTAGATGGTTGGATGGTAGATGCTCCAAGGCTTCACATGGTGCATAAGATAGGATCTTATGACCAATGCTCATCTTAATCCCCATAATAAATCATTCCAAAATCCTAAATATACAAATTTTTACATGAAAAGGAAAAGTAGAAATCTAACACACTAAAACAAAGGTTAGTTAAATCACCACACAAATCTCAAGCATGTATATTGGACTTATCACCCCACACATGGGTGACTAAGTCCACCTTGCCTATGGATTATGCTAAGGGGTATAACCACCTACAAGCAAGAAGCATTTATATTTTTATTTATGATAGCACCCCTTAAGCACAATCCCCTACAGAAAAGAATAGTTAGACTAAGCACTTCCTACCATTCATTCTATGAGCATACACCCTAACATCCAGTCTAAAACATATATCACAAAAAAAATATAACATCAAACCATGCACCAACCTAACCTAAGGCTAGAAGTGGTGACTTAGGCTAATGTGTGTGCTTTGAAGGTTTGTGTGGTATGCTTAGCTTAGGACTTTAGGTTCAAGTTTTCTAAATGTGAAGAATATGTTCAACTTAGAGGAGGGTTTCATTTAAGTTATTTAAGTATTTTGGGTTATTTTTATTTTATATTTTAATTTGATTTGAGTGAAACCTACAATTAATTACTAAGTTATAAAGAGAGGGAAAGAGAAGGGAACTTCTCTTTCCTTCCTTAATCCTTAAGTAATTTCTAAAGTTCACATTTTAATTTCATTTAGTGAATGTTTTGATTACATCTTTAATCAATCCTAAGTTTAGATAAACCCTAAACAAACCTATTAAAAAAGAAAGACATTTTAAGATTAAATAAAATGAATCAAAATTCACAAAACACACATTACTTCATTTTCATTCCCAACATATATAACATGCATATGGATGGACCCTAAGCATATCTATACATGCAAATGCGAATAGTTAACACACTTTATGATGCATGCTAAGTAATCCATTTAAGAAAATTTAGAAGTTGAATATACATGATTTTTCTTAAGTAGAAAAAAGTTTTCCTTATCCAAAAAGTCACATACATACATGAAAGTAACAAAGGCATAAGTGAGTATAGCACCATTGTTAACCATAGAGGTGTAAGGTATAAGACCTACTTAGGGCTACTTAAAGCCTCACAACCTCGGGTTGTCCAGACTAATATACCACTTTCTTAAGTACAAACATGTATATAAAGAAATGAAATGGAGAAAGAATATGCAAAAGTTATTTAATAGATTTATTTTATGCAATTTATGAATACAAATATAGTAATTTCTTGATGATAGCATATGGGATGAATAGGGTATAGAATTAAGTAAGTGTTGGGTTCTTTTCAAATGAACCCTACATCTTACCAACTCCTATTCAAAACTATGCTAACATAAGAAAGAAAGGAAAGGCTACACTAAACATGACTTTATAATCCATCACATGCAAGCTTATAATTAAGATATGAATAGCACACTTTTAGATTTGATATTTCATTTATAAGTTTTGAAAATACTTTAGATTTAGTAGTGATAATAGCCACTCATATTTTACTTTAGCCAACACATGCACATTTGACATAAAGTAAACAATTTCATTTTAAAATTTGAAACATTAAAATATGAATGCATGAATCATATGACATGCAACTTAACATGTTGGGAAAGATCCAAAGCAATTAAAGCATGTAAACAAACTCACTTTACTTAAATCCTAAAGTCATTCTTAAGGAATAAACAAATTCAGAATAAATCAAAGTGAATTTCAAAATAATTTTTGTTTAGTTTGATGTTTGAATTAATTTTGAAAAGATGAGATGAGTTTGCTATACCTAACCCATTCCCACATGTGTTTTATATTTTTGTTTAATTTTTAGATAATTAAATTCATTTTAAGTGTTGATTAGGTTAGAGTATGAATTAAGTAGCTTAATTAACCCTTACCAACACCATCTTAGAAGAATTAACTAAGTAATTATGAGCCAATGAGATGACATAAAACCCACAAGGTATTTAAATTTGCAATGCACCTAATAATGAAAAGGCTAATACAATTTGGCTCACAATTAAAAGTTAATTAAGCTAAGGGGTTTAGCTTAAGTACTTTTAAAACACCCTTTCATACTTATGAAAGGGGTTTTAATTTTCTTAATTAAACTTAGGCTATTAAACACCTAAGCATCTACCCAAAGTAGATTAATTAAGTTTTGAAACTTTTTAGAATTTTTGAAAATTGTTTAAAGTGATTAATGAGTTAACCCTTAATTAAGAGGGGATTAAGGAGAGAAAAGGGGTTTAGGGAATAGCTTAGGAAATGCCCCAAAATTATTCCATAAAACCCCTACCACGGATTTTACCTTAATCAAACTTAATCATAGATAAATCCACTAATCACCTTAATTACCCTTAATTACATGAAAGGGGTGATTAGGGAATGAAATAGCAATTCCCTAATTGAGCCCTCAATAAACCTCAAGAAAATTAGGGAAGGCAGAGGTCATCCCCTAAAATGAATCATAGAAATTTGAGATCAATTGATGACCTAATTAATGGATAATTAGCTAATTAAAATTCCCAAAGAAACCTAAATTTAGAGAAAAGGGTATTTTAAAATTCATTAAAACCTTTTTTTAAAATATTCTAGATGAAATTATCTTTCCATAGCATTTTTCTTTTTATTTTTTTGATTTTTCTATGAAGAGTTACGAAATTTGAAGTTCTAAGTTAATTAGAATTAATTAACTAATCTTATTAAACTCAAATCTCACGATGCGTGCGTGGCGGTCAAACGCTTTATGGCATCGTGAGGGTGTGACTTAAATGTCACATCCCAAATGGCGGCGACGGTGCACGCGCAAATTTCCTCAGCCATCCGATCAAAGATCGCACGGCTAAGGATTAACCCGTGGTTTAAAACATATAAAGGATTTCTAAAATGTGCTAAATAATCTCAGTCGTCCATCTAAAATGCATGGATGGACGGTTAAGATGAGCCAAGTTCTTCCCTGAGGATCATTGGAGACCGTCCATGATCAAGGGAGATCCCGATCTAGCATAATCATACAAACTCAACCCACACCATCTAAGCATAATTACCAACCTATCCAATGATTGATTTCTCATGCATGAACATTTTCATAAAGGACCAACACCAAGCTAAGTGGTCAAAAAATTACATACCTCAATGTGATCACGACGCTCGAGCTCGATGAGGTAGCTTCGCTGATGGAGACTGAAAGAAGTTTTGTGAGTAGATCTCATGGAACAACACCACTTGCTCTTTGGCTTTGATAATTGCACTCTTCCTTACTTGGGAACTTGAGGAATTCTAGGTACTCAACTTGATCCTGGTGGGAGGAAAAGGCAAGAAATTTGAGATGGAAGGATTGAATAGATGAGCTCCCTATTTTCTAAGGAAGAAAATCAGAAAGCTAAGATTCAAATCCTCTTAGAAGCTGGATGCTCTCTGATGATTTAAGGTTCCTAGGCTCAATCGACAAGTGAGTGAAGTGAAATTTCATTAAATTGGGGAGTATATCTCCCTATGGCAAGATCGAGCATAAATGCTTTGCCATTTTGATCCAATTGACTACATGGGAGGTTTGTTATGTTGAGTGCACACATGGTGGATCCCTTGAGTGGAATGCCAACTTTCCATGTGCTAAAATTGAGCTTAAGAGGGAATTTTCAATTTGAAGCCATGTGGTCTTTGGTCCATGGGTCAAATGGGCTGACCCAAACCCATTGGGTGTACCACTATCACTAAGTCCCCTTGATCTTTAGGAAAGCCTCATTATGAAGAGTGTATGACCACCCATGGCAGCCAAAATTTGTTCTATGTCCTAGGGGTAAAATGGTCATTATGCTATTTGTCCACTTTGGACATGTTAGCTATGTGGAGAAACTAGGTTTGGCTAAGTTTCATTGGATTTGGAATCCATTTGATAGGGTTTGTCTCATGTTGACCCATTTAGGTCAAAATGGGTCAACTTGGGTCAAGTTGACCATAGGTCAAATTGGTCAAACCAAGGGTTCCAAGTTCATATGACCATTTGAAATATTTTGGTGCTTTGGTTCAATTCAATTTGGTATATATTTAATTTTGGCTCATATGATTCACTTAGGTCAAATGGGTCAAGTTGACCTATTTGACCCATTTGACCTATTTGAGGTAGGTCAAGGGTAGGTTAGTTAGTCATATGGAGTGGATTGGTATCTTTGTTTCCAATCAATTTGGGTTAGTTCAATTTGGCTCAACATGACCCCTTTAGTCAGGGTCTAAGGTCAATGGTTGGGTCTAGTTGGCCAATTGTGGCTTTGGTCAAGTTCCAAAGTTATTTGGAATGGACTTGATCCATTGGTTTCAATCAATTTGGCTTAGATCAAGTTTTGACATATTTTGGCCCTTTAGGTCAAAATAAAATGGGTCAACTTGTGGTCATTGGGCTAGGCTCAAATGTTGGCTTGGTCAAGTTCAAACATAGGTCATGAGTGAACTTAGATCAATGGTTTCAATCAATTTGGCCTATGGTAGATTTTGGCTTAGGTTTCATTTTAAAAAGTGTTGACTTGGTCAACCCAGTAACTTTGACCCAATTTAATTGATTGATTGATCATCCATGATGATTGATCATGATGAGAGAGATATATGAGTTTGGTTCAATCCAATTTGGTTAGGATCAAAAGTTGGCTCATATACTTTAGGTCACTTTGGGTCAAGTGAGCCTATCAAATGGCTTGGTCAAAATGTTGATTGATTATATGGACTTATGATTGAAATATAACCATTTACAAGTGGTTTGAAGTCAAATGGATTTTGATCCATTTGAAAATTTCATATTCAAAGGAAGAATATGAAGGGTCTTGATTTTTTGGTTTTGGTTTTGATTGTGATTGAGGTTTGGATTTATATATGAGCTCATGATTGTAGATTGATTGAACATTAGAGAAAATCAAGGATTTGGCTTGATTTGAAGATGATTTGGCTAAGTTTAAGATTTTGGCCTAAAAGGCTTAGATTGATTTTGAGTGGGTTTGAGTTTGATTTTTGGAGTTGGTTCTCATTGTTTGAATTTATATTTCATTTATATATGTGAATATAAATGAGAATAGAAATTGATCATAAGAAAATTTCAAGAATTTGAAAGAGTTTAATCATGATTAAATCCATTAAAGAGAATTTAAGGTTTAAGAATTTTAATTTGAAATTTAATTTTTGGATTGGATTTGATTGATTTATATTTATACTTCATTTATATATGAGAATATAAATGAGAATACAAATATGTTTTGAGAAAACCCCATAGATTTGAACAATTTTGATCAAAGTTTAGGTTATATCCATTAAGGGGAATTTAAAGGATTTAAGAGAATTTTAAATTAGAATTTAATTTTTGAATTGGATTTGATCGATTTATATTTATATTTCATTTATATATGTGAATATAAATGAGAATATAAATAATTTTCAAGAAAATTTCATGGATTTGAATAGGTTTGATCAAGGTTTAGAGTTGATTTTGGCTAAGTCCTTTAATGGAAAATTAAAGGGACTTAAGAAACTTTCATGAATAGATTTTGAATTTTGAACTTGATTTGATGGGTTTGAATTTATATTTTATTTATAAATGGGAATATAAATGAGAATATAAATGAATCATAAGAAAATCTCAAAGATTTTAATAGGTTTGAATCATGATTTTTAAAAGTTTAAGAAAGGGTTAAGGACTAGAAATTTGAACTAGAATTTTGATGGATTTGGTCATGGGTTTCAATCATTGATTTCAATCATGGATCTCAATCATGGAATTAAATCATGGAATTGATTTGAGTTTGAGAAAATCAAATAGGATTGATTTGGAGTTTGACATGAAAGAAGGAAAGTGAGGAATGGTTTAAGCTAAAGGGTAGAAAATTTTCCTGTCACCCCTAAAGCATTACCTATTCTTATGGCTAATTCTTCTAAGTCATCTAGGGCTAGGTGAGAGTGTCCACCTAATCACTAGATGTGTCTTAAGACTAAGAAACTCTTAAAGTCTAAGAGGAATCATATGCCTAAGATGGAGAGGTTGAGAGCTCATTCTAAAAATAAGGTCAACAGGTAGGGAGGATAGAGAGGTTCTCTTCTCTTTTCCTCTATTTACAACACTTAATAATTAAGTATAGGTTCACTCAAATAAAATCAAATCATCAAATAAAATCAACCAAATCAACTAAATCACTTAAATGGAACCACCCTCTAAGTTAAACATTTTCATACTTAGAAAACTCTAACCTTAAAGATTAGCTAAGGCATACCACACAAACCTTAAATGGCACACATATTATACTAAGTCACCATTTCTAGTCCTATGTTAGGGTGGTGCATGGTTTAATTTTACTTTTTTTTTGTGATGTGATGTTTTAGTTTAGATGTTATGCTGTATGTGTGTAGATTGAAGGCTAGGACTATCTTAGTCTAATCATTATCATCTGGAAGGAATTATACTTAAGGCTAATAAAATATAAATGCTTTGTGTAGGTTGCTTATAACCCCAAAGAAAAATCCAAAATAGTGTGGACTTGGTTACCCATGTGTAAGTGCCAAGTCCAATTTGTTCATACATTCTTAGGGATTGTATGTTGTTTGGCTAATCTCTATTTTGCATTTTAGTTAGATTTTCTCATTTTCATGTAATTTTGTAATTAGATTTGGAATGATTGTTAATTAGATGAACATTGGTCATAAGACTATGTCTTATGTACTATGTGAAGCCTTTGGAGCAAGCACATTCCATCCAACCAAAAGAAGAAAGAAGGAAAAAAAAAAGAAAGAAATGATGAATGAAGAATTAAGACACCCATAACATGAATTCCTTCTTGATTATACTTAATTCATTTGTAATCCGGCTATAAGGGTAGAGCTCGACTAGCCAATTTTTTTTCTGGTTTGTGCAGTGGAGCCCGACCATAAAAGGCCTCTTATTCTTTTGCACTTGCTTTATAAATTGCTTGATGTTTGTTTAGCTTGTGCATTAAGATGCCATGTTTTCCTAATTTCTTCCTTGCTTCGATGTATGGCATGGATATGATTAGGCTCTTAGGGAATAATAATTTTTCTATCTAACTAATCAACTCAAAATTAAAAATTAGCAAACTAATAACCTCACTTAAAGCCCAAGTTATAAAATTAAGATAAAAGATTTAGCAATCCCTTAGCGGGATGTTGTATGTTTTCACATCATGCATAAAAAATATCTTATCTCACTCTTATTATGGAGGGCTTCCACCTGTGTTAGAGAACTTGGTTTGACCTTTGAGAGCCATGGTGGAAACACACCTCTTTTCTTATTTATTTTGGCCCATAATCCAATTTCTCATGCATTAGGCATATGAATCCTATAAGCCAGTGACAAATCAATAGTCCAAAAATGAAAATAAAACATAACAAAATTTGCATTAAATTTTAAGTCATTAAATCATGCCCTACATGATCTAGCCTCTTAGGGAGTGTGTTTAAAAACTTAGTCTCTTTCTAAATAAATAACATCTTACCTATCTTGCAAAAGTTTATTACTTGCCTATATATATTTAAAATCATAGGAGGAGTTAGTTGGCACCACCCCAAAGTGCTTATAAGTCCAAATGTGGTTTATACTCTCTTGTGGAGGTAAACAAAATACTCATTTTTTATCTTAGATTTAGATCGTACTCTGGTCCTCTCCAAAGCTCCTTAGAATTGGGTTCAGAGATTGCTACTTCCTTTTGCGGGCAATAAGCATACATCCTTACCTCTTAGGCATTTCCAAAATCTTGTATCATGGAATTATAAGTCCTAGATTTCTAATAAAAATTCAAATCAAACAAATAAATTACTTCAATTTCAAAATTATAAAGCCCAACCATAGGATAGTTTGGGGTGCTTACTAGGATTCCTAGTATTTTAAGCATCTCCTACTTATCTTCTCTTGGTTTCGATAATAACTCCCTCCTCTTGATCAATCCCATTTGATCTTCTAAAAATAAACTAGTTGATTGATAGTTCTATCTTTGAAATATTTAGAGACAATGATCATTTACCTAATTCGAAAGTATTCCTAAGGAATCTTGTTCCATAGGATGTAATTAACTATGGGGGCTTGCCTCCATAGGAAACTTAATGAACATGGTTTAAAATAAACCGCTACTTTTTTCTAAGTGGGGAAGAAATCTCTATATCTAAGACCCATAGTCCTTATTCAGGTGATTAGGTCCATTGTAGGGGGGTGACCTATATCTTCCAAGATAGTACACCTTTCTTCAATGTCATACCTGATCACCCTAATAAGAATATCTGCAGATCTACGTGGTGTCCCAACAAAGGTGTATATTCTTATTTTCATTTATCCTCTCCAAAAAAAGGGATTAGATGGAGATGAGAATATTTCACCATAATCACTCTTACAAAATGCGGGCCTCCATCTTTACAAGATGTGGGCTTGACCCATGAGAGCAATACTAATCTGAGATTCACTCTCTTTGATTTGGCCAATAATCTACTTCATCATGCATTTAGGCATATAAAAAATCCTAAAACCTGTCAAAAGATAAAAATGAAATAAAATATGCAAAGATTTTGCATTTGTAGATTAAGTAACATGCTCATACCACTCATGCTCTAATCTCTAAGTGTTTAAGACTTTACTTTCCAACTATCTAACTCATAACTAAAGGTTTTAAAATCAGGAGGAGTTATAAATTATAAGTCCATAAGTCAATGTTTCATTCTCTAGGAGGTGAACTATGTACACTTGCTAGATTTAGTCCCACTAAATGCTAAAGCTCCATATTTAGATTTGAGGTTGTTGTTTCTTTAGAAAGCATAAATCTTCACCTATATTTCTACATGTGTTGGGATTATAACATTAATCTAATGAAATTTCAATTCAAACAAAATATCTTCAACTTCAAATATATGAATCCCAACAAATAGATTGAATGCTATCTTCCTAGTATCATGAATTTCCTATTCATCTCTTCTTCCAAAATAAGTCTCTCCATTTCATATCCTTTTTTCGGGTACTTAGTTTATTTTATCCTTTGCTAGCCAACATCCTTGGTTTTAGCACCTCAATGAGGTCTTAACACCCTTATTCAACAGAAAATAAAAAATCTAATGAAAAAAAAATAACTAAAGACTTCCTTCTTACAATTTCTATGGTTTCTTCATTCCAAAATAAAGAAAATAAATCCTTTATGAAAACATCAATCTCCAAAAGCACTTTTCAAAATGCACATAATAAAATATTTGCACAAAAATTTTTTAAAATCATCGTCATCTAACAATCTTCATGATTGTTATATGTTGGATCATTTCAAAAATAAAATCCAACAATCATATTTTCCAAAAGCACAAATGAACATCTTCACTCAATTCATTTTGATGAAGATTTCATTTTCAAAAATAAAATTCATAATCATACTTTTCAAAAAAGCACAAGTGAACTTCCTCATTAAATTTATTGAATGAGGATTTCACTTTTCAAAAATAAAATCCAACAATCATATTTTCCAAAAGCAAAAATGAGCATCTTCACTCAATTTATTTTGATGGAGATTTCATTTTCAAAAATAAAATCCAACAATCATATTTTACAAAAGCACAAATGAACATCTTCACTCAATTAATTTTTATGAAGATTTCATTTTCAAACAAAAACAAAACCAACAATCATTTTTCAAAAATTAAGATCAACAATCATGAACATCTTCATTCAACTTGTTGGATGAAGATTTCACTTTCAACAAAAATAAAAACAATCATCATTTTTGAAGTCAAAATCAACAATCATTTTCAAAAATCAAAATCAACAATCATATTTTTAAAAAGCACAAATGAACATCCGCATTCAATTTATTGAATGAAGATTTCATTTTCAAAACAAAATCAATGACCATCTTTTAAAAAATTCAAAACAACATTTGGATCTTTCATTTAGCATACCCAAATTTGCTAAGTGACGATCCACTTTTCAATATCAATATCATAAAAAAAAAAACAAATTTGGATCTTTCATCTAGAATACTCAAATTTGCTAAGTGAAGATCCACTTTTCAAAATCAAAAAATCAAAAATTCAAGCAACATTTGAATCTTTTATTTTGCACACTCAAATTTGCTAAGTGAAAATCTACTTTTCAAAATAAAAATCACAAAAACATGAAACACATTTGGACACCCTTAGCATACCTAAATTTACCAAAAATCTTCTTTTCAAAATCATCAAAA
Source organism: Cymbidium sinense (assembly GCA_021442155.1). Lineage (NCBI taxonomy): Eukaryota > Viridiplantae > Streptophyta > Magnoliopsida > Asparagales > Orchidaceae > Cymbidium > Cymbidium sinense. The sequence continues at coordinate 21,439,152 of CM038217.1, read as the reverse complement.
CATGAAATACATTTGGACCTCCTTAGCATACCTAGATTTGCTAAGAATTTTCTTTTCAAATTCATCAAAACACAAAACACTTGGATCCTTTACTTAGCATACCTAAATTTGCTAAGTGGAGATCCTCTTTTCAAAAACAACAAAACACTTGAATTCTTCATTTAGCATACTCAAATTTGCTAAGAAAAGATTCCATTTTCATTATCACACATGATTCAAAAATAAGAAAACAAAAGAAGAAATTATTTTCAAACACCTCACCTAACATACTTAAATTTGCTAAGTGAGTAAATTCCAAAATCACAAATCAAAACAAAATCAATTGATCTTTACTTTAACATACTTAAATTTGTTAAATGAAGGGTCATCAAACTCAAAAATCAAATTCAAATATGAATCTATGGAAGCATCAATCTCTTTAAAAATATTTGTACTCATTTCCAACATACACAAATTTGTTGAAAATAGATTCTACATTCAAAAAAAAAAATTTTCCTTTCCAATCAATTCCAAAATCTCTCTTCCAAATTCATTTGATCCCCACTTAACACTTTCAAGTTGTTGAGTGTGGCTTCAAATTCTAAATCAAACTTCAAAAATCAGCAAAGCAAAAAATCTAATTCAAACTTGTTTTTCAACATGTAGATTTTCAGTCAATTTTCAGTCAGTTCAGTTTCAAATGGAAATAGAAAAATATGTGTTCACATTTCCTCATGGGATGGATTTGTCCTTGGATCAGCCATCCTCCCACAATCTGACTATGCCCACTTCATCCACTTTCGTTGAGGCTTTGAGGGGGCTAGGATCACATGTGAGGGGACCACTCTCACCACAGTTAGCAGGAATGTGGTGACCGGGCAAAAGCTGGTCATCCAGGTTGAGTTACCACCTGATTTAGAGATCCTCTCGTTGAAGAGGAAGACTGTGGAAGTTCCCATAATAGTAGCATTTCCAGTGTCAATGCATCGCCTCTCAGACTACCGTGGAGGAGTCACCTAGGGTAGTGTCCCCTCTCATTACAGATAACATGTTTCACCCCCTCTATGGATCAAATAGAAAGGATGTTTGGAGGATTTCAGCTTCACCTCACAGAAGTGCTTTAGGCTCCTATCGCTGGGAGAGGAGGAGGTCGACGCCGAGGTCGCTTATTCACCGAAGCTGCTTATGATGATCGGACCGGTTCAATTGATTGAGATTATGCCCACGGTGTGGGTATATCGTGCAAGAGAGACTAGGAGGCTCGTACATCAGTACATATCACCAGCCGGGAGCAGCAGAGGTACAACCGATAGTTAGTGGCTTTCATACTTATGGACTTTCCAAATCATCGTGCTACTTGCATCGATCATACTGATAGGGACTACCCATCACAGAAGAGGAGCTTATATTCAGAGAGAGTCGGTGGTGCCTCCACCACACCGTTCTAACCCACATCCACCATCTCTAGTCCAAGTCCCATCATCTACCATTACATCGAAGGCCATGAAGGCCGCATCTCGGGAGAAGAGGGCCCCACTGGTGATCCGGCTATGGCCAAGAGAACCCATTCCATCTACACTTCCTATTGTGGTGAGGCCAAGCCCTCGCTGACCTTCTCCAATTGTGGAGGGAAGGATGGCTACCTGAGTATCTAGTCATCCCATCACCACCACCACCACAACAGGCTATGGAGATTGTAGCAGTAGAAGGAGGAGGAGACAGTTTAGTCATCCCCATCATTATAGATCCTCCGAGGAGTACTACTACATCTAGATCTAGTGATATCCAGGAGCATCTTTCTTCTAGCAAGCAGTTCTCATGTGGGCTCTCCAACAACAACAGGTTAAATGCATTGCTTCATGATAAGGATCCTACTTGATAGTAATACGTAACTGGTAGTGATCCTAAATGACATTGTGACATAGTATTAAGAAGAAAATCTTAGGATGAATTTAGAGGATGAAAAGGTCGGTTTTGATCTAACAAAGATAATGATTAGAGGATTCAGTACATGGTAGATACAGGGTTTTCTTATGTGATCTTGACTTTGGAAATGTAGCGGGGATGACCACCTACCCACCTCCTTTAGCAAAGTAAAATGATGAACAAATAGAATGGGATGGAGAGAAACTTGAGGATTTGCTAGCATTTTAGCACATAACCATGCAGCATAATTCATCCTACTACAGGAGACTAGTGAGTTGTTTGCATGTCATGGATTGACTTTACCTCCATAGGCGTAGCACTTGTATAAGAAGGTAGTGGATAGTACCTCCATATAGGAAAAGAACATCAAAATCATGATTGAGTAGCAGGTGAGAGAAGCATTGGCTCAAGTCTAAGGAGGATCATCAATTCTAAAGGGTAGACCCTACCTAAAAGAATTCGATACCATCCAACATCCTAAGGGTTTTGTGTCACCTTCTTTCAAGACCTTTGATGGCGGTGAGACAAGCGACATAGCATTTTAGGGACAAGCTGTGGCAACCGGTGATGATGCTCTTTGTCTCTTTATCAATAACTTAGTAGAGCCTTTGATTGGTTCTTGAACTCCCAATAGTTTAGTGAAGATTTTTTGAATTTGGAGCAACTCTTCATTAAGAGGTTCTTTGAGCTCAGCAAAGGGTGATTGTAGGCGATCTCGTTGTGGCTCAACAACATCATGGTGAGTTTCTTATTGATTATATTCTCAGATGGCATAATTTGAGTATGAAATGTGAATCATAATTTTATCGACATACCAAGATTCTAAAGAATATCCATGGCCGGTCTTCATGCTCAAAGGTTTCACCATCAAAATATTTGAAGCTAATCAACAAGGCAACTAGGAGAAGCCAAATAGTTGCCTTTCGATCAATAAAAAAAGCCAGAAGCTTATGAGAAAAAAGTAGTGACGTGATAAACAAGAAGCGGTGGTAGATAGAATGAGAGACGGCTCCACCATCACTTTCCTCCTCTACATCACGGGGCCCTATCCATAGTAGCCTCCATGGCCTACGCCTCCTCTCATATCCATGTCAGCAGGTACACATACCGCGGTAGCTATGTCCTACTCTTGTGGATAAAATAAATAAGCCATATTTATTTAAGAGGGAGGTAATCGGGAAAATCTTTAAGAATCTCTTAAAGAAACCTAGTTTCTAGCTACCATAACTTAGAAGGCTGGAGGATGTGGGCAAGAGCAATGAACCTAACTTTTGCCCACCACATGCAAGGTCATGTTTTGGAGGATTGCTTTACATTTAAGGACTGGCTTGAACATAGCTTCAAGATAGGCACCATAGCTATCCCAAAGGAATACCTTGTAGAACAACCATCCATTAGGGTAATCCTTGGGGATACTGATCCTTCAAAACAGAAGGTTGAGATATATCTCAGAACCTCTAAGAAAATTATTTCAAAATCAAGAAACTTTCCTTGTGTGTTGAGTAGCTCAACCTCAACATCAAGGAAGGTTTGCAAGTGTCCAGACAACTTAGGGAAGGTAATCGGCAGTGATGGCCATGCAGGGCCTTGTGGACCCTTGGCTCCTCATATTCTTACTTTGTGAGCACCTCCTTTGACTCTCTTCTAGTAGACATCTTGTCGATGGGATGAGGGCATCAAATCTCACCCCACTTATTTTCTTGATTTCTACTACTCCTTCAAATCCAAGAAATCAAGGAATAAAGCTAGTTTATTATATGTGTCTCTTGATGGGTTGTAACTTCTATTCTTTTAGAAAACTCTTGTCTAAATAACAATTATAACAACTATGATCTTCCCTTTGATTGACTTTCCTTCTCACGAATACTACCTCTTGAGATAGACTTGGAATCATTTGAGAGTCCCATAGGAGAAGCTATAGGTGAGCCTAATGAGTAGGTAGAACCTCCCACTAACTTGCTACAAGAGATCACCAAAGTCAACCTCCATAATGGCAAGGTTCTACTTCCGAGGGAAGCACCTCAAAATAGAGGGAAATAAGTCATTGGTTGGGTCAAGAAGCCCCTCCACGGATGCTCCACCTTAGATATGCTTGTGGAGGATAGAAAGTGGATTACAATGTCTCTCTCACCTAAAAAAATACCATCTAAGTTAAGCATATGATGCCCTTGTCTTATCCAAAGAGATGAGGAATCATTAATCAAGGCTCTTCTTGATATTATGCTTAGCTCGGTACTTTTGTTGGAGATGAGGCACATTATTTCAGAGAAGCCCAAAAAGTTACCTTCACAGATGAAGACCTTCTTAAGGGACACAACCGTCCCCTACATTACGGTGGACATGGCGATTAGACTCTAGGGTTCTCTTGTTGATTGCATGTATTATGAGTCTAAAGACCTTGACTATTTGAGGATTGACATCTCCACACTGTGAGGAGATGGATGATGTTGAGAGGATTCAATGAACAAGGCGAGAGGGCTTTAGGTTCTATAGTGTTACCTTTGGAGATAGGTGAATGGAAGACTGAAGCCAAATTACATAATTGATTTGAATACTTTGTTCACTACTTTTCTTGGTAGGCCTTGGATACATAAGAATAAGATGATTCCATCCTCCCTCCATCAGTGCATCAAGTTCAAAAAAGATGGGATCGAGTACTGTGTTAAAGGATATGAAAAGCTATTTTCAGTCAGAGAGGTTGAGATATATGAGGATGTGACCTACTGTCTTCCTCAAAATACCTTTTCTCATGAACTTAGTCAAAATTCAAATGCAAAAGAAAATGAAGAAAAAGAAAAAAAAAGAAAAAGAAAGAGAAAAGAAAAAAATGAAAGTTCAAGTGAACGAGAAAAGGACATTGAGGAAGAAGTAGAGCCCCATATTTCATTTCATCCATAGTTTATTCGATCATATGAACATATGGGTAGGATGATTCAATTTCTACCAGAGCGGGAGGTAAAATAGAGCGGACATGGAAGACCCTAGTTGGCCATCATAGGGGTTATGTTCAGTTCAGTACCCTACTATTCACTTAGACTTGGAATCCAGCACAGAAGATGAGTCTCATGTAATTAGTATACCAGTCAACCCCTCTCAGCGGGTTTCATTGGAGGTGACTCTCAAACTGGATAACAACGAAGACCAAGCCTCCAGACAAAGCACAATTTTATTTGAATCAAGCTTATGTGAAACTATCATACAAAAGTTGGGAACCTTAGCTTTAACCTCACTTTCATCTCAAAAGTTGAAGGTTTAGTAGTTAAGGAAGCCCCTAAGTATTCCATTGATGCAGCTAAAGAAATTCATATTGGGATCATCATCCTCAAGTCCTGAAGTTGATGTAGAACTTGAGGATAATTCATATAAAGAATTAATGGAATTACCTTTTGATTGGTGCTCGCCTTGTATTCTTAATCTTGCAAAGAAGGGTTTGATTCCATATACATGGTCTAAGCACAAGTTAGAATACTTTAAAAAGCTGTGGAACAATAGAGGCAAGGATGCACAATCAAGATCAGGACTGGGATTTGGTATAGTGTGTATAGTTGATGACGATTATAGTTTGGTTGTCACCAATCATCTAGAGTCGATAAATTCTTCTCAAACCACACTAACTCTTATGAGGATGTGTGTTTAGAAACCTCAGATGATCCAGATGACCTCCAAATCAAAGATGCACTACTAGAATTTAAAGAGATTTATTCAACAATTGACAAGCTTAAAGAAATCAACCTCGGGACAAAAGAAAATCTTCACTCGACATACATCAGTTTATTGTTGAATGAAGAAGAAACCAATGAATTAGTTAAGCTATTGACTGAGTTTAGGACTGCTTTGCATGGAGCTATGAAAAGATGCTTGAATAATCTCCTGATGTTGCAGTCCACAAACTAGTAATAGAGCCTAACACTAACCCTATCAAGCAACCCCCTAGATGCAAGCGATTAGAAATCGAACAACAGGTCATTTCTGAAGTCAAGAAATTAATAGATGTTGGTTTCATAGGAAGAAAATATCTATCAGTTGCTTGATGTCATCCCGATTAAGAAGAAGATTGGCCAAATTTACTATGCATCGATTTTAAGGATTTAAAATAAAAGCATGTCCTAAGGATGAGTTTCCCTCTATACTATAATTAATGGTGGACATCACCTCATCTCATGCAATATTCTCCTTTATGGATGGGTCATACAACCAAATCAAGATCAAGATAGAAAGAAAATACTATTTTTTCAAACCTAGTCAAAATCTATTATATGGTCATGCATTTTGAGCCTTAAAATCTTTGGTGCTACATACCAATGGGCCATGGCTCGGATCTTAAATGAACTCATCCATCATCAGGTTTAGTGCTATGTTGATGATCTAATAGTCAAAAGCAGAGAAAAGGAAGAATATCTCTTTGACTTGAGAGTAGTTTTCGAATGGTTAAGATATTACAATCACAAAATGAACCCCCTGAAGTGTGCATTCGGAGTAGCTTCAGGGAAGTTCCTTGGTTTTGTTGTCCAACACAGGAATAGGGTTTGATCTAGAAAAGATCAAAGCTATCTTAGAAATGATACCCTCTAACTCAACTTAGATCTTTCCAAGGGCAGTTGGCATATCTAAGATGCTTTATTTCCAACTTATCAGGATGATGCAAGCCATTTTCAACACTTGTCAAAAAGGACACCAAGTTCAAGTGAGATGATAAGTGTCAACATGCCTTCGAAGATATCAAGTTGTATTTGATGAAGCTGCCAATTCTAGCAGCCCCTATCCCGGGCAGGCCATTGATCCTTTATACAACTACATTGGACAACTCCCTTGGTGCTTTGTTGGCCCAAGCTAACGACGAAGGGAAGAAGTGTGCTCTCTACTACCTCAGCCATCATCTAATCCTTGTTAAAGCGAACTACCCACCTATTGAGAAATATTGTGTAGCTTTTATCTTTGCATCCTAAAAACTATGACATTATATGCTTTCTCATAAGGTGAACTTGATTTCAAGAATTAATTCACTGCAGTATCTCATGACACGGCCGACATTATCCGGATGGTTGGCACATTATTTCATGATTCTCTCTCAGTTTGATATCACATTTGTACCCCTCTGTGTGATTAAAGGATAAGCACTAGCAGATTTCTTAGTTGCACACCCACTTCTCTTGACTCCGGTGGATCTCCATGAATAAACTTAGGGAGGTTGACAATCGATGGGAGATGTATTTTGATGGCACAACTTCCTTTCAAAAAGCACCGATCCGAAAGGCGGATAGTTCTCTTCTAGATCATGATGTGATGAGATTCTCATACTATCTCTCCAATCCACTAATGAAGTCAGTATGAGGCTTTGATTGATCGAGTTATTATAGTGTGTCAAAACATCATATGGGGATTCTCAGTTGGTCATCAACCAGATTGTTGGGTCCTACAAGGTTCTCAAACCCAAGCTTCATCATTACCACGTGTATACCATGAAGTTGTTGGCTCAGATCCCTGAGGTCACTATCTACAAGGTCCCTCGAGGAGAAAATGTTGTAGTAGATGCTTTGGCCAAACTTGCAAGGAATTAGCATGTCCGGAAGATGAGTCCATTCCAATAAGGGTCCAAAATAGACAAGTCCTATCCTTAATGATGTTGAACTCATCGAGAGATATTCTCTTGAAGGGGAGGTTACTGTTGCCAAAAAGGATGAGGAGCTAGATTGGAGGCAACCATTCATAGATTACTTGAACACTGGCAAACTACCTCAAGAGAAATCACAAGCCCATCAGGTGAAATAGAGAGCTCTCTCCTATGCTTTCGTGGATGGCACCTTGTACTGACGATCTTTCGATCAAATGTGGTTTTATTGTTTGGACAAGCATGAAGCCCGTAGGATCATGACCAAGGTATATTTAGGTATATGTGCAGCACATCAATTCGGTCCAAAGATGAAAGAAAAGATCAAGAGACTAGGAAACTACTGATCTTCAATGATTACAAACTGCATGAACGTGGCTTGAAGATGCCATCAGTGTCAGTTACATAGTGTGGTCCTACATCAACCACCTAACATTCTACATCCTACTTTGGCTTCATGGCCATTTGAGTGTTGGGGTACCAATATTGTAAGTCTGATCAATCCTCCTTCTTCCATGGGTCACTATTCATCTTAGCTATCACTGACTACTTTTCCAAGTGGTAATCCACTTAGAGGTCACAACGGCATGCTTTATTTTAGAACCATATCATATATAGGTTGAGGTTCTCATGAATTATATCGATAATGATGCGTATTCAAAACACCAAGATCAATGGCTTCGCCAGAAGACACGGTATAGATTAGAGATACTCAATGGCATAGCATAAGCATTTGTTGACCTCAATTTTAGAATGAGCTCTCAACCCCTCAACTAGACATAGACTCCGCTTAGATTTTAAGAGTTCCTTAATCTTAAGACACATCTAGTAATTAGGTGGACACTCAACTTAGCCCTAGAGACTTAGAAAAGTTAGCCATAGAAACAAGTCGTGCCTTTGGGGTGTTAGGAAAATTTTCCTACCCTTAGCTTGAACCACTCCTCATCTTCCTTTCTCAAGTCAAACTCCAAATCAATCTTATTTGATTTTCTCCAAACTCAAATCAATGCCACATGATTGAAACACATGATTGAAATCCATGATTAAAATTCATGATTGAAACCCATGAATGAAATTTCAAATTCTAAAATTTCCTAAGTCCTTTAAATTTTCTTTCATGAACTTAAATCATCTTCAAATCAATTCAAACTCATGAGATTTTCTCATAGCTCATTTATATTCTCATTTATATTCAAATATATAAATGAGATATAAATATAAATCAATCAAATCTAAACCCAAAATCAAAACTCATTTGACTTCAAAACCACTTGGATATTTTTCAATCATAAGTCCATATACAAGTTCAATCAAACTCAAATCAAGCTTTGACCAAGCCATTTGACCCACTTAAGCTCACTTGATCCAAAGTGATCTAAAGTACTCTTATGATCCAAATTCTATTCCTAACTAAATTGGATTGAATCAAACTCACCTATGCCTCTCATCATGATCAACAATCATCATGAGATGATCAATCACCCAAATTGGGTCAAACCAAGTCAAACCTTAGGGTTGACCAAGTAACTTAGCCAAAATGAAATCTAATATAGCTAAAATTAACCATAAGCCAAATTGATTGAAACCAATGATCTAAGTTCATTCATGAACTATGTTTGAACTTGACCAAGTCAACACTTGAGCTTAACCTAGCCCAATTGGCCACTTGACCCAAGTTGACCCAACTTGACCTAAAAGTCAAAATGTGTCAAAGCTCAAAATTATTCAAACCAATGGTTCAATTTCATTCCAAGTCACTTGTTCAACTTGACCAAAGCCTCAATTGACCAACTAGACCTAAGAATTGACTTTGAACCAACTTGACTAAAGGGTATGTTGAGCCAAATTCAAACTTAACCAAAATTGATTGGAAACAAAGAACCAATCTTCATGACTAATGAAATCTAAACCTACCCATGACCTAGCTCAAATAGGTCAAATGGGTCAAATTGTCAACTTGACCCATTTGACCTAAATGAGGTCATATGAACCAAATTCAAACCTAAACCAAATTGAATCAATCCAAAAACCAAAATATTTCAAATGGTCATATGAACTTGACCCTTGGTTTGACTCAATTTGACCCATTGGTCAACTTGACCCAAGTTGACCCATTTTGACCTACATGGGTCAACATGAGCCAAACCATACCAAATGAACTTCAAATCTAATGAAACTTGTCAAAACCTATTTTCTCAACATACCCAACATATCTAAATTCAAAAATCAGCCAAATAACCTTTCTACCCCTAGGCTATAGAATAAATTTTGGTCCAAATCCATGGAGAATTTGGTCATATCCTCTTCATACCTACTTGATACCTTCTAATAGGTCAAGTGAACCTTATGGAGGGTGGTGCACCCAACCCAATGGGTTTGGGTTAGCTTGACCCAGGCCAAACCGAGCACGCTTAAAATTGGCCATATGGGAATCATGCCCCCACTCATTTTGAAGCACATGGGAGGTTACCACTCTACTCCCTAGCCCAAACCAACCATGTGCAAGCTTTAATAGACCAAACAACCCATTTCCTAAGGTCAATTGGATCAAAATGAAAAGTAGAGCTTTGGCCGTCCAATTACCATAGAGGGAAATATACTCCCCCTAATTCCACTTGAATTTAATAGAGGCTAATTCGATTGAGTAAGGGAGAGTGTTAGGAGCTATTCCAGAGTGATCCTAAGCTTCCCAGAAGGATTTTCAATTTTCCATTCTCGGTTCCTCAAGTGAAAATAGGGGAGCTCCATTGATTTGCAAACTTTTCTCCACACACCAAATCAAGTCAATTCCCATTGCACACTCCCTCAGGGGACCAAGTCGAGCTTGCCCAAGCTCTCTCTTAAGTTCCAAGGGCAAGGGGAGATCTAATTCCATCAAAGCTGCAAAGGAGCTAAGAAGGGATTGGTCCATAAAGCTATCCACTCCACCTCAAGAGCTAATACTTTCACCTTGTCTCAACATGAAGCTCCTCAAGGAATCGAGCATGGGTGATCACCTCCCGGTGATGGCATTTTTTACTCAATGTGTGAGTCCTTTGTGAAAGAAATTTTAATGGCATGAGATTTTGACTATTAGATATGCTTGCCATTAGGGTTAGATGGTGTGTGCAAAATTTCATTCTAATCCAAGCTCGATCGAGCTTGGATCTTCCCTTTAAAAGTGGATGGTCTCCATTATTCCTCATGGAAGAATAGGGGTGATCTCTAGTCATCCCTCCGCACATTTTGGATGGACGGTCGAGATTAAATGCACATTTTATATCTAATTTTATCCTTTTAAAACCTCATATTAAGTCCTGGCAATTCGATCCTTGATTGAACAGTGGATACCAAATCGTGTAGCGTCGCCGCCATGCGGCACTATGACAAGATGTTTAAGTTTCCTCTCACGGATCGACGCATGGAAAGCACATCTAAGTCAGCTTACGCATGGCATGCCGTGGGATTTAGGGATTAATTAAGTGTTAAATACTTCTAATTAATCCTCTAAAGTTTAAAAATTCATATCTCTCTAAAAAAATCAAAGAAATATGAGGTAAATTTTTACTAAAAGATAATTTAATCTAGAATATTCTAAAATTGGTTTTAACAGATTTTGAATTGTGTCTTTCTTTGATTTTAGTTTTATTGGAAATCTTAATTTGCTAATTACTCCCTAATTAATCCACTAATTAATCTCAAACTTCTTGGGTATATTTTGGGGGATGACTTCTGCCTCCCCTAATTTTCTTGGGATTTATTAGTGGTTTAATTGGGTGAATTGCTAATTCATTTCTTAATTACCCCTTTCATGTAATTAAGGATAATTAAATATTTGATTAGTATTTTAATCCCTTGTTGAAGTTGATTAAGTTTTTTTTAGTGAATAGGAGGTTTGGAGAATAATTTTGGGGCACTTTTCCTAAGCTATTCCTTAAACCCCCTTTTTTCTTTCTTAATCCTCTCTTAATTAAGGGCTAATTCACTAATTACCCTCTTAATTAATTTTTAAAAATTCTAAAATCTTCCTGAACTTAATTAATCTACTTTGGGTAGATCCTTAGGTGTTCAAGAGCCTAAGTTCAATTAAGAAAATCAAAACTCAATTCATATGTGTGAGGGGTGTTTTGAAATTACTTAAGTTAAACCCCTTTGCTTTATTAACCATTAATCATGAGCCAAATTGCATTAGTCCCCTTTCATCCTAGGTGAATTACAAATTTAAATTCTTTGTGAGGTTTTATGTCATCTCATTGGCTCATAATTACTTGATTAACTATGCTAAGGTGGTGTAGGTAAGGGTTAATTAACATGTTTAATTAATACCTTAACCTAATCAAAGTATAAAATGAATCTAATCATCTAAAAATTGAACAAAAATATCAAACACATGTGGGAATGGGTTAAGAATAGCTAACTCAAGTCACATTTTTAAAATTCAATCAAATTCAAAACCAAACAAAAATCATATTAAATAAACTTTGATTTACTTTAAGCTTTCTTATTTCATAAGATTATCTTTAGGATTTAATTAAAGTGAATGCATTTACATGCTTTCATTGCTTTAGTTCTTCCCCAACATGCTAAATATGTGTGTCATGTGGTTTCATGCATCCATGCTTTTCAAAAATCAAATTTAAAATAAAAATATTTTCCTTTATGTCAAATTGCATGTGTTGGCTAAAGTAAGAATATGAGTGGCCATTATCACTACTAAATTCAAATTATTTTCAAAATACATGAATCAATTATCAAAAATGAAAGTGTGTTACTTATATCTTATTTATAATTTTTCATGTGAGTAAAGTATAAGGATGTGCTTAGTGTAGGTTCTCCTTCTCTTCTCTTTTAGTATAGTTTTGAATAGGATTTGGCAAGTTGTATGGTTCATTTGAAAAGAACCTAATACTTGCCTAATTCCATATCCTATTCATTCCTATACTATCACTTAAGAAGGATACCTATGCTTGCACATATAAATTATATAAATAAAATAAATCAACCAATACCAATTTTTGCATTCTTTCTTTTCCATTCATTTCTTTTTGTACACATGCTTGTATTTAAGGAAAGTGGTATATTAGTCTAAACAATCCTAAGGTTGTTAGGCTTTAAGTAGCCCTAAGTAGGTTTTGTACCTTACACCTCTGGTTAACAATGGCATCGTACTCACTTATGCCTTCCATACATTCATATGTGCATGTGAAAGTTGGATAAAAAAATCCCTTTGCTACTTAATGAAAATCATGCATCATAAACTTTCAAATTTTCTTAAATGAATTACTTAGCATGCATCATAAAGTGTATTAAACATTCTCATTTATGTATAGATATTCTTAGGACTCACTCATATGCATGTTATACTGTTGGGAAAGAAATGAAGTGATGTATGTTTTGTGAGTTTGCTTCATTTTATTTAATCTTAAAATACCTTTCTTTTTTAATAGGTTTTTTTAGTGTTCATCTAAACTCAGGATTAATTAAAATACTTAATTAAAATATTCACTAAACAAAATTAAAAAAACATGAATCCACTTTACAAATTACTTAGGTTAGGAAAGGAAAGAGAAGTTCTCTTCTCTTTCCCTCTCTTTATAACTTAAACCCAATCAAAACATAAAATAAAATCAACCCAAAATAATTAAATCACTTAAATGAAACCCTCCTCTAAGTTGAACATGCTTCACACTTAGAAAATTTTAATTTAAAAGTATAGCTAAGCATACCACACAAACCTCCAAAGTACACACATTAGATTAAGTCACCACTTATAGCTTTAGGTTATGACAATGCATGGTTAGATGTTTTGCTTTTATTTTGTGATATATGTTTTTATCAGGATCTTAGGTTTTATGTGCATAGAATGAATGATATGGAGATCTTAGTTTAACCATTATATTTTGCAAAGGATTATGCTTAAGGGGCGCTATAATGAATAAAAATATAAATGCTTTTGTTGTGCAGGTGCTTATACCCCTAAGCATAATCCAATAGACCATGTGGACTTAGTCACCCATGTGTGGGGTGATAAGTTCAATTTACATGGTTGTGATTTGGTTTGTTTAGCTAACCTTTATTTTGGTGTAGCTAGATTTACTTTTCCATGTAATTTTTGTAATTAGATTTTGGAATGATTGTTATGGGGATTAGGATAAACATTGGTCATAAGATCTCATCTTATGTACTATGTCAAACTTTAGAGCATCCACCTTCAACCATCTAAAAGAAGGAACCAAAGAAGAAGAAGAAAGAAGAAAAAAGAAGAAAGAAATGAAGCTTGAAGACCCCCCATAACAATGAATTCCTTGCTTAATTGTATTTAATTCATTTGTAATACAGGTTGTATAAGGGTAGAGCTCGACTACCCAATTTTTTTTCGGGTTTGTGCGGTGGTATCTGACTACAATGCATCTTATTTTTTTTATTAGCTTTATAAATTAATTGATGATTTTTTTTAGCTTATGCATTAAGTGGCATCCTTTTTCTTAGTTTTTTCCTTGCTTTATGTATGGCTTGGATGTGGATTAGGCTCTTAGGAAAAAATAAATCTTTTTAAACTTAATAATTCAAAACTAAAAATAAAAAACGATAACCTCACAAGCTTAGTAAAATAAAGATAAAAGAATTAGCAACTCTTAGTTGGATGAGTACTTCTTTTATAACATCATGCATAAAAGCATCTTGTTTCACTCTTGATTGGAGGGCTTCCACCTTTGCTAAAGAAACTTGGCTTGACCTTTGAGAGCCATGGTGGAAACACACCTCCTCCCTGATTTTTGGCCAATAATCTTACTTCTCATGCATTAGGCATATGAATCCTATACGTCTAAGTCAAATGATTGTCCAAAAATGAAAATAAAAATAAAATCTAATTGCATTAGATTTAGGTCATTTGAAGTATACCCTTACATGATCTAGTCTCCTTAGGGGGTGAGTTTAAGGACTTAGTCTCTTTCTAAATAAATAACAACCTAGCTATCTTGCATAAAGCTTATGACTTGCCTACATGAATTTAAAATCATAGGAGGAGTTAGTTGGCGGCCACCCTTAGGTAGTTGTAAGTCCAAGCAGTCATATGGCTTGATCACTCTTATGGAGGCAAACCAAATACTCATCTTTACCTTAGATTTAGGTTGTTTTTTCAGCCCTCGCCAAAGCTCCCTAGATTTAGGTTCTGAGGTTGCTTCTCCCCTTTATGGGCCATAAGCATAAATCCTCACCTCTTAGGTATTTCATAATCTTGTGTTATGGAATCATAAGCCTTAAATTTCTAATAAAAAATTCAACTCAAACAAACTAAATTAATTTCAAAAATGTAAAGCCCAACCATAGGATAGTTTGAGATGCTCGTTAAGTTTCTAGCATCGTGGGCATCTCCTACTTATCTTCCTTTGGCTTCGATAATAACTATCTCTCTTTGATCAATGCCATTTGATCTTCCAAAATAAACTAATCGTTTGATAGTCCTACCTATTGAAATCTTTGGAGACAGCGATCATTACCTTAATCGAGAGTATTCCTAAGATATCTCGTCCCTTTGGATGTAATTAACTATGGAGGCTTGCCCTTATAAGGAACTTAATGAACCCAGTTTAAAATAAATCTTACTTTACTTTTCTATGTAAAGTATGGGAAGAATCTTTGGTACATATGCAGGCCCATTGTCCTTAGGAGTCCTTATTGAGGTGATTAGGTCCATTGTAGGGTGGTGACCTCTATCTTTCGAGATAGTACACCTCTCCTCAATGTCATACCGATCACCCTTAAAATCTGGATCTCATGTCAAAATGCATAAAAGATGTATATCTCCATCCTCAAATCCCATAGATGAAGTATATATCTTATTCTCCAAAAATTTAAAACCTCAAACTCTTACAAATAATAAGAATGGCATTTAAATATAATCTACCTCTCCAATTAATGCAGATTCTACCCTTAAGTTTAACTCCCATATAGCATTGGGTAGCAAAATCACTATAGAGAAAAATTCAAAGTTGTGGTTAGAAGAGCTCAAAGGTTTGGAGGAGAAAAGCCTACAAGCGTGCTAGAATCTCGAGTTATACAAAGCCAAAATGATTCAAGCTCACAATAAGCTGGTCCGCCCTAGAACTTTTTGAGTAGGAAAGCTTGTCCTAGTTTTAAGGAGACCAATTGTTGCCCGTCGAAAGATGGAAAGCAAGTTTAAACTTGGGAAGGCCCTTGTGTCATAGAGAAAGCCTACCAAGGAGGATCTTATTAGCTTATTAATTATAAAGGGGAGCACCCGATGCTTCCAATTAATGGGCTCTATTTGAAAAAATATTACCCATAAAAATATGTTTGAAAATAATTAGCATTAAAAGAACAAAATCTCATTCCAATTCTTCAAAAATCTTCTCTTCATTCGAAGTGTTATTTACTTATTTTGCGAATATGCCATGACATGTTTAGGATAAGTGCAAGAGAACCCAAGGGGTATCCTATCCCTCTTTCACAACACAAATACAATCAGACACAATTCCCCTGCTACTAGAATAGATATGAGAGAACCCAAGAGGCATCATATTTTGATTAGCACAACTAAGTTAGGTGTAAGAGAACCCAAGCGCCATCCTTTCTTGGTGGAAATCCCAACTTCCATCCATGACACCATTTCATCAAATTTTTAGGGTAGGAGTAAGAGAGCCCAAGGACATCTTATTCCCTTTAACACAAGCACAAAATAAACACAAATCTTTTATCTCAAGCTATTTTGATGTGGGAGAAAGTCCCCTGTGGCACTCACTCATTAACTTCTCTAGGTCGGGCTGACATACTACCTTGTTAGTATATCACCCTAGTGGTCACTTGTCCGGTGAATGTGAGTTCTTTGCTTCTTTGACTTAACTATTGCAAATCAATGAGCACTTTGTTAGTTTTGTAGGCTTCTCCACAGCCAATAAGCTACCTCATGTTGACTTTGTTTAAGAAAATGTGATTCATCGTGCTTTCTTCTTGAACTAGCTATCATGTACTGACTATGTTGAGTATATTTGAGGTTTAGGATAAGTCCCTCAGAGGCTCCTTTCCTCTTGACTACTCTTGAGTTGATATAAAGTCCCGGTGGAATTCATTGGTCTCCTAGGTTGGATAGCACTGTCCAAGCAGACATACTATCCCAATCAATTCCACAATAGAAGATGTGAGTCGCTTTCTTCTAGGCGATAAGCAATGGGCACCTTAGGTTGGTTGATATTTGCTATGCTGACAATGACTCACCTGATGGATACATCACTCTTGGCAGATGTGAATTCATGTGCTTTCTCTTTGAGTTGTCCACCGAATACCTATGCATATTATCTTCTCCAGGGTTTTGGATCAATCCCCTTAGTGTCCCCTCCTCCTGTGGGCACTTTACTTGGATCACGTTCTTTGTGACCCCATTTAGACACTACCGGGGTACTTTTGGATTCGACAGTCCCCCTCTCTTAGTAGCCACCCCTGTGGTTGGAGAATTTATTTAGTAGATGCGTAGATTCTCCCTCGATTCAGTAAATTTGAGATAGGTCTAGGCTGATATAAGCTCCTCCTCAGTATGATCTCTCACAAACCAACAAGATCCACGATAAACAAACAAACAAATGAAACAAATAAAATATTCACTTGTGGATTAGGAATTCAATCTCCCAAAGGGCCCCTTTTTCCAAGCAGGCATCCTATATTTAGCAATCAAGAACTCCCAGAATTTCGACTACATGAGTTGAGATAAGTCCCCTGCCTCTCTCAGTTACCTTAGGTTGGGTTCAATCTATTTTGCCACAAGAAGCAAAGTCATTCCTTTGGAAGATGTAAGCTATGATGCATTCTTTCTAAAACAGTAGCCCTCGATTTGTTGCCCAAAGAAATCACTCATGGTTTTGTAGTAGAAGATGTGAGTCCCTGTGCTTTCTTCCTTGAATTGACCATTGCTAAATGCACTCCTTTGGTTGGATAGTTCTCCCTCGGAAGCTACACCCTTTGGTTAGCTAAGCCCACCCCCCTACTGTCACATCCATATAAAACCAATGGAATCCATAAAAAATAATTAAAAATGAAATTAATCTTGATAATTTTTGAGCTAATTTCAGTCCCCTAGTGACATTCACTAGTCACCTAGGTCAAGTTATTGCACAACCAACCACCCTAGTAGTTCCTTATTTTGGAAGATGTGAGTCCCCGCGCTTTCTTCTTAAACTTGACCATTGTAAACTGAAAGGCAATCCCTTTGGTTGGATAGTCCTACTCCCTTTGGATTGGTAAATCATGTTAAACAAAGGCCCATGGCCCCTACTCAATGTAGTCCATCGCAAATCGATGGGATCCATCAAAAACTAAACTAAGAATGAAATTAATCTTTGATTATCTTTGAGTTGATTTAAGTCCCCCAGCGGCATTCACTCAGTAGTCAGCCCTAGGTCAGGTTAACATATTACATTGCTAATATTTCACCCTAGTGATCCCTTGTTTTGGAAGATGTGAGTCCGTGCTTTCTTTTTAAACTTGGCCATTACAAACCGAAAGGCAATCCCTTTGGTTGGCTAGTCCTACTATGTGTTTGGTAGACTACACTTTTGGATTGGTAAATCTAAGTTAGGCCTAGCCTACCTACTACAAAGAATCATACAAACCAATAGGGTCCATCTCAAAATCCAAAAATTTTAAAAGCCAAAACAAATTCAACCAATCTCCCCAGGTGGAGTCAAATCAAAACAATCAATCAAAAATCAATCAAATCATTTGCTTCTCTTCAATGAGATGCAAATCTCTAATTCCCTCAGCAGATCTTGAATTATAATCCCTCAGCGGATTTAACAACCTCTTCTTCCTAGTGGATGGAACTTGCTCCCATAGTGGAGAGTTCACTTTTTCATCCCTAGTGGAGCACCAAATCCTAAATCAACAAATCAAATCAATTTCTCCCAAGTGAGACCCAAATCAAATCAAACCTCTCATCCCCCTATGGATGACTTGAACCTGTTTCCCTAGTGAAAGGTTCAGATACTCTATCCCCACTGGATTCCTTATTCACTCTCTTATGTCTTTGACATGAGTAGAGTCACATTGCATTAAGCTCTTGATTCCTTCTACAACTTGGCTTAGGAGTAAATCATTTTTTGTTATGCTTGATGTTCATGTTATTGATCATTCAACACCCAATGTGTGTCTTGTTAGTCACACCACACCTATTGGGCGCCCTTTGTTGACCTCATTTTTAGAATGAGCTCTCAACCTCTCCATCTTAGACATAGGACTCCTCTTAAACACTAAGAGTTCCTTAGTCTTAAGACACTTCTAATGGTTAGGTGAACACTCAACTTAACTCTAGAGATTTAGAAGAGTTAGCCATAAGAATAGGTCATGCCTTAGGGGTGTTAGGAAAACTTGCCTATCCTATAGCTTGAACCAAATCCTCACTTCCTTCTTTCAAGTAAAAACTCAAATCAATTCCAACTTAATTGATTTTCTCAAATTCAAATCAACTTCAAACTCAAACCAATTTCAAATCAAATCTCAAATCAATTTCAACTTAATTGATTTTCTCAAATCTTAAATCAATTCTAATGGATTTTCACAAATCATGAATCAATTCCAAATGATTGAATTCCAAATTCAAAAATCCTTCTTAAGTCACTTTAATTCCTTCTTATAGACTTAGCTCAAATCAAATCTAAATCAATTCAAATTTAAGAAATTTTTTCATAACCCATTTATATTCTCATTTATATTCATAAATATAAATGAAATATAAATTCAAATATCTAAAACCAAATTCCAAACTCAAACCCAAATCTAATCAAAATCCAACTTATGCTTCTTCAAGTCAAATTCTTAAACTTAGCCAAACCGACCTCAAATCAATTCAAACCATTGAATTTTCTTCATGATTCAATCAATCCTTCAATCATGAATCCAAATATAAACATAAACTTCAATCATCAAACCAAAACTAAATTCAAAAATTAAACCTAAGTCAAATCATGTTCATCCTTTGAACTTGAAAATTGTCAAGTGAATCAAAACCCATTTGACTCCAAATCACTTGCAAATGGATTTATATTTCAATCATAAGTCCATATGTGAGTTCAACTAAACTTGAATCAAGCCTCGATCAAGTCAATTGACCCACTTAGGCTCACTTGACCCAAAGTGACCTAAAGTACCCCTTTTGAGCCAACTTCTGATCCTACCTAAATTGGATTGAACTAAGCTCACCTAAGCCTCACATTGTGAGCAACAATCATCATGAGATGATCAATCACTCAAATTGGGTCAAACCAAGTGAAACTAAGGTTGACCAAGTCTTAGCCAAAATGAAACTCAAACTAGCCACCTAGGAAAATTGATTGAAACCATTGATCAAAACAATTCATGATCAATGTTTGAACTTGACCAAGTCATCATTTGAGCCTAACCTAGCCCAATTGGTCACTTGACCCAAGTTGATCCAACTTGACCTAAAAAAGTCAAAATGTGTCAAATCTTGATCTAAGCCAAATTGATTACAACCAATGGGTCAAATTCATTCTAGACCACTTGTTGAACTTGACCAAAGCCTCAATTGGATAACTAGACCCAACCTAGCCCAATTGACCATGAACCTAACTTGACCTAAAAGATCAAATTGAGCAAAATCAAATCAAATCAAGATTGATTGAAACCAAAGATTTCAACACATTTCAAATGACTAACCAAACCTAAACCAACCCATGACCTAACCCAATTATGTCAAATGAGTCAAATTGGTCAACTTGACCCATTTGACCTAAATGAAATCAAATGAACTAAAATAAAATATAAACTAAATTGAACCAAATCAATGATGCCAACATTTCAAATGGTCATGTGAACTTGATCCTTAGTTTGATTGACCAATTGTTACTTAAATTGACCCATTTTGACTTAAATGGGTCAACATGAGCCAAATGACATCAAATCAACTCCAAATTCTTTGAAATTTCTCCCAACCTAATTTCAAACTATTCTAAATCTGCCCAAAGTGAAATCAAAGCCAAATGACCATTTTACCCTAGGTCAAGGGGTAACCTATGGCCAATTCCACTTAAAATTTGGTCATATCCTTTTCATGGCCACTTGGCACCCTCTTAGTGGACCAAGTGGACACTAGTGAGTGTGGGGCATGACCCAATAGGTTTGGGTTAGCCAAACCCAATCCAAGGCCAAAATTACCACCCAATAGGAAATTCTCCACATAGGATCACTCCTCCACTCATTTCAAGTACATGGGAGCTTCACCACTCTACTCCAAGGCCAAAACTGAATCACATGGCATCCAAAACAACCAAATAAACTCAATCAGCCTGATTAATTTGATCAAATCGGCATGTGCAAGCTCGACCATCCGATCCTTCTAGGAAAGATATACTCCCCCTAATTTCATTTCATTTACAAAGATTCACATTCGATTGAAGCATAGGAACTAAGAGGAAGCAATTCCAAGCTCCCCTAAGGGTCTCCCAAGCTATTTCAAATTCTCCATTTTGATTTTCTTAAACATGGAGGTGAGTGAGAAATCCAACTTGCTCAATTCACCACAATTGCTCAATTCCTCCTTCAAGCATCTTGAGGGGACCCAATCAAGCTCACCCAAGTCTTCTTCCAAGCTTCCAAAGCACAGAGGGCGATAGACTAAGATGGCTGAGAATTTGATCAATAGGAAGATCTACTCAACATCAAGACTCAAACCTTCAAGCGGGCTTCATCTCCACTGGCTACCTCATAATTATGAGCGTGATAGCCTCCAGTGAGGTACTATTCAAAATCGAGCTTGCATGTGCCGCGTCAATGGTCCACGTGGC
Organism: Cymbidium sinense; assembly: GCA_021442155.1. Taxonomy (NCBI): domain Eukaryota; kingdom Viridiplantae; phylum Streptophyta; class Magnoliopsida; order Asparagales; family Orchidaceae; genus Cymbidium; species Cymbidium sinense. The sequence goes on along the minus strand of CM038217.1, from coordinate 21,417,846 downwards.
ACCGACGGGATTATTCATTAATTAGGCCTCCTAATTTAGTTTTAATCATAGAATCTTCAAAATAACATAACTAAATGTAAAAAAAAAAAATACAAACTCAAATGCATTTTGAAGATATTTCAAAGTGGAATAATATAAAATTAAGTTTAATTGATTTTGAATAATAAATTTCATACAATTTGGTTTTATTAGGAATGTAATTATGTTAATTACTCCCTAATTATTCATTTATTAATTCTATACTTCTCATGTATGTTTAGTAGGATAACTTCTGCCTCCCCTAATTTTCTTGGAATTTATTAATGGTTTAATTAGGGTAATTGCTTGATTCACTCCTAATTACTCTCTTAATTAATTAAATGATTAATTAACTTATTAAATACTGATAAATTCATTAATTAAGTTTGTTAATTACCTTAGAATAGTGAATAGACTATTTCATTTGGATAAAAATCTAATTAAGGTGCAAATTAATTAAATAGTTTAATCACTTAATTAAATGGCTTAATTAATCAAAATTTTAAAATCAAATCAATTTGAATTTAAATCATTTCCTTCTTGGTAGATACTTAGGTGTTCAATAACCTAAGTAGCTTAAGGAAATCAAATCTAACCCATATGTATGGGAAGGGTTATGAAAGTACTTAAATTAAACTCTTTAGCTTAATTAATCATTAATTGTGAGCCAAATGCATTTGGGCCCTTTCTTTCTTAGGTGCATTTCTGATTTAAATTCTTTGTGGTTTTATGTCATACATTGGCTCATAATTATTTGGTTAAATATGTTAAAGTGGTGTAGATAAGGGGTAATTAATGGACTTAATGTACACCTTAACCTAAACAAATATAAAATTAATCTAATGGTTCTAAAATTAAACTAAAATAATACCAACATGTGGGAAATGGGTTAGAACCAGCAAACCTTCTCACATTTCTTAAATTCAAATCATACTCAAAATCAAAGCTACAAATTTCCTTAAATAATTTGATTCACTTTAAATAATCTTATTTCATAGGATTGTCTTTAGGAATTAAGTAGGGTGAGTGAAGTTACATGCCTACATCACTTCATTTCTTTCCTAGCATGCTAAATGTGTATGTCATATGAAAATCATGCATTCATGTCTTTTGAAAAATAAATTAAAAATGAAATGTTTCCTTTATGTCAAATTGCATGTTTTGGCTAAAGTAAGAATATGAATGGCTATTATCACTATTAAATCAAAATTACTTTTAAAACTTATAAATCAAACATTTCAAATGAAAGGTATGCTACTTATAATTATTTATAAGCTTGCATGTGACTATAATATAAAGATGTGCATTATGTGACATTTCCTTCTCTTCTCTTTTAACATAGTTTTGAATAGGATTTGCAAAGTATACAGTTCCTTTGAAAAGAACACAACACTTGCTTAAATCTATTCCTATTCATTCCTATGTTAGCATTTAAGAGGTACCTTCACATTTGTACACATAAATTAAACAACCAAAATCAAATAAATAAACATAAATCTTTTGCATGATTATGTTTCCATGCATTTCTCTTTGTACATGCACATGTATTTAAGAAAAGTGGTATATTAGTCTGGACACCCCGAGGTTGTGAGGCTTTAAGTAGCCCCAAGTAGGTCTTATACCTTACACGACTAATGTAAAAAATAATGGCACCATACTCACTTATGTCTTTCATACATGTAAATGTGCATATGAATAATGGATAAAAGAATCTCTCTCTCTTTCTACTTAACAAAATCATGCATACATGAAACATTCCAAATTTCTTTAAGCAATATCTCTTAGCATTCATCATGAAGGTGTGCTAAACCATTTCCATTTGCATGTATAGATATGCTTAGGGTTCATCCATATGCATGTTACACATGTTAAAAGAAATAAAGTGTTGTGTGTTCTATGATAGTAATTCACTTTACTTAATCTTAAAATACCTTTCTCTTTGAATAAGTTTGTTTAGAGTTATTCTAAACTTAGTATTAATTAAAACACATAATAAAACATTCACTAAACAAAATTTATTAATGAATCTATCTTAGAAATTACTTTAGAAGTTCTCTTCTCGTTTTCTCCATTTACAACACTTAGTAATTAACTATAGGTTCACTCAAACAAAATCAAATCATCAAGTAAAATCAACCAAATCAAATAAACTACTTAAATGAAATCACCCTCTATGTTGAATATTTTCATACTTAGAAAACTCTAACCTTAAAGCTTAGCTAAGGCATACCACAGAAATCTTAAATGGCACACACATTAGACTAAGTCATCATTTATAGTCCTATGTTAGGGAGGTGCATGATTTGATGTTTACTTTTATTTTATGATGTGATGTTTTAGTCTGGATGCTAGGGTGTATGTGTGTAGACTGAATGGTGGGACAATCTTAGTCATTATCTTACGATGATTGTGCGTAAGAGCACTATAATAAAATAAAAATTCTTTTGCTGTGCAGGATGCTTATACCCCTATGCATAATCCAAAATAGGCCGAGTGAACTTGGTTACCCATGTGTGGGGTTCCAAGTCCATTTTTTCATATACATTCTTGGATTGTGTGGTTTGTTTGGCTAATCTCTATTTTGTAGGTTTTAGTTAGATTTTCCTTTCCCTTTTTCATGTAATTTTATAATTAGGGTTTAGAATGATTATTATGGGGGGATTATGATGAACAATGGTCATAATAATATGTCTTATGTACCATGTGAAGCCTTTGGAGCAACATTCCATCCAACCAAAAGAAAAAAGAAGAAAGAAGAAAGAAGAAATAATGAATGAAGAATGAAGATCCACATAACATGAATTCCTTCTTGATTGTATTTAATTCATTTATAATATGAGTTGTATAAGGTTAGAGCTCAGCTACCTAATTTATTTGTTTAGGTGGAGACCAAAAACTCTTATTCTTATTCTTTATAAATTGTTTGATGTTTATTTAGCTTGTGCATTAAGATGACATATTTTTTCTAGTTTCTTTCTTGCTTTGATGTATGGCCTGGATGCAATTAGGCTCTTAGGAGAAAATAAATTTTCTATCCAACTAATCAACTCAAAATTAAAAATTAACAAACTCATAACCTCACTTAAATCTTAGGTTATAAAATCAAGATTTAGCAATCCCTTAGCTGGATGTTGTATATTTTCATATCATGCATAAAAAGCATCTTATCTCACTCTTGTTATGGAGGGCTTCCACCTATGCCAGAGAACTTGGTCTAACCTTTGAGAGCCATGGTGGAAACACACCTCTTTTTTTGCTAATTTTGGCCCATAACCTAATTTTCATGCATTAGGCATATGAATCCTATAAGCCTCTATCAAATCAATAGTCCAAAAATAAAATAAAACATAATAAAATTTGTATTAGATTTAAGTCATTAAATCATGCTCTACATGATCTAGTCTCTTAGAGAGAGTGTTAAGAACTTTATCTCTTTCTAAATAAACAACAACTTAGTTATCTTGCAAAAGCATATTTCTTACCTTCATACACTTAAAATCATCGGAGTTATGTGTGTATGTGGTTTATCCTCTATGGAGGTAAACCCCCATTTTTCCTTAGATTTAGGTCATGCTCTGGCCCTCGCCAAAGATCCCTAGATTTAGGTTCAGAGGTTGCTACTTCCCTTTGCGAGATACAAGCATAAATCCTCACCTCTTAGGCATTTCCACTATCTTGTATCATGGAATTATAAGTCCTAGATTTCTAATAAAAATTTAACTCAAACAAATAAATCACTTCAATTTCAAAAATATAAAGTCTAACTATAGGATAGTTTGGGATGCTTACTAGGCTCCCTGCTATCCTAAGCATCCTCTACTTATCTTCTCTTAGTTTTGATAATAACTCCCTCCTCTTGATCAATCCCATTTGATCTTCCAAAAATAAATCAATTGATTGATAGTTCTATCTTTAAAATCTTTGGAGATAATGATCATTTACCTTATTCGAGAGTGTTCTTAAGAAATCTTATTCTTAGAATGTAATAAACTATGGGGCTTGCCTCCATAGAAAACTTAATGAACCTAATTTAAAATAAACCCTGCTTTACTTTTTCATGTAAAGTGGTGGAAGAATCTCTAGTACATATGAAGACCCATAGTCCTTAGGATTCCTTATTAGGTGTGTAGGGGTGACTTCTATCTTTCGAGATAGTACACCTTTCCTCAATGTCAAACTCGATCACTCTAATAATAACATCTGCGGATCTACATGGTGTCCCAACAAAGGCATATATTCTTGTTTTCATTTATCCTCTCCAAAAAGCGGATTAGATGAAGATGAGAATATTTCACCACAATCACTCTTGCAAAATGAGGGCCTCCATCTTTACATGCATAGGGACCGCTTGACCCATAAGAGCAACCCCTACTGATAGACCTTCACCCTCTCTCTTTTGATTTGGCCAATAATCTACTTCATCATGCATTTAGGCATATAAAAATCCTAAAACCTTTATCCAAAATGATGTATCAAAAATGAAAAGATTTTGCATTTGTAGATTAAGTAACATGCTCATACCACTCATGCTCTAATCTCTTAGGGAGTGGGTTTAAGACTTAATTTCTTTCCAACTATCTTGCACTCTCATATGACAAAACTACATGATTTTAAAATCATAGGAGGAGTTAGCTGGTGGCCACTCCTGGCGATTATAAGTCCAGAAGTTGAATGTTTCATCCACTCTTGTGGAGGTGAACCTTTATGTCCACTTGCCGCTTAGATTTAGGTCCCACTTTAGCTTATGCTAAAGCTCTATAAATTTAGGATCTGAGGTTGCTATTTTCTTCGGACTACAAGCATAAATCCTCACCTCTTATATATTTCTACAATCTTATGTTGTTTGATTATAAGCCCTAGTAATCTAATGAAATTTCAATTCAAATAAAATAATTCTCTTCAACTTCAAATATATGAAGCCCAACTATAGGATAGATTGGAATGCTTACTAGGCTTCAGTTTCATGAGCATTTTCTATTCATCTCCTTTGGCTTCCAAAATAAGTCTCTCCATTTGACCTATCCCAATTGATTTTTCAAATATAGCTAATTCTTTAATAGTCTAACCTTGAAATCTTTGGGCGAGAGTATTCTTAGGGAATTCCATTCCCTAAGATGTAATTAACTATGGAGGCTTGCCTCCCTAGGGAACTTTAAAACCCGATTTAATATAACTTTATTCATCCATGTAAAGCATGAAAAAATCTCTAGTATATTCAAAGACCAATCATGCCTTAGGAGTCCTTATTAGGTAATTAAGTCCATTGAAGGGTGATGCCCCTATCTTTTGAGATAGTACATCATACCTCAATGTCGTACCCGATCACTTCAATAAGTACCCCCTATGATCTGTGTCGTGTCCCCTCCATAATCCAAAAACAAACACCACACTCTCATTTAACAAATTTAAGTATGTTAAAGGGAGTTCAAATTGTGTTTGATATTTATTGATGATTTGATTTTTTTTAAAAAAAGAGGAAAACTCTTATTTGACAAATTTAGGTATGTCAAATAAAGTTTAAATATATGTGTTGATGTTTTGATGTTTGGAAATGAGACCCACACTTAATAAATTTTGATATGTCAAATGGAGCTCACTTAAATGTATGTTTATTTATTGATATATGATTTTATTTTGACTTTGAAGATTTCATTTTCATTTAATAAATATGGGTATGTTAAATGGAGTTCACAAATATGTGTTAGATATTTTGGCTTTGGAACTCCCTTTTAACAAATATGGGTATGTTAAAATGGAGTCCAAATTATATATTATTTTTTATTTTTTAAAAATGGGACCTTCACTTAACAAATTTGGGTATGTTAAGTGAAGCCCATTTTGTATGTTAATTATTTTAATTTTGGTTTGAAAAAAAAGGAACTCTCATTTAACAAATATGGATGTGTTAAATGGAGTTTATTTTATTTTTGAAAATATTTTAGATATGTTTGGTTTTATGTTTTGAAAAGGGGACCCTCATTTAACAAATTTAAGTATGTTAAATGGGGGCTAGTTTTAATTTTTGAAAATGGGTTTGAATATGTTCATGAAAATGAGATTTTTCATTTGATTTGATTTTGAAAAGAAGAACACTCACTTAGCAATTATTATATATGCTAAGTAAGGTTTAATTAATTTTGAAAGATTTTGATTTTAAAAGAAGATGTTAATTTAGTCAATTTTATTATATGAAAAAAATTTTGAAATTTTTGCAAAAGAATTTACTTATTTCACTTTAGATTCTCTTAAGATCTTGTCAAGTATGAAATGAATCCTTACTTTACCAAGCTAGTGGTAAGAGGTTCCAAATATTATTTGACTCATATTTGGTTTTCTTCTTGATTTAGTTAATTTATTATTACATATTGGGGGACCAAATAGGAGTCTTAGGACCTACACAGGAGTGAGGTCCTAAACCCTAAAAGATGTTGGCTACCTATGCTTAAGAATGAAATGAGCAAAGGGACAACTGAAAGTAAGATAGTATCGGGCTTATATGAAAATACAAGTCATTATCGATACTTGGAGATGATACTTGTCTACTAGAGATGGAGAGAGGAACAATCCTCAGAGTCGCCAAAAAAATTCATGGTGTTTATTTTTGAATGTATGGGGGGATGCCACACAGATTGAATGGGGTTCTTATTAAAGTGATCAGGTACAAAATTGAGGTGTGATGAACTATCTCAAAAGATAGAGGAATAACCCTTCAATGGACCTAATCACCTATTAAGAACTCCTAAGTCATCATAGGTCTTTGAATATACTAGAATTTTCTCCTACTTTACATGGATGAATAAAGCATGGTTTATATTAAATTAGGTTCTAAATTTCCTTATGGAGGCAAGCCTCCATAGTTAATTACATCTTATGGAATAAAATTCCTTAAGAATACTCTAGATTAAATTAGATAATTATCATCTCTAAAGATTTTAATATTAGACTATCAAAGGATTGGTTATGTTTGGAAAATCAAGTGGGAAAGTTGAAGTAGAAGACTTATTTTTGGAATCCAAAGGGAAGAAGTAGGAAATGCTCATGATACTAGGAACCCTAGTGAGCATTCCATTCTATATTATAATTGGGCTTTATATATTTAAAAGTAAAGAGATTTTTTTTAGTTGAATTTTATTAGATTGCTTGGGCTTAAAATCTACCAACACAAGGTTGTGGAAATGGCTAAGAGGTAAGGATTTATGCTTGTATCTTGAAGGAAACAGCTACCTCGGATCCTAAATATATGGAGCTTTAATGCAAAGCGACCTAAATCTAAGCGGCAGGTGGACCAAGGGTCTACCTCACAAGAGAGAATAAATCGACTTACGGACTCACAACCAGGTGGCTAGCTCCTCCTATGATTTTAAAACCATGTAGTCTGGTCTTATGAATTGTAAGATAGCAAGGGTAGTTATTAAATTGGAAAGAAACTAAGTCCTAAACCCACTCTCTAAGAGACTTGAGCATGAGTGGGATGAGCATATGACTTAATCTACAATTGCAAAATATTTTCAAATTTTATTTTATTTTTTGACACATCATTTAAACAAAGGCTATGGGATTTTATATGCCTAAATGCATGATGAAATAGATTATTGGCCAAATCAAAAGAGAGGGTGAAGCTCCATTAATAGGGGTTGCTCCATAAGTCAAGCGGTCCCAATGCGTGTAAGAATAGAGGCCCTCATTTTGTAAAAGTGATTCAAGATGCTTGTAAGATGTGAAACATATAACCATATAGCTTAGGGGTTGTTAAATCTTTTAATTACTTAGGTTTATATTAGGCTTTATGGTGAGGTTATGAGTTGTTTAAACTTTAGTTATGAGTTATCAATTAGATAGAAAATTTATTTTTATCCTAAGAGCCTACCACATCCAAGCCACACATTAAGGCATAACACATGAAGAAACTATAAGAAGATGCAACCCTAATGCACAATTTAAATAAATCATCAATCAATTTTATAAACTATCATAAAAAAAGAGGTTGGTATGGTTGGGTACTGTCGTACAACCATAAAAAAGAAAAGATTGGTAGTCGAGCTCTACCCTTATACAACCCATTATATGAAAGAACAATTGCTATTTTCTTAAATTCTATGGGGGTCTTCATTCTTCACTCCTTTGTTTTGGATGTGCTTGCTTCATAAGCATCACAGGGCACCCCAGGACAAAGCCTTTTGGTTGATGCTCATTCTAATCCCCCATAGCACTAATCCTAATTCCTATTGTAAAAATTATATTTGTATAGTAAAATGTAAATCTAACTATCCTTGCAAAACAATGGTTAGATAAATACACATACAATCCTAAGTAGTTATATATATGATTTGGACTTAGCAACCTAGACATGGGTAACCAAGCCTACTATCCTAATTTGGATTATGCTTAGGGGTTTAAGAAACCTGCAAAGATAGCATTTATATTTATTTTTTTAAAGTAACCCTATAAGCACGATTCCCTATAAAAAAATAATTAGGCTAAGAGCGACCTAACATCCAATCCATGAAGCATACACTGTAACACCCAGTCTAAAATAATACATCATAAAAGAAAACATACATTACTTCATACACTGTCCTAACATAGAGCTGGAAGTGGTGACTTAATTCTAATGTGTGTGTTAAAGTCTTGTGTGGCATGTCTTAACTAAGTATTAAAGTTATATTTCTCTAAGTTTGAAAAATATTAAAGTTAACATGAAGATTGGTTTCACTTTAAGTTATTTAGTCAATTTGTGAATCTTAGTTTATATTTTATTTTGTTTAATGTGATTTACACTTAGCATCTAAGTGATATAAAAAGAGGAAAGAGGATTACCCTCTTTCATTCCTACCTTAAGCCATTTTTTAAAGCATATTAATTTGATTAAGTTCTCTTTAATGAATGATCGATTAAATAATTTTTTATTAATCCTAAGTTTAGGTTAACTTTAAATAACCTTATCCAATATGAAAGGCTTCTTAAGATTAATCTAATTGAATTACTATCACATGAAGTACACTAAGTCATTCCTTTCCATCACATGTAACATGAATATAATTTAATACTTAAGCATATATATACATGCGATATATTTTAGTGCATTTAAATGATGATGAATGTGTATGTTTCGAATTTTATTTTCATTTTGGTTGAATTATATAAACACATAAATTTAAGCTCTATCCAAATTATAATACCAAAATACATAACGTGTCATTGTTAACCAAGGAAGTGAGATAATCAAATGATCTCCTTGGGGCTAATGAAATCCTCATATTCCAAGGATATCTAGACTATATACTTATTAATATTCCAAATCTATGTAAGTCTATACATGAATAAGAAAAAGAGAACACTAATTTATACATATCACATGTGTTAGTGACTTAGGTGAATGTAAATGCATGTATTTTTTGTAACAAAATGGGATCTTCATCCTTTAATTAAGCATAAAAAAGTACCTACCATTGTTAAACCAGGGAACTAATGTAATTAAGTGACCTCCTTGGGGCTAACTAAAGCATCATATTCTTGAGATGTCCATACTATATACTTTCTATCTTAAACTCATATGAATGCATACACAATTAATATGATGAGAATCATGCAAAGATTGTATTTTTCTTAATTAAATCATTTAGGCATATGAATTAAAGCTCTATCTAAATTCTAATATCAAAATACATAAGAATGAAACCAAATGAGTACGTGTCATTGTTAAACCAGGGAAGAGATATGATAAAATGACCTCCTTGGGATTAGCTAAAGCCTTATATTCCCAGGGTGTCCAGACTATATACCTATTATTGTTCAAACTCATGAAAATCTATATATGAATTATAAGAAAGAGAGCCTTATTTAATATGCTTAAGCTATAAACACATGTAGGTCATATGTATATTCATAACTATCAACACTCTAAGTACTATAATCAATTTATAAGCTTTAGAAAATAGTTTTAAATTTATTAGTGATAATAGTCACACATATATTTAATTAAGCCAACACAAGCAAGCTTTCATAAAATAAATTCATTTGATTTTATTTAAATTTGAAAATATGAATGTGTGAAATCAAATGATATAAAATATTTAACATGATTGAAAAGGAATAAATAAATATATACATATGATTTCATTCAATCAAATTATTTTCTAAGGACAATCATATTAAATAAAACCATTTAGAGTAAACCAAAGCTTTTTAAATTTAGTTTTGGATTTTGATTTGACTTTAAGAGTGGAGGAGGATTATCATTTTCTGATCTTAACCCATTCTCAAATTTGTGGATTAATTTGGTTTATTGAAAAGGTAATTAAGTAAATTTTATGAATTAATTAAATTGGATAATGCATTAAATACATTAATTAACCCTTTCTTATGTTACCTTAATATAATTATCCAAATAATTATGAGCCAATATGATATGTACATGAATTGAAAAATAAATTATCAATGATCTTAAGAAATAAAAGGGCTTAATGCAATTGGCTCATAATTAATAGTTAATTAAATTAAGGAACTTAATTAAGTAGTCTTATGGTTTCCCCACACATGTGGATTAACCATAATTTCCATAAGTGGCTTTAGGTTGTTAAACACCTAAAGATCTACCCATGATTTAATTAATTAAGTTCTAATGTGATTATGATTTTAATTTTATTAAATAAGCCATTTAATTAACAAATTAAACCTTTAATTAATTACAAATTAGTTAATTTTATTTTGACAAATGAAGTGAACTTAGGGAAAGAGGCTAGGAAAGAGGTCCCAACCCTATTTCATTAGTCCATTCACTGTTGGACTGTGATTATTGAACTTAATTAACCAATTATTACTATTCATGAGATTAATTAACCATTAATTAGATTAAGGAGTGATTAGGGTTTAATTGGTCAATTCCCCTAATTATGCAAACAATAAATCCAAAGAAAATCATGGGAGATAGAGGTCATCTCACTCAACTGACCCACATAATTTAGGATTAATTACTCACATAATTAAGTAGTAATTAAGCTAATTAAGCCTTAATCACTATTCAAAATTTATTGAAATTATTTTTAATTAGTTCTCCTCTAAAATACCTTTAAAACGAGTACTTATATGCATTTTTTAGATTTTTGTACAATTTGTTATGAATTATGAAAATTTTAACCATTAAAAATGATTAACTAGCCCTAATTAAGCCTAATCCCATCAGGCCACACGGGCTGCTGGCATGGCACGCTTTCCATGTGGCACCATGGCATTGGTCACTTAAACACGTCTGACTCAATGCTGATGTGGCTGGCGGTGGATCCGCTTTCATTTCCGCCATCCCATCTCAGATCGAATGGCGCAAATCGAACCAGCGGTTCCTTAAGGGATAAAATTAGAGAAAATCTAGAGAATAATCATGATCATTCTAATCACATGGAATGGATGGTGTGTGATTGATCATCCCCCGAGTGATGAAAGATGGAGGTTGTCCACCATTCCTTGATTCGAGCTCACCTGAGCTTGGATGGCCTCAAAAACCAACCCACACCTTTGCATGAAGGATCCAAAAGGATCCAACGACTAATATTGTATGACATTACATTTCCCTTCAAAAAGCTCCAACAAAAATCATCCAAAGCTTAATTTTAATGGAATTACCTCATCGGAGATCAAGATCGGCGGAGAATTCGATTGAGGAAGCTTCGTCTATTGAAGATGAAGCCCTGTTAAGAAAAAATTGGATGAATTTTTAATCGTTCACTCTATGGACCAAGCACCATCAATTTGTAGCTCAGTTCTGATCTAACTCCTACCTCCGGTGCTCGGGAAGCTTGGGAAGCAATCATGCTTGCTCGATGAGGTGTGGGGATGGTGTGTGTGAAGTTAATTTAGATTTGGTGAAGAAATGGAGAATTTGGATCGAAAGAGGGGGTGTCCAATTTAGGCTTGAAGAAATTCGAGCTTAGGGAAGCTTGGAGTGCTCTATAGAAGCCTTGGGGTTTTAAAATGAGCTCTAGGGAGTTTCCAAGAGTGAGTGAGTGTGTGTTTTGGATCGAATTGTGGGTATATCCTCCCTCCCTCATCTTAAATCAGATGAGAATGGCTCTTGATTTTAGGCCGACCAGCCACCGTCAGAGTGTCAGGGAGGTTAGTGTCACCTCCATGTGGCTTGATTAGGTTGGTGGAGGCTCTCGCAGGGGGCTCAAGGCAGCAGTCCTCAAGTTGGGATCCATTGGTTTTGTCCATGATGGGGAGGTGAATTAACTCACCTCTTTAGTCCAAGGCCAACCTAGCCCACATGGGCTGGGATAGGTGGCTAAGTCAGACCACATTTGGTGTGTTTGAGGTCACATGGAAAGGGAGGAGTGGACTTTACCAATTTTGGCAAAATCCCATGTGGGGAGGAGAATCCAATGGGATTTGCTTTAGGTTGAGCCCAATTCAGGTTGGGCTAGTTTTGGGCTAACCCAAGGTGGGATTGGGTTAGATTAGATCAGGTTTCAATGGGTCATGACTTGGTTCAAGGGGTTTGGCTAAATTTAATCATTATGGGTCAAATTGGGCTAGGTTAGGTTAGGTTGACCAATTGGTCAAATTGGGTCAAACTAAAGCTTGGGTCAAGTTCAAATAATGATTTTAAGTATTTTGGTTCAATTATTTTCAATCAATTTGGCTTAGATTTGATTTTAACTTATTTGGATTGATGTAGGTCAAATGGGTCAAGTTGACCAATTTGATCAAATTGGCCAAATTGGCTTGGGTTATGGGTTGATTCATGTTCAATTGGTTAACTGAAGAAGATTGTAGTCTTTGATTTGAATTAATTTGGATTTAGGCCAAATTAACCCTTTAGTTCAATTTGGGTTAAATGGGTTAAGTTGACCAATTGATCAAACTGAGTTTAATTATGACTTTGGTTAAGTTTAATAATCAATTTGGAATGAACTTGAGCCATTAACTACAATCAATTTGGGTTAGATCTTGATTTGACCCATTTGGTCTTTTAGGTCAAATTGGGTCAACTTGATTCAAAGGGCCAATTAGGTTGGTTTTAGCTCAATTGGTGGTCAAGTCATATTCAATTATTGATCATATGTTGTGAACCAATGGTTTCAATTGATTTGGTGTAGGATAAATTTTGGCTAGTTTAGGTCATATGGGTTATGGGGTTGACTTAGTCAAATAATCAAGTTGACTTGGTTTGACTCAATTTATGATAATTGATCATCCTAAGGTGATCATCAATCATGATAGGAGATTTTGGTGGGCTTGGTTCAATCTAATTTGGATAGGACTAGAACTTGGCTCAAATAGGTCAAATTGGTCACTTTGGGTCACGTGGACCAATTGTGCTTAGTTAGTTTGATTTTGGGTTGAATTGAATTTAGTTTAGTTTATATATGGATTTAGGATAGATTTATAAATTTGATTGCAATTGGTTTGGACTTGAGTGAGTTTTGGTTCATTTGAATATTTCAAGTCAAATGGGCTATGTTAGGCTTGATTGAATTGATTTGATTTGGTTGGGGTGATTGTAGGTTTCATTTATTTGTGAACATGATTGAAGGTATGATTGATTCATGAGAAAATCAATTGAAATTGGGGTTTGGATTGAAGAAATTTGGCTAAGCCCATGGAGTTGGATCATGTGGCTTAAGGAGGGTTTGAGTGAGATTTTGGATTTGGTTTTGGTCATTTGAATGTAGGTTTGATTTATATTTGGGAAGATGAAAAAAGTAATTGATTCATGAGAAAATCAAGTGACACTCATGATTGGGCCTGACCTGGTTGACCCGATTTGGATTGAATTGGAGGGTAATTTGGTTAAGTCCATGTGATGGTTCATAGGGCTTAGGTTGGATTTGATTTAGTTTTGATTATTTAAATATATATTTGATTTATATTTGTTGAGATGATTGAAGATATGATTGATTTATGAGAAAACCAATTGAGTTTGAAGTGATTTGAAGAGTAATTTGCCTAAGCTCATGAAGGTAAGTCATAGGGCTTAGAGAAGGGTTTGATTTAGTTTTAGTTCTTTGATTTGATTTGATTCATTTAGAATTTGGTTTATTGATTGAAGAGTTGAATTGATTTATGAGAAAATAAATTAGGTTTGATTTGGTTTGAATTTGGTTAAGGCTAAGTCCATAGGATAAGAATCACAAACTTAAGCTATGTCGATCAGAGTTTGGGCTTGAAATTTTGATCATGGGTTTCAATCATTTGATTTGGATTTGAATTTTGATTTGGGTTTGATATGAATTGAATTTGGTTGTCATTTAAGAAGGTGAACATAGGTTGGGTTTAAGTCATGGGATAGGTAGATCAGCCTAATCCCCAAGGCATAACCTAATCCTATGGTTAACCCTTCTAAGTCTCTAGGCTTAGGTTAAGTATTCACCTAATTACTAGAAGTATCTTATGGCTAAGGAAACCTTAATATCTAAAAGATCCTTAATGCTAAGAAGAGGAGATTGAATCCTCACTCCAAAAGTGAGGTCAACAATGGGACTAGGAACCTCTGTGAGAATTTTATTTGGAACACTATGCAGATCCTGGGAGCACTTATTTAGGTAATCAAATACGTCATTAAGGGATAAATATAATATCTTAAAGATAAATATATTACCCTATAATGGATTTTATTGTTTAATAAGGACTCTAAAGGTGATGGGTCTTCAATCTACAAGAGATTTTTCCCCTGAACTAAATTGAGAGGTAGAACAAAGTTTATTTTATTGTAGGGTTCATAGTTCCCTATAAGGGCAAGCTCCTATAGTTAATTACATCTTAGAAGGAAAGAAATTCCTCCTAAGAATACTCTTAATTAAAAAATTAACTTTCATCTCTACGAATTTCAAAGTTTGTATTAAAAGGATGGTAAATTTAGAGATTCAAGCGAGAACGCTTCAAGGGGGAAGAGTTCTTTTCAAAAGACAAATGAAATTGAGTAGAAATGCTTTTGTATACTAAGAAACCTAGTGAACATTTCAATTATCCTATTATTGGGCTTTACATTTTTAAGATTGAGATTATTGAAGTTTTGAGTGTAACATTTTATTAAAATCTAGGGCTTAGATTCTGATAGCACAAGATTGTGAACATGCCTAGGAGTTGATAACTTATTCCAATAGGATGCTTTAGGACCTAAGTCTAAAAGTGCTTCGACATAAGTCAGAAACCCATCATATTCTAATTTTATAATTTTGATCATTATTAGTTTTTTTTTCTCATTTGAGAAATAAATGTTTCCTAACTTTTCTAGACTTACTTTCGGCTTGAAAGGGTTGTCAACTAATGCCACCTAAGTGATTTGAAATCATATAGGCCAGTCTTTTGCAAGTACAAGATGGTTGGGCTATTATGTTTAAGAAAGAAAGCCAAGAACTTAAACTCACTATCTAAGAAACTAGATCATGTGTAGTATGCATTCCATGACTTAGACTAATATAATAAATTTTTAAAAAATTTATTTCATTTTGACTTATCAATTTTGGATTTAGGCTTGAGAAAAGTTATATCTAAATAGATGATGAAAATTAATTATGGGTCAAATCAGAGAGAAGAGTTGTTCTTCACTACAAGAGACTACTCTCACAGGTCAAGCATGTCTCTTATCGTGCAAGAATGGAATTGCCTATTTACAAGAGTGAAATAATATGTATGCATGATGTTGAAATATACTTCCATTCAACTAAAAGGTTATTAAATCTTTTATTTTTTTTATTAAGATCATAGGCTTTAAAGTGAGGTTATGACATGATTAAAATTTCATTAAATTTATTAATTAGGTTATAAATTTTAGTTTTTCTAAAATCCTAACACATTCAAGCTTTATCGTAAAACACAACAATCACAAAAATAAACTTATGAAAAGCATGCAGTTCTATCATGCACCCCAAAATAAATTGAGCTAAATTTAAATAAAAAATAGGCCTGTGTGTCTAGGAACCGTTATACACCTTAGAAAAGAAAGAAATTAGGCGTCGAGCTCTTATACTCTGACACTAGGCGAAAGTTTAATCTATAGGGTTTTTATCAACTTCAGGATCATCGCCTTCTTTAGGGACCTCTTTAGGCTCCACTGAAACCACCAGCTGAGTAAAGTTAAGTTCTACTAACCCTAAACCCCATAGATCCTAATATAATTGTAGGCTCGAATTATATTTTTAAATTCCAAAATAAAATCCTAAACCTTGTAAAATAGACATTAAGAAAAACATATAGCACACCAATAGTTTAAATTTCAAACATACATGCTTAGAATCAGTGATTGTCAAGCTCACATATCCTATTGGGCTATGCTTAGGGACTTAAGTAACACCTACAAGAAAATAGCATTTATTTTATATTTATTACAACGGTCACTTTTAAGCACAACCCCTTGCAAAAAAATAGTATTAGCCTAAAAAGAACATCCAAACTAGCGAGAAATAATCCTAACCATCCAGTCTAAAATAGTATACCACAAAGTAAGAAAAAAATATCATATCACAATCAATATATCGACCTAACTAATTCTATAGTCAGTGACCTAGAATTCTAGTGTGTGAAAATAAGGCTTATGTGGCAAGTTTGTTTTAGGCTTTGTTTCATTTTAAGTTTGATTTGAATTCAGAGTTTGTTTTATTTTATCATTGGATGATTTTGATTTGAATAATATTAATTAATTTTGGGTTTTATTCCAATTTTAGGTTTATTTTTGCATTGAAGTTGAATTTAGATTTTGAAAAAAAGATGAATAGAACAAATTCTATTGTGAATAGAACCAAATCTATTCAACATCCTGATCCTAATATAATGAAATTTTCACCCTAAAGTAAAATTTATTCTAAGGGTCAAACTAAGAACCTAAGTATCTTAATTAACCCTTTTAAATTTATTGGAATGATTTAATTGAGTTTAATTTTATTATTATTTGATTTAGTTAAAGATTAGAGTAGTTATGGTTTTGATATTGATATTGATAATAAGTTTGTTTAGTATTAGTTTGGTTTAATTGTGATAATTTGATAATGTTTATTTTTTAATATTTAATTTATTTCTTTAAGTTTCACTTTAAAGATTTAATTTCATATGATTTGTACTAAATCATTTCAATGTTGCTTAAATTCAATGATTTCATCTTTTCATTTTAGTTTAGTTTGAATTAATTAATATATGATTTGATTGAAGCTTAATGTAATAATTTTTTTAATTCCATTTAAGAATTTGATTAATTGTTAAGGTTAATAATTTGATTTATATGTTGACTACTATAACATGATGATTGTTTAATTTCATTTAATTTAATCTATTACTATAGTTTAACTGGTTTAAAAAAAATTTAATTTATAATTTTAATTTAGAACTCGATTGATTTATATTATTATTATTTTAGTTGATATAACCAATCAATTATTAAGGTTTAATTAATTTGATCAACATTCATTTTATATTTGACATTTTATTAATTTTTATTTTAGATTTATTAGATTCATGAAGTTAAGTGGTTCACAATGATATTATTTGAGCTTCATAGTCTTGTATCCTGATCAAGTTTAATTAGTTTAATTGATTAATTATTTAGCTTAATATTGATTTAAAGAGGGTTTTGCAATTTGTTATTTAGTTAACTTTCATATGGCTAAAGTTTTGTTTCAATATTATTTGAACACTAATCCTAACTCGAGAAACTTATAGAGATGAAACAATTAGGGTAGCAAACCTAAACTAGGTCATCCTAAGCTTTTAAATGTTCATATTATAGATGAGTTAAACAATTATATATTTTTATTTATAATTTGTTTGCTTCATTTTACTTAAGTTTTGTTTAGTGATTTATTTAAATTCTTTAAATTAGTTATAATTTGTGATTCAATTAAGTTTCATTTCAAATTGAGTTATAGTTGTATACTCATTCAGCTTTAAAAATCATTTATTTAGTCTCACCTTTATTAATAGATTAGTATGAATTTATAATTCATTTATTTTGTTTCAAATATATTATATTAGTAACATTTGATTACGTTTGATTTATAATTTAGGCTGATTCAATTAATTTGATTTGAATGATAAAATGAATAGTTATGTTTAGTTTGTTTAAAGTGTATTTGATTTGTCATACTTAAGTGCCTTATTTAAGTTTGTGTTTGGTCAATTCAATTTTATTTAAAGATAAATCAAACTTCATAAAATCAAATTAATTTTAGTTAAAGGTGTCATTGAGTTATTTACTTAATAATCTAGTTCAAGATTATATTGATATGTTTTGTTTACATAATTAGTTTGACTTAACTTAATCAAATGATTAATTAATCTAATTAAGGTTTAATTATTTATACTTAGGTAATCAAGATTTGATTAACTTCATCCCAAGTTGATTAGTTTTGGTTAAGCTCTTTATAATTTTAGTTAACCAAATTAAGCATTTATTTTATTTTGTTAATTTTCAACTAATTTCAAGTGATAAAATTCAATGATTAATCAAGAGGTGTTTGATTTAAATTTAGTTTAAAGTTTAATGATTAATTAAGATTCAAGTAAATTTGTTGCTTATTGAATTTAAGTGATTTATATGATTGAGATTCAAAGCTTAAATTAGTTTAAGTTAGCTAATTGTTGACTTGTTTGTTTTGTTTATTTATTTAAAGTGATTTTAAGAATTGTGTTTAAAGTAATTGGATATTCGTGATTAATTGTGTTTAAAGTGATTTTAAGAATTTTATTCAACACATGATTAATTTTATTAAAATATGATTAATGATTAATTGTATACTTATAATTATCTTGATTAATTAGTTTAGATAATTGAAATTTGATTAATGATTATCTTGATTTATTTTAATTAGCTTAATTTATTTAAATTAGATTTAAAATTATTAAATATTTGATTAACTTAATTTAATTAAGGATTATTTTGGTTTAATATGATTTAATTTTATTGGGTATTTGACTTGATTAAGAGATTTGATTGAATCAATTATATATTTTAATGATTTAATTAAACGATTGGCCTAATTGCTTTATTTAATTATTTAGAACTTAATGTAAATGATTGACTCAATTAGATTTCTTTAATACAATCAAGATTAATATAATTAATGATCAATTAAGCATTCATGTTTAATTTAATTTACTTAGTGTAGTTGGGGTTTGATTAATAGTTATTATCATATCAAAACTAATTTATTCATATTATGTTTAATTTGGATGTTGGGTTGATTAGATTAAATTAAAGGTTGTTTAAGTTCAATATGATTAATTTGATTGTGTGATTAACTTGATTAAATTATTTGCTTATATTAATTATAAATTAATTAGTACTTTAATTAATCATAATCATTTTGATTGAAACTTGATAATAAATTTAATTAAATATTTGATTTAAGATAAACTTGATTTAAAGATTAGTTTAATTAAATGATAAATTAATTTGTTTTGGAATTTCATTATCAAAATTGATTAGAGAATCTTAATTAGAAGTTGATTGGTTAATCCTATTTAATTTGATGAAATAATCAATTCAATTATCATTGGATTAATTTTTAATCAAATATTAGCTTCGTCAGATGAATTGTTTAATTAAGAGTTTAATTAAGGATAATTTCTAATTTTTTTATCTAACATTAGATTAAATATTTATTAAATCTAACCTAATTAAATGATTTATTCAATTAGAAATTTAACTAAGAAATTAGATGTATTTAATGACCAACTAAATCAATCTTAATTAAATGATTAACTAGTTTTGTTATCTTGATCAAATGATTAGTCAACTAATTAATTAAATGAATTTATAATTTTATTAATCAATCAACTTAACTTTGATTATCATTAGGTTAATTACTAATTAAGCTTATCCTTAAATATTCTAACTTAAACTCAAGTTAGGTTTAACTTATCAATTAATTTGATTCATGACTGCTAATTTAATTAATGGTTAAATCAACTGAATTGAAGATTTGATTAAATGACTTATTCAACCAAGGGTTGATTATTAGCTTCTCAAATCATTCATGATTAAATTAATCTAATTATGATCTTCTATAAAAATAATTGAGATTTAATTAATGGTATAATTAAAATTTTAATGAGTAAATTATATCATTAAAATTTTATTAATGATTAGTTCAACTTTCTTATTAACTACCTTGAGTTAGTTTAACTTGATTAGATATTTGACCTATTTAATCTGCATTTAATTTAAAATTATCATTTCCTAACCTGGCTAGATGATTACTTTGCTTAGGATTTAATGGTTAATTACTTAGTTTAAGTTAACCAATATTTGATCCATAATTTTACAATTCTTTAAGTTGATCTATTTTAACCTTTAGTTTTGAAGTCTAATCATTTAAGTTGTTAATTTGATTGAATGTTTGAGTTGATTAAGATTCAATCATTGATTAAGTCACAATTTGATTAATTCTTGATTTAATTTCCCAAATTAAATTTAAAGTAATAAGTTATTAAATAATTTATTAAATTTGATCACTTCAGTTATTTTTTTGATTTTTTTCTTAATTTTATGATTTCAAACATATTAATATACATATGTATATATACATTTTATTTTTTGTATTCCACTTATCGTAATTTTTAAAATATATATTTTTTATTTTTTAAAACATATTTTAGCACTAAATTAGATGATTTTGAAGTCTAATGAGATTCAAAAGGTTTAGATATTTTTCTAAGTGTTATGAACTTAATCAAAGTTGCTTGAACGAATTTAGTGAATTTTCCTAATTTATTTAATTTTAAATTATTTATTCCATGAAACTAAAGCATTTGACATTTGAAATTTGATAACTTTTAATCCATTCATCATTTTTCCTTGAAATTTTTATATTAAGTGTGTTTTAACCTTTGTTTCATTCCATAAAAATTTTAGGTCTATTTGATTAATATTTTTGGATTAATGAATGAAATTTGCTTTTCACTAAAACCTAAATTAAGCTTAATACCTAATAAGAATTGGGGATTCTAGATTTATTAGATTCATCTCAAAACAACAAATCCAACGAGCCCTTATTTGTAATTTTTATAAGTATTTTAATTTTTATGATTTTTAAAATTTTAAGATGATTTTATGCAATTTTTAAATATAGAAAAACCTGAAATTTTTTATTTAACTGAGTCAACGCCACGTGGCGCTAACTGGGCTTTGCCTTTTGAGTGTCGAAGCTTGATTGGGCTCTGTGGACTCTGCGTTGCAAATGGGCAGGAAAATAAGGGTTTGATCGGACGGTCCAGGTCAAAGATTGTGATCTAATGGACGAAATCAAAGCCATATCTCTTCTAATCTCAACCGTCTATCCCAATTAATGGGGATCGGTATGCTTTTCACTCCAAAAAGGTTGGAAAATTTAAAATCAAGAGGATTCTATGGACATTTCCTAATCTTGTGCGACACACAATGAATACCTAATGGCATGCTATAGTTTGATGAAATTACCTCACTCGAGTCGTTGTCGAGTGACCAAATCAATTCGAAAATGTTCCCGGGTGTGAGAAGAAGCTCCAAGATGAAGATGCCCACTTGATTCCTCTCCAGTCGTTGGGAACACCAACCACCACCGCCTCTCACTAGAGCTTGCTTGATTTTGGTCAATTTGGAGTTATGGAAGGTAGGGGAAAGCTTGGTTTCTCTCTTGAATGATGGTGAGTGTGTTGGGTATCGTCAAAGTGGGAGAGGAGAGGAAGAGTCCTCTCTCCTTTTATGGTTGGTCGACCTTTCCAACACTGGTGGAGGTGGGTGGTGGCCAGTCATGGGTATTTGGAGCTGGACAAAGTCTTTGAGAGGTGATTAGCTGATTGAAGAAGTGCTTTTGGTCAATCAAGTGGGAGAATGGAGGAGAAGTGACGAGAATGGGGAGTTTGGAAGCTTGCTTCATCTTTTCTTCTTTGCATTTAATCCTTCCTTCCACTTGATCTTTCCTTCAGCCATCAAGGCTAAGATACTAATTCACATATGGAGGATTTAGGTGGGGATTAGCATGCCAAAGTCCAAGTTGGGTTTTATGGCTTTGATTTAGAATTGGGTAAACCCAAGTTGACCCAATTGATTTGGATTAATTATAATGATTTATGTGGGCTCATTAACTTGGATTTAAGATTTTACTTATGACAAATTAATTATTCGATATCTTTGGATTCAATTAGTTTGAATTGATTTGGTTTTAGAATAGTTTGAACCATTTTGACCTACTTTGACCAAAGTGGGTCAAATTGGGTTAACATGGCCCAATTGATCAAGTTGGGCTTCAATTAGACTTCATTTGTATTTGAATAATCATTTATGATAATTTTGATTGATTAATTTTATTTAGTTTGGATTAATTTTGAATTTGACCCAAGTCTGACCAACTTTGACTAAAATTGGTTAAATTGATTTATGTGATTCAATTTTTTATTTTATGTTTATATTATTCTCTAATCATATTTTATGAATTATTTGAATTGATTTTGGTCAATTATTTCATCTAATTTGGATTAACTTTGGGTTTGACCCAAGTTTGACCTAATTTGGCCTAAGTGGGTCAAATTTGGTTAAATGCTTTAATCGTGTAATTTAGGCTATGTTTCAACTTCAAATATATTTAATGAATTATTTAGAGCATTTAAGATTGATTTATTACAAATAATGAGGATTATATTTTGAATTTAACCAATTTTGACTAAAAATAGATTTAAAGGGTTAAGATGTGTTCATTTAGGTTAACTAATCAAATCAGTTGAATTAGATTCAATGGCTGATTGAATTATATTGATATATGAATTTAAGATAATTTTGAATATTTAATTTGAATTAATTTTAATTTTAATTTAAAATTTCACTCACTAAAGTCTATTTGAGCCTACTTGAGCTACGTGGCTTAATTAGACAATATTAACCTCAATCGAATTTAGTTTTATTTTTGGATAAATTCATGTGATATTTTTAAGCCTTTGTAGTGGCTTAATTTGGCCAAATTTGATATGTTGACCTTCTCACATAATGGGACCCACATTGGTCAACTTTAGGTCAAATGGCCTGATTGACTACTTTGAACTTATTTTGAATTTATTTTTATGTTTATTTATATTTATGCATTATTTCCATGCTTTTAGTTTGATTTAATTTTGATTTATTTAATTTTATTTAGACTTAAGTGATTTTGAGCTTAAATGAGTTAATCAACTCAATTACCTCAATTCGAGCTCATCTGAATTTAGATTTCAATTTAAATATATTTATTTTAGATTTCTATTGAGTTTTATTAAGTTTGAATTTTATTTAGATTCACTCAATACAATTAGGTTAAGTTACTTCCTAGAAAAGTTCACTAGGATGATTTATGACTTTCATTTTAGGGTATTAAGTTTGATTTGATTTCAAATTTGATTGTAGTTTCAAGTTTAATGTTTGATTCGATGTATTATTTTATTTTGATTTGTTCACTTAGTCACTAAATGTAGTATCCTAAGTGTTTAATTAGGGAACTCCTAATCTAAGAGTAGGAATCCTAATTACTAGGATTAGGGATGATGCAAACCTCATCCAAAAATGAGGTCGATAAACTCTCATACAATCCCCACCTTAGGACCACTATATGATTTCTCTAGAGAAAGAAAAGTAACCAATAGTTTCATCTCATTGCTAGTAACCAAGAGAGAAGAAAGAAAATAGTTTACTATAATGGCAGACTTCATTATAGTAAATGCTCCAGCTACCTACAACATTATTTTTTATCATCCTTTACTGAATATGTTTAAGGCAATCATATATAAATATTGTATCCCCATAATGCTCCCAAGAGAGGGAGAACTCATATATTTCTGACAGCTACCACACTCTAACAGCTCTAGTTCTAAAAAATAGCTTTCACTACAATTTTTTTTAAAAAACACCCAAAAAGTTGATAGCCAAATGCAACTGCATTACTTTTTGATAGCTTTCTGAAAAAGCAAAGTAACCAGAAAGCTATTCCAAATACACCCTTAATCTATTCAAATGCACATTTAGAGGGGAATCCAAAAAATTGTTGGGTTATTTATTGACCCTTGATGGGATTAAAGTTAATTCTAAAAAAACTAAAGCTATTTTAAAAATGTTATCTCCCAAAAATACAAAAGAAATTCAAATGCAGACAGGACGAGTTGGTGGCCTCTATAGATTTAATTCAAAATCTAGAGACCACTATTCAGTTATTTTTTTCTTAATTTCTTGAATGTTTAAAGCGAATCATTTGGACAAAAGAATGAGAACAAGCTTTTGTCTATTTAACCACCTCTACTTGAAATCCCCAGACCTATAGAAGAATTGCATATGTATCTTAGGGTAGGAAAAGAGGTAGTTAGCTCAATTATTAAAAATAAATAAAAAGTAGTCTTCTATTTATTACGTGAGTAAGATCCTAAGAGGAACATAGCAGTATCTAATTATGAAGAAACTCATATTTGCCTTAATCATTTTTGTTATGAAGTTTAATCCATACTTCTAAGCACATTATGTACAAGTTATCACAAATCATTCATTGAAGTATATCCTCTTTAAGCCTGATCATTTAAGAATATTATTGAAATGGGTAGTTAAACTCAACAAGTTCGACATTTCTTATAAACTTAGAACTCCTATTAAAGCGCAAGTTCTAGTTGACTTCTCTGTGTTCATCAACTCCGAAAGCGAGGAAATCACTAAAGAAAAATTATGACACTATTCATGGATGGAGCATTTGAAAATCAACAAGTCGGCATCAAATGGTACTTCATAGTCCGGTTGAGATTTTGCTAAGTCATTTTGTCTAAATATGTTTTGAAATTATAAGTAATTAGGTAGAGTATGAAGCTCTTATTGCAGGAGGACTGAAATTTGTACAAAGATGGGAGTGAAGCATCTACTTGTCAAATCATGGACAATTCAAAGTAAGAGACCCTTTATCTTCAAGGTGTGGTCATGGAATTTCCAACCAACGAAGAAAAACTTCTCTGAAATTCCTCTATGGATCAAGCTCCCAAATTTCTCTTTGTGCTGTTGGAATGAAGAAGGGTTCTCTCGGATTGCTAGTAAAATTGGTATACCCTTTGCGGCGGACAATCTCATAGCTGCTCGGACTCACATTAACTTTGCCAGGATTTTCGTCCAGGTAAGTCCCTCTTCGACCCTCTCTGAATTTGTACCGATTAATCTGAATGGTTTAAAGTTTGAGCAACCGGTTATTTACGATTAGAAGCCTTTTGTCGAAATGTAATACCTTTTGCATAATCTAATTTTCCCTTAATCACCCGACCTCCCATGAGGTCGTGGCAAGAAACCCCCAAGTCGAACAGATCATCCTGCTGTGGCTATGAACCCTGAAACTCCTTTAGAGAATGAGCCTCCCTCCTCCCTCCCTTCTAAAATGTCTAGTGATCCCCCCGATGGAGGCTTCAACTGACTTATTAAATATGACCTGCTCAAACTCACACAACTCGATCAAGATCTTCACCCTCCAAGACCAATTTCTCTAAAAATCAAGACCCCCTCCTAAAGACCCCTGGAAAACTTACCCAAGATAAGGATGCCTCCAAGTCCCCTTCTAATCTCTCCTTCTTAGCTCATAAGGCTAAGAAAAAGGGGAAAAACCATTAATTTGTTTTTGATGTCTATCCCAAAACTTGGTTGTTGGAATGTGAGAGGTATTTTGGCCGAAGGCCAGACTCGTGACTGTTTGAGGATTATCAAAGACTTTCGCTTGGATATGATGTGCTTGTTAGAAACCAAGTTACACGGTAATATTCTGAATGACCCTATCTCTGAAAAGAGGCTTCGTATGCTGCAGCCTGAGAGCTGCTGCAACAATTTTGACCACAGTTCCAGTGGGCGTATTTGGCTAAAATGGAACCCATATGTTATCTCCTTTTGTCCACTTATCACTACATCCCAGATGATTCATGGGGTTGTTTCTATTCCTAATTCTCACCAGTTATTTGTTTCTTGGGTTTCTGCTCACAATGCTGCTAGTGAAAGACATGATCTTTGGAATTCTATCAAGGGAATTTCTGCCTCCATGGATTCACCTTGGTTGATCCTAGGGGACTTTAACTGCTTTCTCTACTCCTATGAGAAGGAAGGTGGGAACCCGGTCCCTCCTAACAGGTTGTCTGATTTCAAGGATTGTGTAAATGAAGCTGGTTTAATTGAACTCCCTAGCTCGGGGCTTTTCTTTACCTAGTCTAATCTAAGAAGTGATCAACCTATCAAAACTAAGATTGACAGAGCTCTATGCAATTCTTTTTGGTTGAATGCATTCCCCTCCACCTCCTATAAGGTCCCCCCTCCATTATCCTCCGATCATTCTCCACTGATTATTTCATTGCAAGACCAGATCCATAGCACTAATAGGTTTATGTTTTATAATCATTGGGTTCTCTATCCTAACTTCTCAAACTTGGTGAAGATGGCTTGGTCCCCGTATGTGAAGGGCGATCCCTTGGTGGTGTTTTTTAAGAAACTCAAATTGGTAAAGGAAGCTCTTCGATCTTATAAATGGGACTCTTCCCCACTCATCCAGCAACTTCAATGTTTAAAGAAGGACCAGGAACATTTCTTATCTCTCTTGGAGAAGGAGCCTACAAACTCTACCTATCTCCATTATATCCAAGAGGTCAATTCTAAGTATTCTGAAACTACCAAGAAAGAGAGTTTGTGGGTTAAACAAAGAGCTAAGAATTCTTGGCTTACCCTTGCGGATGATGACCTTAAATTCCTCTACTGTTCGATTAAGGAATGTCATAACTCAAACCTAATTAGGGATCTCCTGGTGGAGAGGGGAGTAATCACCAACCCTATAGAGATTGCTAAAGAAATTTGTAACTATTATTCTAGCATTTTCAATAAGGCCCAGCCTTCTATGGTTTCTTGTGTGGATATTCCGGCTGGCACCATTGTTGCATCCCATCAAGCTTCGACCCTTGAGGCTCCTATATCTTACCAAGAAATTATTGCACCCCTCCATGATATAAATGTGAATAAAATGCCTGGCCCTGATGGTTTTACCTCCAAGTTTTATATTGAATGCTGGGACATTATTGGGAAACAATTCCTATTAGCTACTCATCATTTCTTCAAAACTAAGAAGCTCCTTGATTGCTTCAAGCATAGTGCTATAACTTTGATCCCTAAAATTAAGCACTCTACAACTCTGGTTGACCATAGACCTATATCCTTATGCAATACTTTTTATAAAGTAATTGCTAAAGTTCACGTAAACATGCTTAAAAATGTTCTTCCTTCCATAGTTCACCCGGCCCAATCGGCCTTTATCAAGGACAGAGATATAGCGGATAATATCGCCATGGCACATGAAATCTGCTCTGATTTTAGGAAGAGAGGCTCTCCTAATGCTATTGGTACCAAAATAGATCTAAAGAAGGCTTTTGATTGCATCAACCGGAAAGCTCTTATTCGGTGAATGCTACATAAGGGTATTCCTTTGATTTTTGTTGAATGGGTTGTGGCTTGTATATCTGACATCCCCTTCTTTATTATGTTAAATGGTCAAATCTAAGGTTATTTTTACTCCTCCAATGGGTTAAGACAAGGATGTCCTCTATCCTCCTTTCTCTTTACTATCGTCATGGATATCTTCTCTTGCTTTCTTGAGCAAAAAGTTGTTGTTTCTGACTTCCTCCCACTGAGTTTAGGTAACTGTTCTATTTCCCACCTTCTCTTTACAGATGATATTCTCATTATGGGGAAAGTGGGGCTTCGCTCTGCCTTGGCCCTTCAAGACACTCTGACGATCTTCTCCGCCTACTCGGGCCTTGAAGTAAATTATGCTAAATCTCAAATCTATCTTTCTGTTGCTTCTGAGGAGGCTGACCGGATCTGCGAGTACTCGAATATAGTTAAAGGGGACTTCCCCTTTCTCTACCTTGGCATCCCCTTAGTTGTCGGGCCTCTCAAGTCCTTTCATTTCTCCTCCTTAATAGATAAGCTTGCCTCTTGGCTTACGGGATAGAAGTCTAAATAGCTCTCTTATGGTGGTAGGCTTCAACTCATTCTCTCTTCTATAAATGGCAATCTTTCATACTGGTTGCGTGCTTTTGTTGTTCTTAAGTGCATTCTGAAATAAATTACCTTCTTGACTGCTAAATTCATTTTTCATGGAGATGTTAAAAAGATGCACCCTATTTCTTGGTCTAAGATAACTCTTCCGAAAGATAAGGGGGGCACGAGGTTGATCTCAATTACTACTCTTAATGTGATGTGCAAAGTTAAAGTTCTCTGGAAAGTGATTAATCGGTCCTCTTACTTAGCCTCTTGGTGTAAAAACAAATATGGTTCGATTTGGCAAAAGTCTTCTCGTTCCTCTACCTTATGGAGAGAACTCCAATGCCTTGCCACTCGGTTCAAAGATAATTTCTCTTTTTCTGTTGTTGATGGCTACTCCATACTCCTATTCTCAGACCCCTGGTGTCATGGTAAATCGATTCTGGAGTTGTGTGGGCCTGATTGCTTTGTGGTTCTTGGGTGCCCAAAGGATGCTTCTCTAAGTTACTTCTTGCGGCATGGGGATTGGTCTATTCCTGATCTGTTTGCTGAAAGATTTGTCTCTTGTTCCCATTCTATTAGCCTTGTTCCCATCTCCCCTGGTCAAGACTCTATTGGGTGGAAAGGTGAGAAGCTTTTAACAAATAAGAAAACTTTAGAGGCTTTATTTGATCATGTTCCCTCTGTGGACTGAGCAAGCGAGATCTGGTTCAAGGGTTATGCTATAAAATTTGCGATTTTCTGCTAGATGGCTAGACTGGGAGGACTCAAAACGTCTGATATGCTTAAATATAGGGGGCTAGGCCCTGTGCTTATTGTGGTTCTGTTTCTCGGCGGGGAATCACACTCCCACCTTTTCTTTGGCTGCCCCTTCTCCCTGAATCTCATAAGGACTCTTCTTCCTAATGGCAGTTTCTTTCTCTTTCACCCTACTCTCCAAATTGTGCTTGTTGGTTCATCTTTACTTGAGCATCAAACCCTTAAAAGACTTTATTTGCTGATTGTTGTAGTAGTAGTTTACTCTTTATGGTGTTAACGGAACCATAGACTTTTTCAAAGGAAAGAATCTTCTTTTATTGTCATTGCCCATAAGATCAAAAACCGAGTTGCCTTTAAACTTAGCCGCTAGAAATTCAAGGACTTCTGGCCTCCTCTTGTTTTGTCCACCCTAAATAGCTGGAAGAATGCAATGGTGGATGGGGCTTTATCTGTGTTTGGGTACCCTTAATGGGGGTTTTTCTGTTTTGATTATTTCTCTGTGGTGCTCTGTTGGGGTTCTTTGCTGTTATGTTTGTGGGGATGCTTCTGGCTCTCCCTTTGCTGTGGCTTCCTGCTGTCTGTTTGTGGTATTACTCGAAGAAGGTCTTCTTGTTTTTGCCGTTTTGGTCTTTCTGGGATTCACTCACCCTGGTTTTCTGGTGGTGTATTGCTTATTAGTTTCACATATACATTGTGCTGGAATTCGACTGGACGATGATGAAACTGGGCTGCTGCAATGTTCCACATGTTTACATTTTCCCTTGCAGCATGGTGCCTTCCTGGATGACGCTCCCTGCAACCTGGAATTCAGCAGTTCTCTCCTCATGGACATCTTCTCCGTTCAAATCTACTGCCCCTTGTGTTTGCTGGCTTTGTTGTTCCATTAGAGGGCGGGAGCAGTCAACCGTTGGTTCGCCATCTCTGACTTTATGATGGACTGTTTTTAGTTCTACTTATTGCCTTATCCCCTCTTTTGGGATCCGCCTGCTCGTCTCTAGTCCATACTATTTTGCTATTTTTGAGCTCTTTGGAGCTTTGTCTCCTGTTTATTTCGCTTTAGTCTATAGTCTTCTTTGTTTTCAGTTTTACTAATGGGGTTTTCCCTTTGTAACCACATGTAATTATCTCGTTTGGAATGAAAATTGGCTAATGCCCTCATCTTTTTCCAAAAAAACTTAAGAGGAGAGAGCATGCATAGATATTCATATAAAGTAAAACCGTGAAGTTCAAGTTACTTCATTATCAAATATATTCCTAAAAAAGCAAACCTTTTTGGATCTATTATCCAAGTTGGGCAACATTGATGGGAGACCAATTCAGGTTAATTTTGACTATTGAAAAAGCATAAAGTGATGGAAATTGATTGTGCCCAAGCCGAGTTGGGTAGATCATTATATTGAGTATATGCAAACTAACATGATATCTTCTAGTATTTCAGATCTGCGAAGATTCAAAATAAAATTAGCATAATACTTACTTATTGATGGCGAGTTATTTCAAAAATCAGTCTCATCATTACACCTTCGTTGCGTGAAGGAAGATGAAGACGTTGATATATTAAAAGAAGTTCATTCAAAAAAATATGACAGTCAAACAACAACAACAACAACAACAACAAGCCTTAATCCCACTAATTCATACATGAATCCTTCGTCTCCATTGTGTCCTGTGTGTCAAATTCTCATTTAATTCAAGTATACTAAGATCATTTTTATACATCTTAACCAAGTCTTTTAGGTCTACCTCTACCTTTCTTAACATAAAAATCTAATGCATCTACTCTCCTAATCGGTCATCGGACGTGACATTTTATGTGGCCAAACCATCTAAGGCGACTCCCTAATCTTATCTACCGCAGCTACTCCAACTTTTTCCTAACATACTCATTTTGCATTCTATCTCTAAGGGTAAAGTCACTCATCCACCTGAGCATCCTCATCTCTGTAACACTTAACTTAGTCTTATGTTTCTCTTTTATTGGCTAACATTCTGCACCATAAGTCATTGCATATCTTACCACCATCTTATAAAATTTTCCCTTAAGTTTAAGTGGAACTTTTCAAAAAAATATGACAGTCATTCCAGAAAAAGAACTTTAGCTAATCAGGTCTAAGATAAGAGTATTTCTGGCCCACATTACATAAAAATGTTGGGAAAATTTTCAAGCATTGTGAACTTTGTCAAAAGTTCACTCCAATGAGGCTCTGACCATCTCACAAACTCCAACCTATTTCAAGCCATTGACCTTCTGTGGTGTGGGGCATGAACTCTATGGTCCATTTCTACCATTAAAAAGTCAGAGAAAATGCATCTTGTGCTGATCGAATACTTTACCAAATGATTAAAATCAAAATCGTTGGCCAAAATTATAGTTGAAGTTGTTTGCAACTTTATTTGGTCAAATATTATTTGCAAGTACATTGTATTTTGTACCCTGATAAATGAAAATAATATCTCCAGATGAGAGCTATATAGGCAGTGATTTGATTCTTTGTTGCTAACTTTTTTTTTATTGAGAGGGCGAGGGCGAGCGCTGGCACTGACTCCTATCTATTTTCCAATGCCTCCTTCCAATTTCTAAGAAAGAATTTGACTGAAGTGACTATTTGATTCAGAATTTAAAATGTTTTTTTTATAGTAAATGTTTAATCCAATATATATTTTATCTTAATAACTTCAACATGTGAATTTAATTTCCATATTTCTTCTCAACTTTGTGTTGTTGCTTAGGTGGTCTTTTTTTTCTTGTATAAAATTATGTTCAGCAATCCTAGGTTCTCATTAATCCAAACTTCAAGCTTTGTGTAGGAAAATTTAGGCTTCGTTTGGGAGGGTTTTTTAGTGCGTTTTGCTTTTGAGAGGTTGAATTTTTAATTTTGATACCCATTTGAATAGTGTGATTTGTGAAACTACGTTTTAGCTACATCTCACTAAAAGCTTTGTTTTAGCTCCTTTTCAAAAAGCAAAAGACAAATAACTTTTCAAAAAATACTTTTAAATCAACTTTTCAGGAATCCGAAAAGCTTAGCCAAATGAAGTCTTAGTCTTGTGCTAGATAGTAGCTCACTGTAACTGCAGCACTTTGCTTCTTTTCTTTTTCAGGAGGATAAATGAAAGGTTATTGCCAATCTTAAGATAGAGATAACAAGTAAAATATTTGAATTGAATCATTTCTATGATTTATTATGCATTGAAATTTGTTGAGTTTGCGCAACAATTCTTACCCTAAAAATTCTGAGACCATAGCATTACTGGTGTCCAAGGCCATGAAATTCCAGACGCAATATGTCTAAAATCTATTAGAGTTCAAGATTGAACAACTAAGTTTTTGAAGCTTGAGCTTTTCACCAAACAGTTATGGAATCATCCACTCTGAATGTCATTGAGTTTTTTCTTCTTCTTCTTTTTCGTTCAGACAGAGAACATTTATATACACCCAAATTTCAACCATGGAAAATGCTGAGAGGAACCTTGGATGGGCCAATGTGTATTATTGTCAAGTAGCTAGTCCTTTAGATGGAATATACTACCTTACTGAGCTCCTAGCTTTCAAGTCATAAACTCTGAAAACCTCTGTGCATGAAATTGAAGTCTTCTGTCAGCAGAATCGACGCCATTAACATGTTATACCTTTAACGACCAGATATATATGTGCGCTTATAAAACAACACAAGTTTTTAATGTTTGTGATGCACTTTTTCTGTAGCTCAGAGCATTGAGCAAAGGGTACATTATACTGAAATAATACATTGTCCATTGTTTTATGTTCATAACCTTGATCAATCAGGCAATGGAGGGTGGGAAGGGGAAGCATGGGGTGCATCGTGATTGAAATAAAGTTTTGAATATCTCTAATTTGGGTATTTTGTGAAAATTAATCATCATTAACTTTATGCAGACTGTTTATGGTTAGTATTATTATGATTTTTTATTTTTCATTTATTTCTATTGAGTATTGTTGACTTATAAATAATTCTTATAAATTTAATTAAGCAAATATATTGAAATCGATGGAGATCAAACGTGATATCCTGCACATTGGAGTTGAAACGTCTTGATCATGACCGAAATTGATCAAGATATCCTCCGATCGCAAAATTAATTGGTCAATATGTTCAAAACATCAAAATTAACTAAAATTGATATTTTGCATCAATAAATTGTCAATCGGCAATGGAAAATCAACTGAATGCAATTTCATATATGTCAAAGTTGGGAGACCTTGATGATATCCAAATGACTTCTTCAAAATGGATTGTAATCGCCAAAAAGGAGAAAAATATCAAATGAGACCTTCTGATAAATTCAAATGTGCAAAGCTGCCAAAGTACGATGAATTGAGAGTCCATTTTATTCGATTATCTCGACTACCCAAATGACCTCCGATCGTAAAACGGATCGCGTCATTGAATTCGAAATGTCGATGTTGCTTAGAAACTATACTCATATTGTATGAATTTAGCCTCGTCAAAATTCATATCACTTTTGGTGCGGTGTCATGAAAAAAAATCGGGCTGCACAACAAATGAGGATATGTACAAATAAAAATATTTAACTTAATTTTTCTGAATTTAATTTCTAATAATTAAATTGCTCTGAAATTAAATTAGAATTTATGCATATGTGGCACATAATCAATCGAGTGCAACCCTTTCCAAATTATCGTTAGTTGTATTTATGCATATGCGGTAAATAATTTTGAAATCCCTAACTTCAAAAAAAAAATTAATTAATCTGTAATTGGGCGCCTTAATCTCCTATTTTCCCTCCCTATTCGAAGCATAGTCACATCGCCTCGTTAACCCAGCAGCTCATCCTCTCTTCTTAATTTCGTTCGGCGACAATTGAATCAGGGCCCAACCTGATTCTCTTCTCCAAATCCCGTTTTTCCCGTCCTCAATCTTGTCGCCGACCAGCAGACTCTCTCTCTCTCTCTCTCTCTCTCTCTCTCTCTCTTTTTTTTTTTTGGGAGTGACGAGGGCCTCGCCCGGATTTTATTTCTTAAAACTAGTTACAATACAAAAGGAGAAAAACAGAAAAATACATAATACATCAACTATAAACGTAGCCGAGAGAAGGCCAAGTCAAAAAATAAAACTTCCAAAGAAGAAAATTTGGTATAAATGATGTATCATAAGGTTACTGAATTTTATTCCAGACAGATCTTCGTCAGTCAAAAAATTATCCAACACACAAGCAGTGATATGAACAAGGGGTTATACGTGGAAAATCCATGAAAACCACGGCCGCCTCAGAACTTTCAATGTGTTCAAAAGATACGCGCCCTTTCTAGAAGGTGTTTACTGCTAAACAATATTCCGAGTGTAAAAATACAATATCGGTCAACCCGTGTGGCAACGTCTTTTCTAGTCCCCTGAGGCATCTCCTAAGGCGAAGCCCTCGATCCTCGCACTACCTGCGGGTGGCACTTGGTGATGATCGCCAAGGTCGACGGTGGTTCTCGAGCTCTCGGTCTTCAAATCGACCCGGCCCCTCTAAGGTGAGAATGAAGCTCATTTATAGATTTTGGAGTGGCTTGTAAATTTGTGGAAAACTCCAACCACTCCCATCTGACGGCGGCGATCCCCTCGATCGACGGTGTATTTTGATGATCCGGGTGCCTTAATGATGTAATTGGGTGATCTTGGATTCGTTGGATTCCTTGACGAAGCCGCCCGACCGACTATAAATATGTCGCTTTGGTGACCATTTGGCGGATCAGATCCATTTTCATGCTCGATAACCGAGCCGATTCGAAGCTCTGATCGACTACGCTGATGTTGCTATGTTCGCTCATCGAGACTCGGGCTTGATCAGAGCTGAAATCGATGATTAGATCAAGCATTTCAAAATGCCTTGAGATTCGTCCGATCGATTAATTTTCAGGATGTATCGCCGCTCTCTATTTTTGGGTGACATTATCTCCATCCAAAAATATATGTCAAATACTTGAAAATAGCAAATGAAATTGAGAGTCCATCAATCGATTGAGAGAACAGATCTTCATAACAGACAATATTATAACCGAAGCCGATGCGGGTCGAAATGCGATAGATGTGCGGCGATATTTTGAGGTTACGGACCTGTTACACTTACGGTTTTGGCGCTTCCGGGACCCACATGCCGCTGGGGTTCAGCGCTGGCCGGACATGGCGCTGCGAGACGGTCTGGGTTGGCGAAGGCTCATGGCTGCGAACGGCCTATTATGCGGTCGGCGTCGCGGTATGTCAGCGCCACGTCATGGGCTACGATGGCGCTATACCGTCACGGGTCGTCAAGGACGCCGCTACTGGGGCGGGGTCCTCATACCATGGCCAGTCATGACATTCACGCCATGGCGCTATACCACGGCCATCACGCTGGCGTACGCCATCACACGCTGATGGCGCCACGCCGTCGGAACGCTGTTACGCCATACCACGGGCCACGGGCCAATGACCGAGGATGACGCTGGTGGCCCGGATCACGCGGGCGCTCTGGGTTAGAGGCGGGTCAAGGCGAAGGCCACGTCCAACCGAGAGGTTTTGGGCTTTGGTGGGTTTTGGATTTTTTGGGGTTTTACCCTATGAGGGTCTATAAAACCCCAGGTAAGAGGAAATGCACTGCTCCTCTTCTTCTCTGGGAGTGCATACCTCCCATGGGAGTTTGGGCACTCTTGATCCACCTCACCTCCCCGAGCCAGAGTGCATGCCTCCCCGTGGGAGTTTGCACTCTTCTGATCAACCTCTACCTCCTCATCTCCACTGCCGAGTGCATCCTCCGGTGGGAGTTTTGGCACCTCCTTGAATAATTTTCATCTCGATCTGACGATTGCGTAGATGGGTGAGAATCTTTGAAAGAGACACGTCCACCCTGTAACTGAGGACGGAGGAAGCTTCTAAAAATGGGAGGACAAGATTCGGGAGTCCGATCACACATTGATCGCTTTCGAAAAAATATTATTTTTCAATGATTTGGTTCTTAAGTGTCCCAAGAAGCGATAGAGCCCAATCCGCCGGTATTTCACCACTTACGAGATGAGTTTGGGCGCGGATTGCGGTTTCCATCCCGAGATGATCGCCATTTTGTCAAGATGCGAGGTTTGCATTTCCCGCTTTCGGTGGCAACGACGATCGCGATGGGACTTATAGTCTTTTCGCAGATGCGCACCTTTGACTCGACATTACCTCGCGACGGATGTGCAAGTTTACTCATGATGCACATGGTCGGAGTCCTTTGACCTCGGACGAAGCGATCCTCCCAAGAGTCAAGCGATTCTTTTTGTGAAGAATGATCTTCTCGAGAAATGGAGAAAGAGATTTACCCATTCCCGTGTTGGTGATGAAGATACCTGACAAATTGAAGATCTTCGATTTGAGATTCGATATATCAACAGATTTGGGGAGGAATCTGTTCGAGATGGGGCTTTCTATTCATCCCGAAGGTCTTATGCTGAGAAAGCCCAACAAAGAGGTTTCCATGATCTCCCAAGCTTCCTCGCTTCTTCCAAGGACCCGCCTCCAATAGAGAAGAGGAAAAGGAGCGAAGAGGTGATGGTGATATCAGATACCCGAAAAGAGTCGGCCCTTCGAGTAGTCATCCCCCAAGGATCTTCATTCCCAGGACGTTGAATCATTCTCAGGTCGCCGCGATGTCAAGAACCGGTAACAATCCTTCTTATGCTCATCATCTTTTATTTCCCATTTCCTGCTTTAACGTAATTTTTCTTATTTCGATATCGAAGAAGCAAGAACTTGACTTCAAAATGAACATCAGGTCAATGATGAATTCGTGAGTTCGTGAAGGTCAAGTTTCTCCATGGTGAATATAAGAAGCTGACGGAGAAAGTAAAAGAGATGTCCGTGTTGGAGAATCAACTTGATGAGTGCAGACCGAGTTGGCACCGACTTCTCTTCTTTTCGCCGAAGTTGAGCGGACTCGGATGAATTAGTGGAGGCTAACAGAGGTTGGATGCCGCAAAGGATCTCAAGATCTTTCGAGAAGGTTTCGTGTCTGAGGCAAAGAACCGAGTTACGCCGCTTCGTGAGAAAGAGGTCGCCTTATCTCTAAGCGGAGCCGGATCACAGTGGAGGACTTCAAGAACTCGACCTTCAAGAGTATCATACAGATCACGCTCGTGAGGCCGAGACCACGTAATGGCGATGTGAAGGCTTTGGAGCGGCAGTGTTGATGAAGGTTTCATCCGAGGTTTCGGGGACACGCCATGACGCAAGCTGTGAGTCGGTTGAGGTCCTTTCTCCTAGCCTAGCTTCCGACCCTTCTAGCGACGACGAGGATGACTCGATAGTTCTTCATCATCTACATGAGACCATCAAGACCGTAGAAGTAGTTCCTTTATGTTGCAAAATGCTCGGTTGTATATTATTTACTTGTATGTTCTCATGAGAAATATTAATAATCCACAAAATTATTTGAATATTTCCTGAGTCAGTGTCAAAGTGTACTGATGATAAAGATTCGCAGAAGAGATCATCTGGAATCCCTTTGGATAATTTGATCTATTCTAAGATCATTAGCTACTTGATGACAAACTTGCACGAATATATTTATGAGGTTCTCTGTAACCTCTCGATCTATCCGGGTTGTGTATCTGAGCGCTCTGATGATGTTAACCTCGTTATGGAGAAAGTTGTAGGCGCCTATAGAGGATTGCCAACTTATCCAAGGTTGTTTATCGCGCTACTCGACGATGTTAACTCAGATAGAAGATCGATCAATTCCCTGGGATCGATCTTAATGAGATACAACAATAGTATGATCTCTGAGTCGTGTTTTAAAATGCAAGCATAAGCAAGAAAAAGTCATAAGTATGAGAACTTTAACATAGATAGAAACATAAATCCAAACACCTTGATGCCAAGGTTGGACAATAAGAAGCATACAAACAGTATCGATAAATGTTTAATTCGATAACAACAATTGCAATACAAAACATACATGATAATGTTTTCACATTCACTAGAATAAAAAAACGATATATCACTAGTACTTCTGAGGTTTGTAGCATTCCGTGCAGGGAGAGTCTTCCCATACTATCCTTAAGCTTGAACGCACCACATACCTTCCCAAACCGGTGAGAGTTTGTTATGGCCTTTTCCTCGAAGTCGAGACTTCGAGGATGAGGTCCCCAACGATATTGGTCGGTTTTACCCTTCTTGAAACCTCGAGCAATCCTTGATAGAAGCCATTCTGAGTGCCGACATGTCGCGTCTCTCGGAGATCCGATGGAATCGGCTTATCGCCGTTGTCGCCGCATCAAAGTTATGGGTTAGGCTGGACCCCATGTCGACCGAATAAATTTCGCCCAAACACGATTGTACGGCGCTTTCTCCAAGAGGGGTCCTTGATGTAGGCGGTAAGCCCAAAGAACATTGATAGTTCTTCGCCCATTGTCCCCCTGTGGTTCGGGCCGTGTCTTTAAATTTTAGTATTGTCCTATCGGTGACTTTGCCCCCATTTGCCCGATGGGATACCGTGGATTAACCGATATGCCCCGCGTAAAGATGTGAATGTCTTTCCGTGGAATCGGCCCCATTATCGGTGATGATTTTAATGTCAAACGACAAATAATATTTTTCGCATAAATTGTTTGGCATTTGTTTCGATTTTGGCCGGCTCGCCTTCCACCCACTTTGAAGTAATCAA
Organism: Cymbidium sinense; assembly: GCA_021442155.1. NCBI lineage: Eukaryota > Viridiplantae > Streptophyta > Magnoliopsida > Asparagales > Orchidaceae > Cymbidium > Cymbidium sinense. The sequence continues at coordinate 21,379,463 of CM038217.1, read as the reverse complement.
CGCCAAGATTATGAATTTTCGCTGTCTGGCAATGGGAAAGGGTCCCATTATATCGATCCCCATCGAGCAAAGGGCCACTGCTCGATTGTGGTGAGTTCTATGGTGTATGAGTGAGATTGGAATGTAACCGACACTTGTTACACTTCTTTACAAACTCCAATGCGCCCTTCTTCATTGTAGCCAAGAAAACCTTGCCTCATGATTTTGAGGGCGAGGGCTTTTCCTCCCAAATGTTCACCACAAATTCTCGAATGAACCTCTCGATTGCATAAGTTAGCTCCAAGGGACACTTTAAGTAGGCCCTAAGACCGCCAGAGTTCCACCGACATGGTGAAGTTCGGTTTCACGCCTGAGACGGATAGCATCGGTCTTTGGCAAGGCCCCGCTTTGAAGAAAGGACATGATCGGGTCAATCCATGAAGATTCTTTTGGTCCTCCAGAGATCAGATCACCCGCGGCTCAATACCTGGAAAGTGCCCTCGTATTTTCTCAGCATCTTCTTGAAAAGATCTCTGTCGTTGTTGTGGCTAACTTGGAGAGGCATCACTGGCGTGTTACGCTCTCTTAGAATATGAGTTATCGATGGGTCTCGATTACGGCAATAAGTGACTTTGCCAAAAGGCAGGTGGCTGCGGATGGGTGTCGAATCTCCTTCAACTTTGAGGCCACAAGGCGTGAGTGTGTAGATGGCTAAGTTCGGACCTCACGGTCAATGGCGAGCCTTAATCACCTACGAGGGTCTCATTACTTTGGTGGTGGCGGAACTTTAGTGGCAGCCTAAGTTATTTTACTTGGGGAGATAAGCAAAATTCACGCTCCCATAGGAAGTACACGAAGCTCCATCAACATATAATGTCCATTGATTTGTCATGGAGTGATGAATGATCCTGTTGGTGGTGATGGGATGGTACATTCTACAAGTCGAGCACTTGTGACTTTATATCGGGCGTGGAAGAAAATGGATGTCAAACTCTCCAAGCTCGACCATTTCATCAACCTTCCGGATACATCGCTTAATAGTTCTTAATGGAAGATGAGTGTAGGCGTTGATGGTGTGGGCACGAAAGTAAATTGCAATTTTAGGCTTAGAATGCAAGACCTGTCTTATCTGTAGTGGATAGCGTCCTTGTATCGAGAAAGGATTTTTCTTGACATAGTAAATGGGTCGTTGCAATGAATTCTCCCATTATCGACGGACTTACGGCATGAGAAAGCGAAGATAGATGTCTGACTTCTCTCCTTGGATAGGCTTTGATAATAGAGGGGGGGAAGCTAAATAGACTCGAAGTTGCTCAAAAGCAGTCTGACATTCATCTGTCCACTGGAATCCATTTTCTCGTGCACCCCTTAAGATTTTGAAGAATGGTAGATACTTATCTCCTGAGCGGGCCAAGAATCGTGATAAAGGCCAATCCTTCCAGTCAAGCGTTGGACTTCCTTGATCGTTCTTGGAGGTGACATGTCCTTGAGTGCTTTTATCTTCGGGGTTGGCCTCTATCCCGAGTGACCATGAAGCCTAGGAATTTCCCGAGGAAACTCAAAATGCTTGGGTTGAGCCGCATCTTGTAGTGTCGAAGAATGTCAAAGCAACTGCGGTCGAAATATCTTTGTGATATTTCCAAGCTCTTTACCCGATCATCAACATACACCTCCATATTGTGCCTATAAGATCCTTGAAGATCTTATTCATAAAGCGTTGATATGTTGCTCCGCATTTTTGTCAGAATGGCATGACGATAGCGGTATAGTCCACTTGCTCTGTTTGGAAGGATGTTGCTTCCTCATTTTGTTCATCGATTTGATTGTAGCGAATAGGCATCCATGAAGCTTCGACATCGATGTCACGATGTCGCATCAACTAGTTGGTCGATAGGAAGGGGAAGCTATCTTTTGGGCATGCACGATTAAGGTCGGTGTAGTCGATGCACATTCTCCGGAACAGTTGGCCTTCTTGACTAACACTACGTTAGCCAACCGGTGGGGTAGTAGACTTCTCGAATGAACTTGACTTCCGAAGTTTGGTGATTTCTTGTTCTATGACACGCAATCGTTGAAGCGAAGGTTCTTTTCTTACGTATCAGGCTTGTAGGTTGAGTCAACTTTGAGGGAGTGCGTAATGACTTAGGGTCAATGCAGAATGTCATGTGCTCGGGCAAAGATATCTTGATTTTACGAAAATCTATTACGATTTTGATGATTAGGCAAGCGATCCCACCTTCACCTTTAGCGATGGATCAACTTACGAGATAGGAAGACAAATTACATCTTCAAGCGAGAAGCCCTTTGAGGCATCCTCATCTCGTGGGTCGAAGTTCTCGATGTTGAGGTTCTTGGCGTAAATGTTTGCTTGATATAACCGCTTGTGCTATCTGATTCCACTTACCACGCCGATGCCGGTGTGGAATTTCATCTTGAGGTGAGGCATACCGGATGTATTTGCGGCAGAATATAGGCGGAGAGGTCTCCCAAATATTGTATGCGACTCAAACTTGACTACACTAAATTGTATCAAGTGGGTTGCGTGTCGGGGAAATTCTCCAAGAGTTACGGAAGGCGATTGTCCCTTCCACTAATACCGGTCGATTATCAAATCCATACGGTGGACGCCGGGTTGAAGCTTCTCTTTCTTTACATGCATCTAAAGTGGAGTAAAAAAGAACATCAACCGAACTCCCATTGTCGATCAATATCCTTTTAATATTGAAGCATGGATCACCGACTGCGATGACAAGGGGATCTTGATGTGGGATAAGCCTCTAGATCTAAATCATCAAAGGTGATAGAATGGTCAACCCAGACTTCTTGATCACGGCTCTTGAAGGCGATGAATATTTGGCTGATAACAGCCCTCTGCAATTGTTTATCTCTCCACCGCGGTTCCTCGGCGGTTGCCCCGGCATTCTTTGACGGCGGGTTGGTTTTGTATAAACGGCCTAGATACCCACGTATTAGTCTTTCAATCTCCTCCTTCAGTTGGTGGCACTCTTCAGTGGTGTGCCCTCGGCGGTGAAAGTGGCAGAATTTCTCTTGATTTCCAATTCCAGACTTTAAAGGTCGCGGCCACTTGACACTATCCTCTTCCTGAATAGCCAGTAGGATGTTCGCGCATGACGTGTTGAGAGCCGTATATTTCCTCTCTGATTGAGTCATCTGAGGTCGCTGCTGAGGAGGTTTTGGGGAGGTTCGCCTTCTTTTCTTTGAGATGTTTGAACATCACCTTTGGGAACCTTCTTCGCTTCGCTTGGTGGTTCAAAGCTGATGAAGCGATAGCCGTCGAGATTTGTGCCTATTGTGGACCAGTCGCATAGGAATGGACTATCTCCCGCATTAATGATGAATAGAAGTATCCTGGCCGGAGTCCTCCAGCACGCCCTGTTACGGATCTACTCACGGTCTGAGAGGAGAACCTCACAAGTATTCTTTGAGGACTCTCCATCGTTCGGATTCGGAGAGATGTGATGAATCCCGATGATTCTCTTGTTCGAGAAGCTACAAAACAATGAAGCTCTCCAAATGATCGGACGGACCCCTTAGCGAATAGAACCAATGCAGTACGTCCTTTGAGAGTTGCTGGGAATACCTGACACAAGACAGAGTCATTTGTACGTTGAATGTGCATGATTGTTCGAAAGTGATCGATATGCTCGTATGGATCGGTTGTGCCATCGTAAGGGTCCATCTTTGGGAAGCTTGAATCTCGTCGAATCGGGTATTTTGATGATCTCGGCGGGGGCGAAGCTTTGGAAGAAGGCGGAGAATGGATCATTGATTGTTTTAGAACTCTTCGCACCGCATCGTAGTTCATCGTATAAGATGGCGGAGTTTCACCAATCTGGTGAGCCATTCTGTGGGGTGAGTAGAAGCTGGCGGTATCGAAGTTGACATCTGGATGTGGTGCCAAGGGTTCTCTACTTGTTGATCGCATTCCGGGTAATCATTCTCGAAGAAAATCGGATTATCGAGGGTCCGGAACGTGGCTCTTCCAGGCGTGTTGGAACGTTTTGCCGGTCCTCTCGCAGGAGTCGAAGAATTTTGTTCTGGGAATCCTCCATCCTTTGAACGCGATCTTCCAAAGAGGGGCCTGACGGACCCTCACCTGGGGACAGAAGTCTGTTATGTAGAGAAGTGTTGGAGACTTGGCGTCCTTGATCCTGAGAATGAGGAGCGTTGGAGCGCAAACCCCGTTTACCAATCATATTGGAGATATAGCAATGGCTATGTTCCAGACCAAGCTGCGTCTTTAGAGAATTTTATTCCGTAGATGCGAGATCTTCATCGTAGCCAAAATTATCCAACACACTGGCAGGGGATATGAACACAGGGTTATCGTGGAAAACCCGTTAAGGAAAAAAAACATGCCCCGTCAGAACTTTCTATGTGTTCAAAAGATACAGTCCTTGCTTCGTGAAGAAGGTGTTCTGAGGCGGAAATAATATTCGAGTGTAGAAAAATACAATATCGATTGACTCAGTGGCGGGTCTTTTCTAGTCCCACGGTGATCTCCCCAGAAGCTCGATCCTCGCACTTCTTGGTGGTGGCGGTAGTGATAGATCGTCGGCGTTAAGATCGGCTGGTGGTTCTCAGAGCTCTCTGGTCTTCAAATCGATTCGGTCCCTCTAAGGTGAGAATGAAGCTCTATTTATAGATTTTGGGAGTGGTGGCGGCTTGTAAATTCGTGGAAAACTCCAACCACTCCCATCGGACGGCCGGCGATCCCCGATCGACGGTGTATTTTGATGATCCGTGCCTTAATGATGTCGAATTGGGTGATCTTGGATTCGTTGGATTCTCTTGACGAGCGCCGATCTATAAATATGTCGTTTTGGTGACCATTTGGCGGATCGGATCCATTTTCATGCTCGATAGCTTGATCGAGTCGATTCGAGCTTCGGATCGGACTATGCTTGATGTTGCTATGTTCGTCTCGCCGAGGCGGTCGGTATTTGTAAGTTTCTTGCGATGATTAGATCGAAGCATTTAAATGCCTTGAGATTCGTGCTTGATCGATTAATTTTACGAGGATGTATCGCATGAACAAAAAAGACCAAAATGTGAATATTCCAAAATCAAAAGAGAGACCGATAGAATTCGAGCTGAAACCGTAATTCCAATGAATTTTGGAAGACTCGTCCTCACCATAAGCAAAATTCGCAATATATCATCGATAATCGAGAAAGAGTTACTACATGGTAAGTAGATTGCTTGTAAAAAAAAAGCTCGAACATGGCATCGGGTTGAGTCCCAATAAAATGGTGGATCATTGCTCCAAAATATAGAATAGCTCCTTGTTTGATAGCACCCAATAGATATTCAAATACATTTTGAAGGTAGTTCCAAGACAAGAGTGGTAGCACTAGAATGCAAAAGTTTGAAGTAAAGTAATCAAGTAAAGTATAACCTTTGGATTAAATCCAGCACATTTCTTTGTATTTTCCATTTATAACTTTTTTGCCTAATGGCAAGGCAAATTTTGGAAGTAGTAACATTGATCGGAGAGGCATTAGAATTAAAAATACGTTGATTTCATTCCAACCATAAATAATGAGCGCTAATAGAAATAACAATAAGGTAAAACTTTTTAGTCACCTTATAATTAAGCAAATCTGCATGTAAAAATAATTGCACTAAGGTGCAGCCCATATGAAAGAAACTACCCATCGGAATGCATGCTTTGAGAACATCCATAGAGTAGGAGCATTCAAAAAAAAGAGATGAGAATGCCTCTCATTGTAGCTTTGACATAGTACAGAGATACATCTTTGGATCAATATATCTTTTATTTTCAAACCACCCATGATGAACTTCCAAGCCAAAGTTGCAAATTTAAAAGAGCATCCTTTGAACCATAAAAGTTTCACCCACTCTGATTTGGAAAGGTCTCTATAGAGAAATAAGTGAGTGGACCTATGGCTATAAAAAATTTTTCCCAACCAAAAGCAGTTAATTGGTTTGTCGTTATTTGGTGTATTTATGATCAGATTAATACAACTAATCGATGAAGAAGAATCGAGAGGTAATCTCCAAGGGTTATTGCTAATAACATCACTTACCAATGTATGCAAAAAACAATTAAACCAAGAGAAAATAACATGATCAATTTTTCAAAAGGAAAGCGTCACATCAAAGAAGAAAGAAAGCTTATTAGTAATATAGTTGAAAGAATTCCAGTTGACAACTTTTAATGCTTCTTTAACATTTTTAAGACGATTGAAAAAAGTAAAATGGGATCCCCATCCACATTCAGCCTCCAATAATGATGAACTATTTCCTGAAAGTCAGGGCATTGACTCCAATAGTTTTTACATACAAATATGTGTCTTATGCTAATCTTATTTCTGATAGAAATCATGATTGGGGAGTGATCTGAAGTGAGAGGAACCATAACTTTCTAGTGAGAGGAAAGGAAGTTATCCATTGAGTATTCTAGAGCGATCCAATAAGTACTCGGGCTTAATTTTAAAATAGGTTAATAATCAATTAGTGATTAGGCATTTAAAAAAAATTAAAAATAGCTAGTCGGATGCCCATCGGCGCATGAGGCGGCGGCTCCTAATTTTAAAAAAAAATTAAATGGCTTATATTTTATGGCCATATCACTTCGATGTCGGTTTAGCGTGTTTAGTATCGTTAGAAAGATAATGAAAAATTCTACAACTTTTATGTTAATAATTTTTAACGAATCTCATCCGGTGAGCTGCAGTGTTTAGAAATGTACGACTTCTAAAGTTGCAAAAATTCAAGATATTGATCACTCATTTTTTGGTCATATGTTCTTAAGTGTCGGTTGGCATTAGTATCGTTGGAAAGATAATAAAAAATTGACAACTTCATGTTGATTTTTGTGAATCCTGAGCAGTTTTTTGCAATATGTGACTTCTAAAGTTGAATATTTTTTTTTTTGATAATATCAAAATACTCTCATTATATTCTATATAAAATTGAGTTTGAATCTTTATGTAATTCTCTGAATCTCTCATCTTAATTTGATTTAATCAAAATATACAAATAATAAAGTACACCGATAATATAATAAGTAAATGAATGACTAAGGATAACAAATAAAAAAAAATAGAGTACATGCCTTCATTGTATAAGAAAGATAACACATCTATCTTGCGATACTGCGTGGTAGAATCGACGCAGAGTGTAATGTCGTGTCGTGGTAGATCGCGAGATGATGTTATTGATGGTCCTCCTCTTCTTCCACCTGCTCGACAGGTTGTTGTGAATACCCTAAGTCTATAACATGAGATAAATCGACCTGCGTAGCACGAATACCCATGGTACACTGTATGGCGTGTATATATAATGGTGGTGGTCCATATGTCAGCTGGACTGCTGCGTGCCATGGGTGCATCTGAGATCACATTGCCTGCTGATATGAATCGGGGTGGGCATGAAAATGTATATGTTGCGCGGTGTCGAGGATGGCCTCCACATAATGCTCTGCATACTGAAGTGCGTATGTCGGATCCCCCTATAGTGTCGAGATATGCATATTTTACCTCAAGTCCACGGCGACTTTTCATAATCGCGTTGAAAGATTTCTAAAATTGTATCTTCATCTCTCAAATAATAAATATATCCTCGGCTTCAAGATGCTCGCGCTGCATATAGATGTTTTAGATCAGGATTTCATTGTTAATAGGAAAAACAAATTATAATACTTTGCATACATACATCAAACGTTCTCCCGGTGCTCGGGGGTAATATGTGTCAAGAGGTAATGTCAGTGTCTTGAGCAAGTAAAGTGATGCCCATGAACGATACCACCTCATATAGCGGTTGATCGGCTCTCGATCTGTGATGAATCAATTATGACAATCGAGTCACGCGCATTCTCCCAATGAAGGTGGTATTCAACCTGTCAACATCGCCTTTCGTCCATCGATCAAATAATGGATCTATCAGGGATACATCAGTCGATGGAGGCATGTCGAACTGTCTGAGCACACGATCAGGTAGGTACCACTCTACCCTCCTCCAACATATCAGCGGTACTCTAGCTAGTCATATCTCCTCTCCCACAGAAACATATCTCCGTGACACGCAAAGCGGTCGATGTCCATATGGCTCCCATGACCGCAAATAAAACATGAGTTATTCTTTCTGATCGTAATGAGTTAGCCAAATAATATTACATCAATTCCGACTGAGAATTCCATCCAGCTCATCCCTATAGACTCTGATATTGTATAATGGCATTTCTCGAATATATCCTTCATTCCACCGAAAACTAACGCTAAGCGCCAATGTGGGATAGGAACACGTCTTAGGTCTTCGTATGCTCGCCCATATGCAGAAATGAACACATCCACCATGTTAGATGCGCTTTGGTTGGTTGCTTCATGTAATTCCCATATAGATGAGCGAGCATACTGAACAACCCCCAAATGTGTCGATATCCTCAAGTAATGGCGGAATCAAATGAACCTCGAACAGAAGTATCCGGTAGAAACGATCAATAAAAAATAATATGTAGGCTCTAACATGCATAGTGAACTGGAGATCTAGTAGATCTAAGTACGAATCACGGTAGTATGTCCATCATAGCCATCATAAAGGTATACAAGTTCGCGCATGAACCTGTCCCATGCGAAACTCTGATGTAACATGTGGATGGATAGGATCACTTAAATGACGGCACTCGATGTGCTCCAATCAACTCATCAACATCGCCATGAAGCCCACCATTTTTTGCCACCAACAATAGTGCTGCCAATCATAGGTGGGTCATCTATCCGAATGCCTAGAATCATCGCCACATCCTGTTGAGTAATCGTCATCTCTTTAAGTGGAAGGTATTAGCGAGGACCGCTCTACTACGCCGGTAAGTGATGATCAAGCTTAATATCGCATCGAGAGACACAATCTAGGCGACTCCAAGGCATCCATAAATCTAGGCGTTAACGTCATTCCCTAAACATCGGTAAGTGCCTCAACCAAAACTCGATCAAATGAATTATGATTATATAATGATATTAACAAAGTCTTCACAAACAAAACACAAAACTCTAAGAAAACCCTTTACCATATCGGATATGCATTCTGCATCTTTGGGGTGTGCCGGTAGGTGGCGGGCCATAGTCCACCTATCTCTCGCGCTCTCCTCGTGGGGACGAGGAGCGTCATCGACATCTTCCCTATTATAAATTTTAGACAATTGAATAAAGAAGTGCAAATTGAGACACAATAATGAAAACATTTAGAAAAGCAATTTGTTAGATAGAACATCAAATTAAAGAAGTTTGCATATCAACCATGAGTTTGAACTTGTATTTAATGAAATGACATTTACTAAATCAAATAACAAGTAACAGCCAACACATAAACTAAAATAAATCACAATCTCCATGATCTAGAAATGAAATTAGGGGTACTACAAGCCCAACAATCTTACACACACCAGAAATAACAACCAACACATAAACTAAAATAAATTACAATCTCTAGTTTGAGGACATGTAGACTATTGTTTCTTACACACACCACAAATCCTTGAACTTATAGAAGTGCTCTCGTCCATTGAAATCTTATATCTGTTTGACCTAGGACGGCCAGACTTTCTTCTGACATTTGGAGGATTGTAATTTGGGTATGTGCCACTACTGAATTGTTTTGACCATTCTTCACGATCCCAGATTATTACATGGAATTTGCCTTGGTAGATTTTAATGTAGTTTTGCAAGCGTAAGGTGAGACAAATTGCATATGGCTTGTTGTACCCGAAACATATATATGTGCACACTGTAAGTGCTAAGACTGTGGTTGTCTGTATGAACACCTACATTCATTGTTTTCAGTTAGTTCAATCTTGAAAGTTCTGCTTGTGACATCAAACACTTGGTACTCAGTCATGCTTATCCTCAATGGTTCAGGAACTCTTCTTGCCTCTCGCTTCATTATCGCGCGTTGTCTTAATGCGGAAGAACAAGGTATCATGTTGCCTTTCTAGTGTGGTAGCGATTCTAGCGTTTCATGAATAGTGACACTATGTTATAATACCTTGTAATTAAGGCTTGAATTGGTAAACCCGTGCTCTTTTTAGCACACCGTTGAAGCACTCACCTGCATTTGTGGTCATTGTACCATACCTATAACCTTCATCATGAGTTAAGGACCATTGCTTAACGTCCATAGAGACCAGCCAATCATATGCCTCCAGCTTAATATTCTTGATGTCTGACATGTATCTTTTAACAATTCGAATATCATCAGTATTCTCAACAACGTACATCTTCTGATATATGAACTCAACATCACCTATGCCTAATTATCTTCTTCTTTTAAAGTTCTCCTCAAATGGCGCAAAAGCGATGTGCAGGGAAAGATCTCTTTACACGACTGCTATCTGCGAGATGGCAGATCACCTCTTGTACACTAGTGAGATCAAATTTTGTGTGTGTAAACCATACCCATGACTCGATGCACGATTTCTGGCAAAAGCTAATTGGAACAAGCAATTATTTACATCGATTCCAACTACACTAAGTAGAGTACCTCTATACTTACCTAGGAGGAAGGTGTCATCTAGACATAGTACCGGACGACAATATAGCCAACCTATAATTGAAGGTTCAAATGACCAGAACAATCATTGGAATCTATTTGATTCTATTGTGTGGACACGATACACACTGAGCATGATGAACATAGCGACCATGAATTTTCCCATCTGTAAGATTCCTCCAAACTATCAAATATCACCTTCACTGCTTTCCAACGTGCATCTCAGGCTTTCATGTAAGACACTCTTATATTGAACTTGGACTCAATATGTCCTACAATTTTCCTGGGCTTTAGATCCAGCTGACGTCTGATTGTGGGTTATATGAAATAACTGATGAATTCTGATGTACATTGCATGTGACCAGCATTAAGCACTGAATGAGCACAGATATGAGGTGACCCAATTGAACCAATCCTCCATGCACCACCCAGCCATTTAATTGAACTTTGTAAGCTAAACATGTCTACACGGTTGATGATGGGTGCACAGCACAGTGAATTTTGATTTATTCGAAGCATAGATGACATATTCGGCGTTGTTTGTGATAGGCTCCAAGAAATTGTAACTATTTCTTCTCATGAAAATACCCTCAAATTCTTGGAATACAATTCTCCTCCTGAAAGATTGAATTATCTAATGGGCCATCAAATGTGAGATCCTCATCCCATTCTCTAATTGTTTGGGCACTACGTATATAGTCATTGTTACGTATCAAGTGCTGTTCAGTGTGACTTGTTCTAATTGAGTAATCGGCAATCAAATCTCTGACCCTGAGGGATGGTTCTGTGGCCCTCAAATCTGTTCTCTCTGGGTCGCTATCATCCTCTTCATCATCATCACTACTACCTCCACTAGGCATAGTTTCATATCCAACATCTTCAGGAGATGATGGATTCATATCGTCTCTTTTTGGGTCACCCATAGTAGTAGAACTTGTCCCAATAAAATAATCATGTTCTTTTGCTGCAAACCCATAGAATTGCACTTGAGAAGATGGTGTGATGTACTCAGTGCTGTTTCGACCTATCTGACATTCCATTGCATTGTTTACCTCCCTATCTCTACACGGCTGTTCGTTAACTTCAACGTAAATCACAATAGGTTGCACACATGCTGCATTAATTATAGCTTCACAGACTTTGTCATTGTTAATGTGTGTGCAATAAATCAAGACCAATAGAAAGTGACCCGATTAACTAATTGTCTTTGGATCTAAACGCGACCTCATTATTCTTTTGTAATTCATCAAAATTCATGTGGGATTTGGGAGACGATTTTTCCCACCAACATTGGAATGAAATCGTGACTCGAGTTCACCCATAGTAAAGAATTATCTGAGACTTGAATCATTTCCAACTAATAATAACAAAACAAGTAATCTTCATCTCATGAATTTACATAGTTTAAATCAGGATAAAGACAATGATGGGGCTAACTCACTACTACCTATTGAAATTTAATAATTCAAATTTTATACTCTATTTCACATCTCTAATGTGACCTTACAAACTTTTGTTGTACAAATTTAATATAATCCACAAAAAAAAATAAACACGAAATAAACTTTGATCTATAAACACGCACAAACATATTATTATTTATACTAAAATTTCTTATATAAATATCACACATACAAATTTTTCATCAACAAATATCACGCACAAACTAATGAAACATTACAAGTAAATTCTCATAAATTAAATATCACACAAACTAATCAAACTTTGATCTTATCAAATTTTTCACCACAAAAGGAATGCCTTAATCCAACTAAAGATCATACATATTGAGCAAAAGATATGGCATAAACTAATCAAATAAAAATAACCTCATTAATTCAACTAACTCCCAAAAAAAAACAACACATTCAAAATCATATCTAACACATATTTCCTATAATAATCAAACTACATAGCTTAAAAATACCAACTAAATCAGATATAACCCATATTTCCTATAAAAACAACACATTCAAAGTAAAATCTAACATTTTTTTTTATTTCGGGTAAAATTTACCTAAATCGGCATAAAATGTTTGAGATCCACTCCTTCACCGGCGGAAACCACCAACGGTCGGCGACGAGCTTCCTTGGCCGACGGCGACCCTACCTTAGCCGGCGGCAAGCGGCGTCTTGGTCGGCGACGGACACGAGCGGCGACAACACAATCGCACGGAAGAAAAAAAACGAGCTCACGCATCGAGCTCTCGGTTTTAATTGAGTCGGGCTGCCCGTGGCGACTGACTAGAAATTTTTTTTAAATGCCTAATCACCTAATTATGATTATTAATTGGCCTATTTTAAAAATTAAACCTAAGCACTGATAGGGTTGTTAAGTTATTGATTGAACCACCTAAAAGAGAGGCTTGGTTCTACAGCTCTAGAAGTTTAGATTTGAGAATACAATCATTAAAGTCATGGAGTTTGCTAGAAAGTAGAGGACGACTTCCCAATTTCTCATTAATTTTATGAATATAATTGAAGTCTCCCATAATAATCAATGGTTCATCTATAGAAGTTGCTAAAGAATGAATGAAATTCAATAAATATTTTCTCCCATGGTTGCTATTATCTGCATAAACAAAGGTGATGAGAAAGCTCGTGGAGGAGTTGATAGAGAAGTGATCATGAATAAATTATGGATGTGATTGCAATGCTGAAAAGGAGGTAACATCCGCATTCCATTTGAGTCATATATGTCCATTTGGGGCATCCAAGAAGTTATTAAAGTTGTCTTCTTGTTTAAAGATGCTAAAATACTTAGAAGCAAGGAGGTTGGATATAAAAGGAGGGGAGAGTTTAATTTCAAGCAAGCACATAACATCAATTATATTATTCTTTACAAAATTTATGCAGGCAGCGACTCTAGTGTCATTATGGAAGCTTCTCACATTCCGAGAGGCAATGTTTAGGAATGACATTAATTATTTTGGGGTAAGGTAGAAGGGTCTTCCTTTCCTTTCCATTCTTTATTTGTGGTTAGAAGGATAGTTGACTTTGAAGAAGAAGCCTTTAAAAGGTTTATATCCTTTGACTGTTCAGCCAAATTATCAAGAGTGGATTTGGAGATGGTGGCAAACAAGTTTTGGGCAGTGCCTAGGGAGGCGTTTGGAGGTAGATGAGCAGAGGGTTAGAGTTGCTATCAAAAGGGTCTTCCTCCGCACTGAAGACAGATTCATCAGCAGCTGAATCTAAGCTGTTAGAGGGATTGGAAATAGACAGATTTAAATCTAGAGCAGAAGTATTGGAGGGAGTGGGAGGTAAAGAAGGGTTAACAGCTCTAACCATAGTAGGTTCCCTGGGAGGAGGAGGGAAATTTCTGATTAGATTTCTGCTTCTGGCACGAAATAAGGGAGCATCAGTAGGAGGTTTGTTATTAGAGGATTTCGGGCAATTTGAGAGATTATGGGCAAAAGTGTCGCAGACACCACATAGGATAGGTTGCCATTCGTAAATGACTGACTGAATCACTTCTTTATCATTAAGAGAGAGGATGAGAAAGTCTGGCAGAACGGAAGATGTTGAGATCTGTATACTGACTCTAGCAAATGTGAGCCGAGACCCTTTAACATTGAGATGATCAACTATTATAGGAGTATCAATCTTGCTTGCTATTTTAGAAATCTCATTTTTTCGACTAACAACACAAAGACAAATTTGGGAATTTAATTCAGTGGGAATCTCTTTAAAAACTTTTCTAACAAAAGTAAAATCAGGAATTTATTTTTTTTTTAAACAAAAGATTTCTCCTAAAATAAACCACTGGCATTTCAATAAGAATCATTTCTATATTTTCGCAGAGTTAAATTTGAAGAGAAAAAACGTAGCTAATGATCTCTCTCTCTCTCTCTCTCTCTCTCTCTCTCTCTCTCTCTCTCTCTCTCTGTCGACGTCAAAACCCAGGTCGCTACCTTCCTAACAGGTGGCTCATTACATCAACCCACCATCTCGATTCTTCACAAGCATGAGACCTATCCTGTCGTTGATCACCTGCACAAGTCGACCACCAAGTTTGTTCCCAATCCTGCCTTTCAACCCACCTGATTCTCTTCTCCAAATCCCGCTTTTCTCGTCCTCAATCTTGTCGCCGACCAGCAGACACACTCTCTCTCTCCCTCCGGTCGACGTCAAAACCCAGGTCGCTACCTTCCTAACAGGTGACTCCTTACATCAACCCACCATCCCGATTCTTCGCAAGCATGAGACCTCTCCTGTCGTTGATCATTTGCACAAGTCGACCACCAAGTTTGTTCCCAATCCTGCCTTTCAACTTCCCCTCCCGTCTCCCTGCTTCCCCTATTTCTCATCCCAGCCGAACTACCCACGACTCGCCTCTCTTGTTCGTCCAAAAGAGGCCGAACGAACCAGATTTATTCCTCGTTTCCACTAGCAATGAGTATACATATTGCTGAAGGCTGCAAATCCTTGTCTCCCAAAGACACTGCTCACGGTTTCCATCCTAACTCCCTCATTCTATTTTTCTCTATTTACCCGTCTCATAGGATAGCCGGAATCCTCATCAGGACTTCTCCAAGCCATAAATCCCACTTACTTCCATCTCAATCCAGCACAACCTGGCCTTCGCAATTAGCGATATTCATTTTGTTTGGGGGTCAAGTAAAAAAAAAAAAATTTAAGGGGTAGCTGGAACTTTGGATTTCGGGAAACCCTAAACTATATCTTTCTTTTCTGTTAGAAAATATCAGGATTAGACATACTCGAGTCTTGTTTAAGTCTTGCTACCAAACAACAATCTCAGCATTAGGCTAAACTAGAACATCCGAGAGACAGGATGTTTGATTATATAGAATTTAATGTCCTCATCTTCATTATTTAATATAAGTTAAAATTGGCCAAAATCCTGCTCAAATCCCGGCTTCTTCCAGTCTGTTTCCACCTCTTAATACAGAATTTTCTTTTCCAATTGGAAACAGGAATCACATACTTATATCATATTAAATTTGCTTCTTGAATAGTTCAATTTCACTTTGATCTTTAATATCATTATTTTAGCAAATTCAGAAAATATGATAGAATTCGCTCTTAATTCCTGGCCAAATCTCAATCTAATTGAGTTGGAGGTGAAGTGGTTAGAAAGGTGATTATGCCTTGTTACTTGAAAGAGGCTCCTTCCTAAGCCTGCACCTTTGAATTTTCAGGATGTTTCTGTGTATAGAAATTTAATCTGAAACTAACAATGGTTACAGTAGAGGCTTATTCCTCTCCTCTATCTTCTTGTCCGAACACCAGCCTTGACTTTTGTAAAGAAGTACAATGACAAGTTGGCTCTCCCAAGAAAAAAAAAAAAAAGAGAGGCTTATTTCTTATTTGAATTGTCATTAAATCAAGGAGTTGTACGGTGAGAAAAATTAATATATTTTGTATGCAAGTGTAATTTCTCGTATACGTTTTTTTTTTATTTATTTTTTATTTTTTATATAGTGGAGAAGTAGATTCATGATTGTCAAAATAAGTACTCGTATTTATCTTTTTTAATGTAGCAAAAAATTTGTATTTACTTATAAATACATAAATATTCATACACATCTTTCTTGATATAATGAGAAAATTTGTATTTTCCTTACAAGTTCAAATACACATAATATCTTTCTTGGCACGGTGAGATGTCACATTCGGTGGTGGTTTAAATCACTCTCTAGTGTTTATTTTTTTATTTTCATCTACGAATAAATGAAAACAAAAATGTAGATTGACACCGTAGATCCATAGATGTACTTATTAGGGTGATCGGATCTGATTAAGGAATGATGTATATCTCGAGATAGAAGTCATCATCACATAATAGACAATCATAAGGAATCCCAAAAACAATGGTTTTGGATGTACTAGAGATTCTTCCCCGACTTTACATGAAAAAGTAAAGTAGGGTTTATTTTAAATCGAGTTCGTTAAGTTTCATATGGAAGCAATCCCTCATAGTTAATTACATCTTAAGGAATGAGATTCCTTAAGAATACTCTCGATTAAGGTAAATGATCATTGTCTCCAAAGATTTCAAAGATAAGATTATCAACAAATTGGTTATTTTTGGTAGATCAAGTCGGATTGATAAAAAAAATGGTGTTATTATCGAAACCAAAAAGAGATGAGTAGGGGATGCCCACGATGCTAGGAAACCTAATGAGCATCTCAAACTATCTTATGGTTGGGCTTTATATTTTTGAAATTGAGGAGAATTATATGTTTGAGTTGAATTTTCATTAGAAATCTAGGGCTTACAATTCTAAAACACAAGATCGTGAAAATGCTAAGAGGTTAGAATTTATATTTGCAGCATGTAAAGGGAAGTAGCAACATCTGAACTTAAATCTAGGGAGCTTTGGCGAGTGCCAAGGCACGACCTAAATCTAAAGTAAAAAATGGGCATATGATTTACCTTCATAAGAGAGCATAAACCACAAGATTGTTGGACAACAACTTTGGAGGTGGCCTAACTAACTCCTCATATGATTTTAAATACATATAGGCAAGTCATATGTTTTTGCAAGATAGCTATGTTGTTGCTTATTTAGAAAGAGACTAAGTTCTTAAATACACTCCCTAAGAGACTAGATCATGTAGGGCATGATTAATGACTTAAATCTAATGCAAATTTTTGTTAAGTTTTATTTTCATTTTAGAATAATTTATTTGACACAGGTTATGGGATTCATATGCCTAATGCATGAGAAATTAGTTATGGGTCAAAATCAATAAGAAGAATGTGTGTTTCTACCATGGCTCTCAAAGGTCAAGCCAAGTTCCCTGATAAAGGTGAAAGCCATCCATAAGCAAGAGTGGAGCAAGACACTTTTTATGCATGATGTGAGACATACAACATCCAGCTAAGGGGTTGCAAAATCTTTTATTATCTTGATTTATGTTCTAGGCTTTAGGTGAGATTATGAGTTGTTTAATTTTATTTTGAGTTGATTAATTGGATAGAAAATTTTATTTTTTTCCTAAGAGCTTCATTAATCATTAATTCATGAAAGAAACTAGAAAAATATGACATATTAATGCACAAGTTAAACAAACATCAAATAATTTTTATAAAACTAGTGCAAAGAATAAAAAGGCCGATGTGGTCGCACCCGCCAAACAAAAGAAATGTGGTAGTAGCTCTACCCTTATATAACCCAGATTATAAAAATAATACATGCTATGGGGTTTTCTTTTTCTTCATTTCTTTATTTCTTCCTTCTCTTTCTTTTGATTTGATTTGCTCCAAAGGCATCACAGGCACCTTAGGGACTAAGCCTTCTCGCCAGTGCTCATCCTAATCTCCCATAATATTAATCATAATTCTCAATAAAAATTACATTAAAATAAAAAAAGTAAATCTAGCTACACCTGTAAAATAAATATTAGCTAAACACACCATATAACCCAAACAGTTATATGAATAATTTGGACTTAGCAACACAAAGTCCACTGTCTAATTTGGGTTATGCTTAGGGGTATAAGCAACCTGCACAGCAAAATCATTTATATTTTTATTACAACATCTCTTAAGCACAATCCCCTGTAGAAAATATGATTAGGCTAATAACGGCCTAACATCCAGATTATGCACATTCACCTTAACATCTAGTCTAAAATATTACATCACAAAATAAAACACAACACCATACATCACAACACATCAACCTAACCTAATTCAAGGGTTAGTGACCTACTTTTCTAGTGTGTGAAAGGAGGGGTTTGTATGGCTAGGCTCCTTTAAGTTCAAGTTTTGATATGAAGTTTGAATTTGTTTAATTTTTTACCTTTGGTTGATTTCAATTCAAATGGTTTAGTGAGTTAATTCTCATTTTTATATTCATTTTATTTGGTTAAAGTAATGTTTAGGTTTTTAAGAATGAGAAATAGAATGAATTTCCTTTTTAGGTGAAACTCACTTTATTCCACATCCTAAATCCTAATGGAGTTTCCAAAAGTCTAACTAAGATCCTTAAGTATCTTAATTAATCCTTTTTAATGTTACTTATGTTAGGATTGGTTTTGTTTCTTTTCTTTTAATTAAGTTGGATTTCATTCATTTAGTTTTGTTCTTTTGATATGATTCAATTTATTTCATTTGATTTGGTTTGCTTTTGTTTAGGTTTATTTTGACTTTAATTGATTTGATTCCAATGAGTTTGCAAAGTTAAAGTTGAATTATTCTTAATGTTTCATTAACCTTTAAGTTCTTTAACTTAAGGTATTTAACATTTTTTTTCTTTTCTTTAATGATATTTTATCTTACTTATTTTAGTTATAATTTTTATTAACTTGGAGTTTAATTAAAGTTTTAGTTCAAATTATTTCATTTCATTTCTTTAAGTTGGTTCATGTTTTCTTTGATTAGTTCAATTTGTTTTATGATGGTTTTATTTCATTTAGGTTGGTTCATTTTTATTTTGATTAATTCAATTTAATTTATGTCAGCTTTATTTCATTTAGGTTAGTTCATTTCTTTTATTTGACTTTTGTTTTAACTTTACATTAAGTTTAGTTATATTGGTTTCATTTAATTTGATTTATGATTTGAAAATGTTTAAGTTAATATGATTACTTGAAAATGTTTAAGTTAAAATTTGACTTCTATCTTAGCTTTACATTAAGTTTAGTTATGTTGATTTAATTTAATTTGATTTATGATTACTTGATTCATTATTCAATGTTTATGTTAGTTTCACTTAATTTGATTGAGTTTAAGTTGTTTATTAATTTTATATTAGGTTTACTTATATTGGTTTAATTTAGTTTGATTTATGATTAGTTGATTAATTTTTTTATGTTTATGTTAATTCCATTTAATTTGATTAAGTTTGAGTTGTTTTTTAATTAATTTTGTTTGGAAACTAATCCTATGTTTATTAATTTTAAATCTTAAGATAATGTTGATTTGGTTTGATTCTTAACATAATATTATGTTAATTAGGTTATTAAATTTCATTTGCATTAATTAATTTAGTTTGTTAAATTTGGATTATGTTTGAGGCTTATGTTATCCCTTTTAGATTAAGTTATTAAATTGATTTAATTCATTTTATGTTAACCTAATGTGCTTAGGTTAAGGTTTTATATTTATTCTTAGATTAGATCAATTGCAAGTGTTGAGATTCATTAAACATTTGTTTTAATTTAAGTTATTTAATTATGGATTTGTAAGCTTAAGGTTTAAGTTCATTAATATGATTTAGTATTTTTGACTTAGGTTTGTTCACGGATTATTCTTAACTTAAAGTACTTAGGTTAATTATCAATCTTATTTAATATGATTTAATTGACTTTGAGATTCATTCTTGGTTTAATTAAAGATGAGTTATTCCATTAAATTTTATTGATTCAAAGTTTAAAATTTAAGTTGATTAATAATTTCATTAGCCTAAGGTTTTATTTTATTAACTTAAGATTGAATTTGATCACTTCAATTGACTTAGGCTGTTTAGATGAACTACCCTAAGTATTTCAGACATTTGATTAAAGTTGGTTCATTATTATTGTTAATGCTAGAAAACCATTAGAGTGAAAGTTTACTTGCCTTGTGAAATCCAAAGCACCGTAATTAAAAGCGACACCTCATTTTAACGTGGAAAACCTCGAAAGGGGAAAAACCACACTGTGATAAAAGCTTCCACTATGTATCTTTTGAGTACAAAGTCTTCCACGATGGGATTCTGATTGCATATGAGGAGGAAAAATAGTATGTAACGATCGGTTGTAATAGTTGTTGGTAGTAGGTGGAGATGTAGGGATTAGCGATGAAGGTGGTAGATGATGGTGGTTGATGGCCAGGTGTGCGACCTTGGAGGATCTTCAAGCGAGCTTCTTCTTCCTCCTTGGGCTTTTCCTCTTCTTCTTCTTTCTTCTTCTTTGGGTTTCCTCTTCTTCTTATTTGGACTCTTCCTCTTCTTCCTTTTGACTCTTCCTCTTCTTCCTTACTTGGACTCTTCCTCTTCTTCCTTCTTTGGGGCAAATTGGCGGCAAGGATCACATGCGGTGGCGGTGGTGGTTGACGATCGTCGAGCGGTGGCTCCTCCTCTTCTTCCTTGCTTCTGCTCCTCTTCTTCTTCACTTCATTTGTTCTTCACTGCCACTCGCCCCATGTGAGGAATAAAAATTTATAGATGGGAGGAGCGTGTAATTCATGTAAGGCCCACTCCCCTCGATCGGACGGCTCAGGATGATTCCTTCGATCATTTGATGTATTTTGAGCATTTGGATGCCCAAATGAAGCGTATGAGATTTTAGGCTCGTTAGATCCTCGTCGAGCTTCGATTTGACTATAAACACTCCATATTTGAGAGGCTTTTGGGATTTAATTGATGAAAGATTCGATGATATTTTAAGTCTTGATCTTGATGATTTTGACTCAAAATCATGTGACTTTTCGGCAAGATTTGTCTTTTAGTAGTATTTTGAGAGCCATATCAATTATTATGTGATTTAATGGGTTAATGAATTTCCTTAATCCATTATTGTTTAACATTGACCTAAGGATTTAGAAATTTAACAACTCCTAATCCAGAGATCATTTGGCTTTGAAAATTTTCTGGCAAGTGGGTTACATGCCGATATCATGTGTTCAAAGTTTTATTTTGACTAGATTTGTAATTAGGGAGTAATTATGGCTTTAATTACTTCATTAAAACATAAATTAATCCTAATTCAATAATATTTAGTTAAGGATTATATTTTTCATATATTCCTCATTAAAATATGTTTCTAATGAGGGTTCATTCATTATTTTTGGATCATTGGTTGATTTCTTATGATTTATTTAAGTTCAAGTTATTTAATTAAATTATTCAATTCATTTAATTGCTTAATTAAGTCAATTTAAGGATTATTAGGTTTAATTGAGGTTTTAGTGTTCACTGAAGTTTATCGAGTTGATTTAAAGTTGTTTGATTAAATTTCCCTAATTATTTCATTAAAAATTTATTAATTTAATTAATTTATGAATTAATCATATGAAATTATAATTTCCATTGAATTCGGTGAATTAAATCCTGAAAAATTTTCCTGATGTGTGTTTTAGGGTTAATTGCATTTCTCCAAAATTTCATTTTAATTGGCTTAATAGTTTGAGAGTAATTAGAGTTTAATGTATTTCAAGTAAACCCAAAATAAGGGAAAAATACCTAATAAAATTTGGAGATTTAATTGTTATGGATTCCTCTCATCAAGACAAATTCATAGAGATCTCAGTTTCATTTTTCTGATTTTTTTTAATTTCCTATGAATTTTAAGAGTTTCCATTATTTTTAATGTTTTTAAACCGTTTGATAACGGTTTTTACCGATTTTAAGTGATGGGCCCCTCGTGGCGGGGGCGCGCGTCCGCGCCACACTGCATGGATTGGTCCACGCCGAACCGCGTCATCGCATCCTTTTCATGGTTACGGACGATCTTAGACCGTCTGAGCGAAGATCGAACGGTTCAGATCGACCCGGTTCCTAAGGGTGAAAATTAAACCTATCCGCCTAGATCTGGACCGTCCATTCTTTTTAAAAGGAACGGACGGTCCCGATTTCATCTCCCCCAATCTCTGCGGGAGCCAAGGGCCGTCCGTTTTGTTTTGCTAATAACTTTTGATCTATGCAATGAAATCACTTGATTTCAATTGCAAAACACTCAGTGAATGAAATCCTTTCAATCCATTCAGCTTGATCTTACTTGGGATCAAGTTTACTCCACATTGATCCCTTGCTTCAAAGGAAAGAGAGGCGTTAATGACGTACCTTGATCCCTTGCTCTTTTGGCTTTGGTTTTGACTCCAATAACTTCAGAACCTTGAAATAAGCTTGCTTGCCAAAGGAATCGAGCTCTCTCCTTGTGAATTGCTCCCTAGACCAAGCCTTGGCTCTCCTTTTTCAGTTTTGGTGGTTCTCACAACTCCCCCTTGTGGGAAACTCTAGGAGCGGGAGAGTTCATTTTGCTTCGATTTTGGATGGTGAAGGTGATGAAAACTTCAATTTGGCTTGAGGAATGCTCTAGATGAATAATCCCCTTTGGTCGACTATCTTTCCTTGCATTTTATCCTCTCCTTTGGTTGGCCATGCTAATAGGGAAGTTTGGAAGCTTGCTGGTTTGTTGCCTTCTCCTTAGAATAATAGATGGAATGAGGGGAGTTAGCAAATGGAACTTCTCTTGGTGAATTTTTTAGTTTATTTTTGGTTTTTTTCATTCTTTAAGAGGCTTAGTTAGGGAGGTTAGTTAGTGCTTAATTCCCTTATTAGCAAGGCTTAAGAGGGTTAGTCTCCATCCCATATGGATTAGTCGAAAGAAAATTGAAATTCCTTTGGATTTGATTTATGTGTTTGTTCTTTTGATTTGATTATATTTAGCACTTTTCAATTGCTTAATTACTTTGATTTAGTGCTAAATATTAATGGCTTTCATTATTAATAACTTTCTTATGCAAAAGAAAATTATTAATTTTCATTTCATGGAATATATTGGTTGTGTAGATCCATTTTACTTTCTTAAGTTTGGTTTGGATTTTCATTTCAATTTAATTTATTTGAATAATTTTGGTTAATCCAAATTAATCGTTTGAATAGTTTAATTCAGGTTGATCATTTAGTTAACCTAGATTGATCACTTGAGTTGATTAACTCAAATTTATCACTTGACTTGACTTCAAATTATATGTATCGATTCAAACTTGAACCAATTCAAAATCAATTTAAAGGAATTTGAAATTAAATTTAATTTGGATTTTAATCATTTTGAATTAATGATTAATTGATTTAGAGTTTAATTAATTGATTTTGAATTTGTTTCAATTAAACTTTATTTAAATTAATTAGTTTTGATTTGTGTTAATCCAAATTAAAAATTTAAGTTGATTCCCTAGGACACTAAGTGTAGTATCCTAAGTACTGAATTAGAAAATTTCTAATTGAAATTAGAATGTCATAATTGTTGATTTTAAGTTAATATTAACCTCATTTAAAAATGAGATCAACACACTCATATATGTCTTTCTTGGCATGGTGGACAAACCCACATACCCAAAGTAGCCCTTTATATGAGGGACTACGTCAGGATGTTGTCGAAATACTGTCGATTTTCACACTGACGGGAGGCTTAAATAGTTTGATATATAATCAACTTTAAATCCTTAAATTGATATTTAAACTAATATTGTAAGTACATAAGTACACATACACACTTTTCATGGCGTGACAAGAAAATCTATATTTTATGCATATACTTGAAGACCATACATGTCTTTCTTGGCATGATAGAATGATGCATTTAGTCGTAGTATTTATACCACCCATATATGCATTTCTTGGTATTATGGGTAGGCCTAGCAGACTCAAAATAGCCTCTTATGCGAGGATGACATCGATGTTATCAAAATTATTGCCTAAATTTTATCTAAAATTTATACTTGCAATAAAACTCAAGCAAAACAAATAGTGATGTTTAATTCCTTAGAATCAAATTGAATTTTTAAACTACAAATGGAAATGAATTTAAAGAAAATTTGGAGATCGCCTTTTAAATGGATAATGAATTCAAAAGATAAATTTATGAAATTCATAATTAGCCAATTTTAAATAAATTCTTAAGCCTATGATTAAGAATTAAAATGATTTTAAAGTGAACTTGAATTCATCAAAAAATAGACTCGCAAATCCTGAAATCAGATGAAGCTTCAAATGATTTGAATACTCACAGATAAGTGTGATAACGACTTACTCAACAAACACATGCGCTAGTGTACTTCATTTTAAATGAACCAAATATGATTTTAGTGGAGTTCATTTGAATTTGAAGCTAAAACTTCAACAAGAACCAAATAAAAATAATTTATAAGTAAATTTGCATTAAGGTAAGTTTAGTTGCAAATAAGGGCTTAATTAGATGGCCTATTAGTAAATATGAAGTATGATCTTACAATGAATAACCAAATCATTTTGTGATTCATTGAATGAATTGAAGGAACAAAAGCTAGAGGTTTGCAACATGCTTGAAAGTATGTTTATTAGCATAGATGAAACTCTCAATTGAACATCTTAGTAACATAGTTAATGAAAAATTAAATGAAAGTGACTCCACATTAGTTTTAAGGGTTAAAATCAGGTACTAAATAGTGTTTAATGTCATCGAATCAGCAACTCCTTTTTGTTAGCATACATAAGGCGTTAATTTAAGTTTTAAATAAACCTTGTATGCTTTATAAGGTGTTTATTGAATTCAATTTGAATATTCCTCGAAATTTATATAAATATCCAAATGAATTCAAGTGTTTCAAAATTCATATCAATTTATTAGTATTAAAGTATATGTTGGTGCTTTAGAAATAATAAAGTATTTAAAAATCTATATAAGCACTTGAATGGAATCACCCACATGGGCTTCAACATATATGCTATGTGGCTAAACTTAGTGTTTGAGGATGTTGCACAAGTTAAAAATGAAATCAATGCATTCTTTCTTGACTAAATGCACATAAGCTAGTGAATATCCTAATATGTTAATATTTTTTTAAAAATAAGTTTAGGTCAATGAAAGATATAAATGCACGATTTCATATAGTGTGATTATAATAGGCCTAATCCATTGTGCTTAAAATAGAGTTGATAAGGTCTACCAAATAATCACTCTTTAAAAAAATTTTAAATTATATGTAAGTCGTAGATCTAATCCTCTACTAGCAAATAGAGTTGACAAAATCTACCCCGATGATGGCCACGTTGAATGATCATCTCAATCGGAGGGGATATTTTTATCAAAAGGTATTTGAATTTTAAATTGAATTAATATAAAATTAAACTTATATTAAATGCAAGTTCAAGTCAAATGGAATTCAATCTTTAAATGCCTAAAGCAAGCAATCCATCCATTCATCCGTCATCATTTGTTTGGGATGATAAATTAAGGAAACTCTAGCTCACAAAAGAGCTAATGTCAAGTCAAATAAATTACTATATTCGAGCTCAAATAATCTCATGTTAGTAAAGACGTGGTTAATGTCCTCTATCCGCATGATCTTGCCCATAGATGACACCACATAAAATGCAATTTTGACTAAAGTCCTTTGATCGAGTGGTTTGACTCTCAAAATGGCTCTGCTATATTACAGTCATGATTGTAGCTATATGTTTCCCAATATCTTAGCTCCTTTGAGTTATGAATGATACAGTATATTTAATAAGACATAAAGCTCTATGTTAGTTAAGGTAGACTTAAGATTGTCTTTTAGATAAAAATCACCCTAAGTCTACAAGGATTACTTGGACAACGTAACATATGGTTACTGAAAGGGATCTTTCGGTCAGGATGGGTCGATTACATCCTCTGACTAAGTAAACTAGACAAACCTAGGATGACGGAACCATGATTTTGATCAAGCCCATCATCATTCCACCAACCATATGCTTAAAGTAAATAAATGACGGATTTCGTAAATTAACAATACTTCACCTATTATTACTATATGCTAAGCAAATATTCGACTAATTGACTAGCTTTAATCGAAAGTTCTCTCTTAGTATTGGTAAGGGTAATTAACTATAAGGTGCTTGCATCTATAGGAAACATGGAACAAAATCAAAAGTCCTCACAAAATGAGGGCAAAATCTCTGGGTAGTGTCTTATCTATTGTTTCATCTGCTTTCTAAAAATTTGACCGTCATAAATCAAACTCTCTTCATCGAGAGGTCATATGCGATTTTTTTGGAGCCCTCGGATATTATCTAGATGCTATTATGTATTGAACATATCTTTGCCACTTAAGCCTATTTCAATCATCTTATTTTATATAAATTCCATTCCAATATTTTCTCTAATATCTTCCTTTTTTTAATTTATCTTATCTAGTTTTGCAACAATTCATCTTAACATTTTTTTGGTCATAGTAGCTTATATATGAATTATTTTTTATAGCCCAACATTTGTTTCAGTTCAATATAATTGGTCTAATTGTAGTTTTATAAAATTGATATTTAAGTCTTTATAAGATCCTCCAATCACATAAAACTCTTGAGATTTTTAACCATCTATCATTCATTATAAAGGTTTTATCATTATCTTTATCTCTTTTCATTTTTCTTGTAATGGATTCAAGATAAATAATTAGATGTATGCTTATCTTCTAATAATATTGAGTGATAATGTCTAATATCATGTATAGTGAGGTTATTTCGCTTTTGGTTCTACTAATTTTAAGGTATCTATCTTCTAATCATTTTCTTCATTACTTACATTTTTCACTTATTTCAGTGAATGTTTTACTAATTTAAATTATAAGCCAGCTCATTTTAAATATCTTTAGTTAGCATCTTCATAATTAATATAGAAGCATATGGACTCTGTTAATTCTTAATATAAACTCATGGTAATCACTCCACAATTACTCCTAATACTAATTAGTACTCGGTTATGCATATTTTTAGTAATGTCAACATATTTTTGAAATAGATTTTTGCTTTTTAGCACTCAAATAGCAATTTAGATCTTGTGGAATTCAATCATATGCCCTATCAAGAGTAGTAAAAATCATATGAATATCATTTTTTTTGTTTTTGTTCTTTATACTTTTTCATTAATTATTTTAACAAAAAAAATTGTTTGCATAGTAGATCTTTTTGTCATGAAGGGAAATAGTTTTTACAAAATTGATGTAATTTTCATAAGCACATGCATTACTTTTATCTCCCATAAATTTATTGTATGGTTTGTAAGTTTAATTCCTTTATAGTTGACACAATTTTGATCATTGTTATTGTTTTTTAAATATTAATATCAAAGCATTTTTTTCAAAATTTTATTAAAAAAGATTTGTTAATCAAATTACTATAAAATTCCTCACAAGTCTCCAAATCTCAATGTGTATCTCATCTAAATCTAAAGTTTGTATATTTTTATAATTAATTCCAATTTTCTTTTTTAATTAATCTATAATATATTTTACTATATTGTTTGTTATGCTCTTCCAAAATAATTTCATTGCTAAAGCTTACATTTAGTAATTTCTCGAGATAATATTTTCATCTTTTCTTGAAAACTTTATTTTTTTTTTATCTAAGATCATATTATCTTCACTATTAATGTATTTAATTTATTCAAAATCCCTAGATTTTCAATTTTCATCTCAGATATTTTATATATCTTATTTTCTCTTTTCTTAATGCCATGCTTATCATATAAATCATAAAAGTTTGTAATTTATGCTTACTAAGTACTCTCTTTGCAAGATTTTTTTTTTAACTTTCTTCTTGTCATTATCACTCTTAGTAGTATTCAAATTTTGACACATTTTTGAGCTCTTTCCTTATCTCCTCGCACCGCCACAATGTCTCCTTATAACCTTATGATCTATTTCCAGATTCTCTTAAAACTTCTTTAGTTTCTCGTACCATGTGAAAAACTCTCGCTGAAAAAGCTCTTTCCCATGGCTATTGAGCTCTCATCGTCCCTCTTTATTAACTAGAAAACACCTACTTAAAATCCCTCTTTCATAGCTCTGAGCTCTCGCCATGGCCGTGGGTACCTCTGGCTATTAAGTCTTCAAGCAGTCACCAAATTCCCTCGCCCTTAAGATAAGCTCTACATCAAAACTTCATAGTACACTGATCAAAGTGTTCTCAGGTCAGTTCTGAAAAATGCCGTTAGTTTTTAACTGGTGAAACTGATTAATTAGAAACTATTATGATCATATTCTGGCATTTATCTGTTCGCATTTACTTGTTAAACTATGTTATTCTACAATTTTTTTTATTCTAAGGATCTGTTTTATTCTCAATGTATCTTTTTAGTCATAATCAAATTACAGATTTTTTAATTTCATATAATTTCCAATTTTGTCTATACTGATCCATGCCTGCTGCAAAACAATTTTAGTTTGCTTTCAACTTGCAAGGCATAAATATTTCAGTCCATTTGAGTGTAGGGTTTAGTTTCAATTTTTTTTTTTCTATTCATTTTAGAAAATTCATGCTCCATTTGTCATTGTAAGTTTTATTTATTTCAATTGTTATTCTTTAAATACAATATGACTTATAGAAATTCGTCTTTGTTATTGCAGGTGTTGGTACAAATAAATGTAATGATGAATATGAATGAGTTTTTCTTTATTGCTTTTAAGTTTGGTGGATTGATAAGGACTTTTTTCTGTTTATGGGTTTATTTTGAGTGGCATGAACCCGGTTGAGGGATGATCCAATGTTTGGTTCAGCGGCTGTCTCCTGAGCCATCGGATCGCACGGTATTCTCTTTGCGTTGGATCTAGCACTTGAAATTACCTGCTTAGCCTCGATTGGGTGCCGTTTGATTGCCTTCTTCCGATAAGGGCTTCCACGCGTACCTTTCTGCACGGTTCGATCTCTTGCCTTGATCTGTGCTCCTTTGAATGAATCTAAGCCTTCGAATTGGGCTTACCCGGCTGTTTCTTGGCCATGTGATGAAGCTTCTAGGGGAAGCTTGCTTTAACCCTTTCTTTTGTTTTGTTTTATTGAGGTTCAGTCATGAATCACTCAGAGAGAAGAGGGGAGGCGGTGGAGCGGAGGAGAAACCTTAGGGTTTTTCTAATGGAAGATGAGCGGTGGTTTCCGGCGAGGATAACCAGAGAAGAGCTTAGGAGAAGAAGGAGAAGAGAAGATACAGAAGAAAAGGGAAGTTTGCTTTCAAAATATATTCCTTTTTTTCTGTTTGTTTCTCTCAACTCTATTTATACTCTCTACCTTCTTTATTATCCTAGATCTAAGACTTCTTTACAATCTTCAATATCCTTACTTTTAGTTATTTATTCTGGATGTCGATCTCTTTCTGTTTTAGCCGGAAGTGGAGTGCTTTCTTGTTATTCAATTATAACTGTTTACTCTTCTGCTTTGTACTTGTCTAGATTTCTTTTTCCTTCCTGTTTTGAATTACCTGTTTGTTTCTTGTAGCTGATCTGGCTCTGTGGAGAGTTAATATTGCTGTTTGTATTTGCATGGCTTCTGTCTCTGGATATTATTGTAGGATGTATTCTGGAAAGAGCACATCCTTCTGTTACAACTATCCTGTAAACATTCTTCTTGTTTCTTGTTTTTCCTTTATTTTGTCTGATTGTCTTCTGACTGATCTCTGTCTTTGGTGTTGATACAGGATTAGTTCTGGAATTCATTTGCTTCTTATTATTTAGCTTATGTGATGTTATAATATTGTCTTCTGACTGATCTCTAGCTTCTGTTATTATTAATTCTCTGTAGGAAACTTGTATTACTAGACTTGTATTTTAGCATGCAATTGAGTTGTATTGTGTAATTTCCTTCTTGTACTATAGTTCTTCTGTTGTAAATGATAGATGTATATTATAATTTGGCAATTAGGGGATTTGGAGTCATATCATGGATGCTGAACTGAAGTGAAGTACCAATGTAGAAAAAAATATGGTGTCAATGAAAAAATGGTCAAGCTTGAGAAAAATATGTTAAGCTTCTCGTGCTTAGAGATAAAACTGTGCAACCATTCAAAAATGTAGCCGTTGTGGGCATTTAGGGTCATCATATGAACAATAACCAACTCAGCCGACCGCTCCAAGACATGTCTGATGTGGAAGGCATAGCGAACAATCATATGATGGTATTCAAATTAGGGCCAGCCTACTAATTAGAAGGGAGAGCTTTCAAAAGAGAAATTGAGTGTGAAAGCCTTCACTAAATAGAATTAGAAATTTTGGAATACATTGACGAAACAAAATATCATGATAATTAGAAGCCAAGAGTATATTGATGGTAATAATACTTATGATAAATGATGACAAAAACACTTTAATTATACATTAATGATTATAAACACAGATTAAGATGTCTTAAGATCACATTGATTGCTAAAACATCATAAATAAAATAGCTAACTTAAACATATGAAAAATATATCAGAGCTATAAGAATGATCGAGAGCT
Source organism: Cymbidium sinense (assembly GCA_021442155.1). NCBI lineage: Eukaryota > Viridiplantae > Streptophyta > Magnoliopsida > Asparagales > Orchidaceae > Cymbidium > Cymbidium sinense. The sequence goes on along the minus strand of CM038217.1, from coordinate 21,349,060 downwards.
AAACATTTATGCCTTGCAAGTTCAATGCAAACTAAAATTGATTTGCAGCAGGGAAGGTTAAACATGGCCAAAATTGGAGATTATATGCAATTCAGAAATCCATAATTTGATTCTGACTAAAGAGATACATTGATGACAAAATCAATCATTAAAATAAATAAATTGTAAAGAATAGAGTTCAAGAGGAAAACTCAAATAGATAGATGCAAGAATATCATGATCATAACAGTTTATAATTAATCAGTTTCACCAGTAAATAGCTAACGGCATTTTCAGAACCGACCGGAGAAAGTTTTGTTCAGCGTACTATGAAGTCTTGATGCAGAGTTTTTCTTGAGGGCGAGGGAGTTGGGTGACTGCTTGAGGGCTTAATAGTCGGGATTCCCACCATCACCGGCGAGAACTCAGAGCTATGATCGAGAGCTTTTTAAGTAGGAGTTTTATGACTGACTGATAGGGTTTTCAGCGGCGGAGAGAACTCCGTGACTCGAAGAAGATTTCCGGGGTTATACGGCGACATATATTTGATGGCTTTTTTAGTAGCATATAATTTTTTATGCATTTTATATATATAATATTTAAAATTAAATATTTATATTTAATATATATTTTATATATATATGATAATAATATTTTTATATATATTAAAATATGTTATATATATATATATATATATATATATATATATATATATATATATATATATATATATATTTGTAAATCTCCTATGATATACATATCATATAATTTTTATATAATTTTTTTTAGATGTTAAATATGTAAATTGTAATATTTAAAATAGTAGATATGTAAATATTCAAATAAAAAATAAAAATGATCCCAAATAACAAGGATGATAAATCAAGATATTTACATAATTAAGCTTTTAATCCAAACTCTATTCCGCCTAACTAACACTGAAATTATAATTTTCTCTATACAAAATTTATCACTAGAAATTTCCTTTTTGAAGATAAAGCAGCCATGCAACTAATATACTGTCCTCCGCAGGAAGGACGATTCAATACTACACATAAGTAACATTCTAAATATTTCCAAATGTTTAGGACTGGTTGGGATCAATTTTATTTTGTATTTTTATTTTTTTTTATTTTTTTTAAATATATTATTTGATTTATTTTTAATATATTTTGATTTTTAAAAATAAATTACATTATTTTAAAAAAAATATATAAAATAAATTTTTAATATTTTAAGTAGTTTTAAAAGTAATAATTATCATTAAATATATTTATTTAATTTGAAAGGCAATTTTCTTCAGATAAGTGCTTCTCGATTCTGATGTACGTACCAATGCTTTTTGTGCTAGTGAATCCAGATAAGACTGTAAATTAGGATATTGACTAGTAATTTGCAGCAAGAAATGTATATGACACTGAAAAATAGGCCTTTCTGTCAGAAATAAAAATATTAAAAATTTGTACAGGAATAATTATATTTTATATTATTTTTTAAAATATTCAAAATAATCATTGTAAGTTTTGAATATTTTTAAAAATAAATATCAACTTAAATAATTGCAAACCACTAGCCCCTATCATAACTATTAATGCTAGAGATCGCCGTCATCATCATAAAAAATAATAATATATAAAATATTTTAAATAAAAACAAAATAATATAAAATTATAATTGATACATCCTCAGAAAATTAATCTGATCAAGCACGAATCTCAAGGCATTTTCAGAAATGTTTCGATCTAATCCGATTTATTGGCTGATCAGAAATCGATGAGCATATGAACATCAAGCGTATCGATCAGCCGAATCGACTGAGATGGTATCGGGCATGAAAATGGATCGATCCGCCAAATTCACCATATTTATAGTCGATAAATGATATCGACGAATCCAGATCAGATCAATTCGACATCATTAAAAGGATCGTCAAAATACACCGTCGATCGGGGGATCGCGGGCCGTCGAGTGGTTGGAGTTTTCCGAATTTCAAGGCCTACTCCCAAAATCTATAAATAGTTCTCACCTTAAGGCCGGATCGGTTGAAGCCGGAGAGCTCGAAAACGGCAGCGACGCGACATCATCACCGCGTCAGCTAGTCAAGATCGAGATCGCCTTCAGAGGACTAGAAAGACCGGTTCGCTCCTTTCTCGCGAAGATCAAGAGGTTGCTGTAAGATCGCTTCCGCCTTTTGGAAACTTCTCCCGTTGGAGTTGACCGATTGTACACTCTAATATTGTTTCCGCTCAGAAACACCTTCTTCTCCTAACGAAGCGGGGCGCGTATCTTTTGACACATAGTGAAAGTTCTAGAAGCGCGTGGTTTCCCCAATGGGTTTTCCATTATAACCCGTGTTCATATCCTAAGTGTGTTGGATAATTTTTAGGCTACGACGAAGATCTCGCATCTACCGGAATAAAATTATCTAGCACGCAACAGTAAAAAATAAAATCATAAAATAGAAGTGATCCAAATGGCTCCTAATTTTATTATAATTGTAGATTAGATCATAAGAGCGAAGTCTCTTAAATAGTTCTTATAATAAGAACTCATAGGCAGTGTTGCTAGTACCGAGGATTTGAAGAGAGAGTTTTAGAGTGAATTGCAAATATTTTATTATAACTAAGAAAATGTAACGTGATTGTAAAATTGGTGGGAGGATTTGAAGCTGAGGGAGAGGAATAGTTTGTGTTAGGCCTTGTGGTGCTTGATCTACGGAAGAGTTGGTTGAGTGTTTCCCCTTCAATTGGAAAACTTAGATTCAAAAGAAAGAAGGCTAGCTTGTTAGAGTTTAGAAAAGCTCAATACCACAATAGCAAAACGAACAACAGTAGAGCAGCACAGGAGAAATGATTTTGCCTCTTAAAAAGGTTTGATAGTCTTTTTATGAGATATAATTTCTCACCATTTACACACAAAAAAAAGAATTTTTTTTTACTTTAGGACCATTTATAATCTATGTTATTTAATTCATTAGTTAATTCATAATAGAAATTTTTATTTTTATAATTTTGAATAAATTTAATCTCAAATTTATATAGATATCATGATCTTTATGATGGGAGCCAGAGCTCAAAATTATAAATTTGAGATTAGCTGTGTAAAATTTATCTTTATTCGTTAGTTCCAATGACTTTTTAAATTACTTAGAATGAATTTATCATTGGAAAAATTAGTAGAATACTCTCTTCAACTAAAAGATCTAAATTTAAAACACAATCTAACTATTAATCAATAATTTCTGACCTAATTGTCACTAGAGCTCAACTTTCAATAAAAAAAAAAATCTCAAAATCACTTATTTTTAATCTAATAATCACAAAAGCTCAACCTCAAAAACAAACTCTCAATCATTAGAGTATGGCAAGCTGTATTAGCTGCATTTCTTTTAATGCAAAAGTGAGGACCATAGCCGAATAGCATTCCGCTTTTTCTGAACACTAATCTTCTATTTGAATGGAGAACTATTTTTAATTTATATTTGAACGCTAAATTTAAAAAAATTAATACAATATATGAATAATTAATCGACTTCTATATTATACACTTTTTAAAGTAAATATAAATATTTTAAAATCTATTTTAATCAATTTTCATTTGAGACAACCTCACCCAAATTTTTTTTTCTTTAAGCATTAATCATAGTAAAAAAAACAAATTATTCCCAAATTTATTCATCGTTAAGGACCAGCAACCTGGTGTATACAATCACTGAATAACAAACTCGCACTTCCATAAAAAAAATAAAATTTAATAAAATAAAACAAAAAGACGAATTTGTTCAAAGAAAAAAGCAAACCTTAAAAATACACCATTTCAACAAACCAATCTTATCTTCTAACATAGTCTGGTACAAGTAAATTGATTTTTATCATAAATAAATCCATGAATTAATATGTTATCCAACCAGGTGCTTCATGAGCATTCTTGTAAGCACTACCTGCTTTCTGTATTGGCCTCATTGTGCTCTGCACTGACAATGGCCTCCTGAACTATAGAAACATCTACCCTTGGAGGACCAGAGTGCCTTCTCACAGCAGCAGGTGAGTTCGGAAAAGACAATTTCTTCTTCACTGAGCCTACAGAACCCTTCTCAGTAGTAGCATCAATCTTGCTATCAGTAGACGGGCTTGGGGTCCGGGTCTTCGCCCTCGCAGACCTTGTTGGTGCCATGTAACTTGGAATGGCTGGTGAACTTGCAAGGCTCTCATCATCTCTGACCGACCCAGCTATGCTATGCCGCCGTGGCCGCTCCGACTGCGTGCTAATCATGCTTCTTGTGTCATCGTCTAAAGGTGCCCAGTTACTCTTTGGGCTAGCAGATTTGATCTTGCTCGCCCCAGCGAAGGCCTTGGAGCGGGGAGTCACCGGCGACTGCCGACCAAGAGGGCGTGTTGACTTCTGAGGCGAAGCTGCAACTGTTCCATTGAGGCTGGTTTCCCGACGAGCATAGGCTTTGATGATCTCACCCCCATTGGTGCTCTTCATGGATGCCCGGTCACTGTAGAGTTCCCTATCAGTTGTGCTGCTCCTGCTCTCCCATGGCCTCGCAGCCATCCACCGCTCGAGCCAACTCCAACCCCAGTGAGGGTTGTTCGGGTCCATGAATGTAGGATTCACTGACTTTGACGAGTTCTTCCACTGTTGATGAGCAGTTTTAAAAAGGTTTTGAACATTGGTAGAAAGTAACTGAGCCCTGTTGAAACTTTAGAACTGAATGTCTCTGAGAAACAGGAATACCTGATGAGAGAATGCGTAAGCCAGTGATCTTTCTCTTCTGATGGAAGCCTCTTGCTTGCTTAAAAGACCGGCTTCAATTTGCTCTTTGGATTGAGTGCTGTCATCCCAGTCCTCACTCATCTGGCACCAAATAGGACTTGATAAAAATAAAGAAAGAACAATGAAATTTTGGTTGAGTTCCAATAAGAATACATCTTTGGATGAAGATAATGCACTGTTTGCATTGAATTTCCCAAGTAAAAATTGGATTAGGAGTAATTTAAATGCAGATATATTCTACTTGAACAAGAAATAATCACTAGGATCAAGCACTTTTAATACGTCAAGGCCTGTCATTTTTTCATTAATCTGTTTATACCTTAAAAAAAATTAAATTATGTAAAGAAACAACATACTGAGACAATATAATTATCTAAAGGTAAGAATCCATCAGAAGTTATTTAGAATAATAGCATTCATTCATATTATGCTACTGTAACCAAGTTGCACAACATTAAACCTTGAACATCACAAATTTGAGACAACCCCCCAGTGAAACTATATTATTAATCTTTCACAAATAAAGAAAACAATTAAAAGAATTACACTAAGATAAGTGAAAATCTAAGGATTTTGAACAAATTAAATAAATTAATAGTGAGATAATATGATCTTAGATTAAAAAAAATAAAGATATAAAAAAAAGATAAAATATTATCTTGAAAATTTAAAATGTAAGCTTTAGGAATGAGATTATTTTGGGAGGCCATAACAAAAAATATAGTAAAATATATTATAGATTAATTAAAAAAGCCAAATCGAATTAATTATAAAAATACACAAACTTTATTGAGATTTGGAGACGTGTGAGGAATTTTATAGCAATTTGATTAACAGGTCTTTTAATAAAATTTTGAAGAATAAAAGGATTTCAAATAATTGAAGAATAAAACACTTTCATATTAATAATTAAAAACAAAAACCACGATCAAAATTGTGTCAACTATAAAAGAATTAAACTTACAAATAATACAAGAAATTTATGGGAGATGGCAGTAAAACATCTACTTATGAAAATTACATCACTTTTGTCAAAACAATTTCCCTTCATGATAAAAAGATCTACTATGGAAACAATTTTTGTGTTAAAATAATTAATGAAAAATTATAGAGAATAAAAAAAATGATATTCATTAAGGGAGAACTTGATTTTCTTCTAATGCCCAGTCCTATAGCAACCTAGGAAACACCTAGATAAACCAGGCATTACTACAAATTCATCCCAAGCCCCAAAAATCAACACACAAAAGACCTGGGACTTTGATGTTATAGTGTGCGCAAGCTACACCAATGACCAAAAAAGTAAGTTAAAAAGCTGTCTTTGAATATTAGAAATTACCGATACTTAAAAAGATGCAATTGGACACTGTTAATTGAAAACTTCATAGAAAGATTTCCAATAAATGGTGTATCTAGTGCTATGCAGAAGTAAACTTGCACAGGTTGTTTCTGCATATGCTCATAACCTCCAAATAGGCAAAGTAGCCATTGCTCCAAAGGCTCGCCCTCACCGTATCAATCAAAAAAACTCAGCAACTGAGAATCAAATTTCAATGCATATATAGCTCCCATCTGGAGTAATTATTTTTATTTGTCAGGGTACAAAGTGATAGAAAAAGTTGGATGGTTGAAGCGGAGGAATGCATCTGGCCTATTATGTGATAGAAAAGTTCCACTTAAACTTAAGGGAAAATTTTATAAGATGGTGGTAAGACTTGCAATGACTTATGGTGCAGAATGTTGGCCATAAAAGAGAAGCATAAGACTAAGTTAAGTGTTACTAGATGAGGATGCAGGTGGATGAGTGGCTTTAGTCTTAGAGATAGAATGCAAAATGAGTATGTTGGGAAAAAGTTGAAAGCTCTGGTAGATAACATTAGGGAGTCGCCTTAGATGGTTTGGCCACATAAAGCGTCGGCCGTCCGATGAGTAGGAGATAGATGCATTGGATTTGCCTTATGTTAAGAAAGGTAGAGGTAGACCTAAAAGACTTGGTTAAGATGTATAAAAAATGATCTTAGTATACTTGAATTAAATGAGAATTTGACACATAATAGGATACTGATGGCAGAAGGATTCATGTAGCACTATATAGTGGGATTAAGGCTTGTTGTTGTTGTTGTTGTTGTCAAGGTACAAAGTACAATGTATAATCAGGGAAACAGATGGCATTAATTTCAGTGATATGATGTTAACTTGAATATTAGACTGGTGTAAAAAAGTAGAAAACCAAAATATGCTTATAGAAACAGACATGTACCCTTAGATTTTCAAGCTCTCTTTCACGTTTAAGCAGAAGCTGACGCTGAAGAGCCTGGTTCTCCTCTATCATTCGCAACCTCCTTGAGTGAATCTGTGATTGGACTCGAGTTAGTGTTTGCATGCAACGTAATGTGGTCGTGGCTTGGCGCTTAACAGCATTTCCATGAATGAGTGACTTCAATCTAACCAATCCCCGCAATGCCCGCAAAGCCCTTCTTGCCTAGGAAATATGTATACTGAAAAAATCAGTTCTTGCTACAGATAATTGAATTCAAACTTCATTTACATGTGAATGCTCATGTTCTTGTATTTCTATATGAGAAGTGCATCAAATCAAAGACCAAACCGGAGATTTCCAATTCACTTCAATGTTTTCTACAAGGTAGAACACCATAGGAATACCGACACACAGTGACTTGTGCATTTGGATGATAATTATTCCATCCATTTGTAGTAAGGTTCACTCAGCAGCATATAATTAAGCAAGAAGGGCATTTCTTAACTAGCAATTAAATGATGGCATCTTTCTTTAAAAATAAATAAATAAACCTAAAGAAGTTTGACAGCCTACCTCCTCACATTAAATTGTTTTGTCATCATTGATTAATGTATTAACACAATATATCCCTTATCACCAACTAGGCCATCAATACGACAGAAGAATATCCACAGCAATAAAACAATATTCTTCATTGATATATTAAAAATAACAATTTGCCAGTTGTTCACAGCTCTAGAATGAGATAGTTCTGAATAAAGAATTATCAACAGGATACATCTAATTCCAATCCACAAAGCAAGATTATTGAAGTAAATTATAAAATGTTGAATTTTGACTGGTTAAAACATTTTACTCGAATGCTGCTCGAGGTAAAGGGTTAGAATTATAATACCAGATATCCCCGGAAAGCGGTCTGGATCTTGATTGCCGCACCTTCTTCTCTTGATTTGTCAGTAGACTTTGTCGAAGTGTTAAGCTCGACAACCTGGGCAGTGGGCTGAGCTGCAGCCGTACTGGAATTTGCAACAGAGTAGACATGGTTGCTCTGCTGAAGCTCTGGTTCGGCAAATTTCCCCTCTTCCGAGTTAGGCGCAGGAGGAGCGGGTGGAGGAGGAGGGAGAGCTACATCAGAAGAACTAGTTGGTAATATCTCGACAGATAATCGATCAGAATGCTCGGGCCTTCCAGGATCCAATTTCTTTGACTTCTGGTTGTGGGAAAGCGACAGAAGAATATTGAAATTAGGTCAGAAATCACATTAGTAGTAATGAAAACTAAATCAACCCTACATACAAGAAAGGCAATAATCCAAAACCTGGTCTTTCTTTTCCTTGGATTCTAGTCTGAAGACCCGCTTGACGGCGCGAAGCCAGCCCTTCCCTCTCTTTCCCATTTCTCCCCCCTCTTCTTCTACCTCATCAGTCTACAATAAATTGCAACAATTGGCCGATCAGTGATGAAAAGAACTGTGTCAGCTCAAATCACACCATATCCCGCAGACATCGCTCGCACGAGATCCGCTGCTAAAAACCGGAAGGGCCGGAAATCGCGTTTTTCAAGGAAAGCAAATCCGATCAATGTTTGTTAAAAATTCCACAAACTCCGTAATCATAGGGATGATAAAAAAGCTTAAATTGGTAAATGAAGAGAATATGGAGGAAGATCAAACAAAAGGAGATAAACAACTGTATTAACTCAAATCTACCCAAAATCCCGAAGTCATCGGCCCAAGCGCCGTAAAATCTTTTGCAAGGAAAGCATGCCAGATCACCGTTATCTATTTTTCCTTTTAAAAAAATATCACCGAAAAAAAGGTTAAATTGGAAGATAAAAAGCGAAAATGGAAGAACTTCAAAAACAAGAAGACAAGAAAACAGGGATTAAAACTTGGCTGCTGAATAACTCTAGCAAATGAGCAAATCCAAGTTTCGGGCATCAAAGGACCGACATCTTACGGTGTTCTCCCAGTTGGGATCTCTAGATCTGAGGAGACCGCCCTCTCTTTCTTCCTTGCAGATAAGTAAAAGGATCGATTCAGACAGATCAGAAAGTGACAAAAGAGAACATCTCTCTCTCTCTCTCTCTCCTGAGAGTGAACAAAGATAAAACGACAGATCTTGAAGAAAGGAAGCGCTGGTTTCTCCTCCCCACTGCCAGAAGAGCAGGGGTAGCCTTCTAGTCTTCTTCCGAAAATATTAAAATGAATTCCTTTTTGAGGCGATAAGAAGTAATAAGAAAAATCAAAAATTGGGATCCGATGAGTCCATGTCTAAGTGGAGGCTCGACGACGTAACGTGGCAGGGGGTAAGTGGTGTTCAGTCACTGCTGCGGATTACAGGATCCACTGTGCTGGAAAAAAAAAAAAAAGAAGCTTCCGGCGGTAAGCTAGTGATGGATGGCAGCGAAGCAAGGTATTTTAGTTTTTGATTGAGAGTTTAAATATTGATTAAAAGTTTTGATTTTTAATCAAAAAATTTTAATTTTTAATTTTTGAATATATATTATATGTATAAATTTATAATTAAATTCATTTAAATATCTAAAAAAATAACTTGATTTCCGTGATTTTTTTAAAATTTTTTTAACAATTTGCAAATTATGTTAGCCGTGTTTAAGATGGCCTTTTTCCCCCTATGTTTTGGTCCTTCTTCACGTGGAGGTCCATTTACATATTAAAAAAGATTTTCATATATAACATGCAGAGAAGAAATTTTTAAAATAAGTATAATTTAAAATATAATTAATAATTTAAATATCTTAAAAATAAAATTTAAATATAAATATAGTTCGTCCGTTTATCAGGCGCCTTACCTATATAAAAGTTGTCCGTTAAACAGACGACTTATATATAACTATTATTTTAAATTATTTTGTATCTAAGTTACACATAATTTACATATAAATCGCGCTTAATTCCATATAAGTGAAAGTAGCCTATTAAACCATTAATTATATTTATATTTAAATTTTATTTTTAAGATACTTAAATTATTAATTCTATTTTAAATTATACTTATTTTAAAAATTTCTTCTATTACATATATCACATTTAAATCATTATATTTACAAAAATAGCATATAAAATCAGTTTATAGTAATGAATAAAACACCGTCTCTCCTCCGTGCATCCCGTCTGTAATCTTTCTCTCCTCCGCGCATCTCGTCTTTGCATCAAAAAGCATTAGTAGCATCCCAGCAGGCGCAGTAATGCAGGTGATATGCACCATCTCCGAATTCTCTTTGATAAGTGTCATCTTGGGTACTTCAGCAAAGTAGGCATGCGTTACTTCCACCACCTTCGTAATAAGTTCTACTACCCGGTCATCAACATCGAGGACATCATGGCTGCTGCCACGAAGGCTCTGGTGGCACAACCAATGATCGACGTTATCCAATTTTGCCTCTTGAAGGTTCTTGGCAAGGGCATGCCGCTGCCATCACCTCCCCTTGTCTTCAAGGCTAAGCTTATGTTAAAGATTGCCGAGAGCTATAGTTAGGGCTACAAACGAACCAAGCCGAGTCGAGCATGTATATATTAAAACTTGAACTTGTTTAACATTATCGAGATTGAGCTCGATTCGAGCTTTTTAGAATGGTGTTCAAGCTTGAGCTTGCTTACCATTATCGAGCTCAAGCTCGATTTGAGTTTGTTCATGAGCTCGGTTCAAATTGGATTATCGAAATTGTTAACTGGAAATAATAAAATAAATGCTTTAATCGCCATAACGAGAGCTTGTTCACGAGCAACTTATTGAGAAATATATATGAGTTGTATCAATTCAAGCTTATTAAGCCTAAAAAAATAATAATTAAAATAATATTATTTACAAACAAGTCTTAATCGAGAAATTTCAAGCGTTTTTATGTTTTAAATGATAATGTTCATGAACATAAATGAACCAAATGACAAGCAGCTCAAGCTTGTTCATTCAACAATCGAGTATTTACAAAAGTATTCAAGCTCGTTTGATTAGTTAATCAAACAATCATGAACGAGCTCCAATCGAGCGAGACACGAATAGCTTCTCGAACTCACTGTTCATTTCAACCCTAGCTCCCTAATAGAGCCACATTCATTTTTTTGGAAAAGTTACTCTTTAGATATATCAATCAAATAATTCTACTTTGTTAAATTGGACTAATGATTGTTATTTGGAGAAAATTTTAAGATTGCATGACTTTTATATAAAAAGTTTATTTAAGCAGCATTTTATTTTTCTATCATAATTTCATTAGACTATTACTCTTTATTTTTTAAAATAAGTTTTTTTTTGGGTGAAAATCTATTTTTCTTGTAATGAGATTTGTTAAATTATATTAATTATTAAAAAGTTATAGTACTATTTTTCCAAAGAAGAAAAATTATAATACTTAAAAAAGATATTTTTTCTACAATAATTTCATAATTATTTTGATACCACAACTACCTAACCGACCTTCAAATTGTAGTTTAATGCAAAGTAATATTCAAAATGATACAAATTTTGATTCCTTCATTTTTTTTGTTATTTTAATGATATAAATAATACATTTATTTTTTTGTAGAGGAAGCATGTCACAACTTATGTCTAAAGGCGTTATACCGTGATAACATAGACTATGATGAAGATATATGAAAATTTATTTTATACTTAAAGAAAGAAGTTCATCTGAAAATAAATAATTAGAGTAAGAAAAATAAATAATATTTAATCTTATAAATAAAGCTTGTAATATCGATATATCATATGAAATAATATAACAATTAATGGAAAAGGAACTAGAAAAATAATAATTGAGTAGTTTATATGACAAATAAGAGTAACAATATGACATTCAATATTCATTTCATAATTGTAATGCCTTACGTGACATTTAAAAAAAATATTTAAAGCATGACAACCTAAAAATATTATTGTCCAACATGTAAAAATGATCTACTTAAATAAGAAAGATCAGAATGGTGTTTAACCGTAGGATATGATCAGACTGTTGAATAGCTTTATCAAAGATATTTGGTCAAGTCGAGACAAAACTCAACTAAGAGCAATATGACTAAGTACGGTTTTTCTAATAGGAAGGACTATCCATCGTCTCTTTTGGTGGTGAGCATAAAACCCTATGTTGATTCCTCCGTACCGTCAGAATGGTGTCGGTGAATGACGTGAATGATGAACGAATTTATTACATACATCTCCACCCATAAGATGAGTGTGATGTTGGGTGGATACTAATTCTAAAAAAAAAAAATAAGAAGGATTGAATCAAAGGTATTGAGGTAAAAAAGTACAACCCATTGAGAAAATGATAATTTCCAAAAAATTATTGCAATTCCCCTCTCTTATTGAGTTATGCCTTATTGCCTTAATCAAAATTTTGATTTGCCCTAATCATCACTCTTTGTGGTAAAAATTGCTTGAGGTTCTCCTTATACTTATTTTATGATACTTTTTTTAAAATTTTAATGTTATTTTTATTATTTCTATTATATTTTAATTTCTTACTTTAACTCTTAAATGAAAAAAATATATATTTTTTAGCAAATGTTTAATAAATATATGTTAGAATATTCACTTCAAATATAAATTTTTTATAGAGTATAAAATATGTAATGATGTTTTTCTTTAGATTTTTCTAAGTTTAAATAAATGCATGTTTGATTTCAAGAAATTATAATTTCTCTTGGATAAATTTAAGATTTTTATAATTTACATATTTTTCTTAACACTGATTATTAGAAAATTATAAAATTTCTCTTTAGCACATGAACTTAGCCTGGGTAATATTTACAAACATAAGTTTCATCCAAGTTATACAAGGTTAAATATTTTTTTTAAATATTCTAGCAATTAATAGTAGTTTTAACCATCATAAAAATCCTACACCAATGATTGTAAAATTACTACAAAAGACTTTCAAGTATATTACAATCACAATAATTTTTCTAGCAAGTAAAATTACTAATTTAGTCTTCCAAAACTATAGTTGAAGCTATATTTTTAGTTGTGAAGTAGTCAAGCATAAGTTAAAAAAATAATAATTTTAGTATTTTGACTATATCTTTTGGTTCAATGCTTATTTTTCAACAATCTTGGGCTTGTTGGAAAGCTAAAAAGATGCTCTACAAGTCTCTAGTTCATAAGTTAAGTTAGATCAAATTGTATCATAGTAAAAAGTATAAATTTTGTTGGGATGAATACTTAAACTGATTTTTGTAACTTTTCATGAAAAGTGAAATCAAATGAGATCTTAAGGTTCTTTAATTACATGTGATTTTTTTCTTTGTTCAATTTCAAGTATCTATGTTCAATGTGAAACCCCTAAAATTTCATGTATCATTAACCATGTAGTGAATTCTTCCTTGATAAATCTGAACTATGCCCATCTTGATTACTTATATTGCCATTTAACTAGTATTAATGCTATAGAGCTGATTGTCTACCTCTACTTTGCACGATCTTATATATATATAAAAGAAAGTTTTTTTGCAGTTTAGCATTAAAGTGGTTCTTTACAAAATTTTTAATGTTATCCAGTGATGTCAACCGATGCAAAGATCAAATATCATATGTTAGTGATATTCAATAAATATTATATATTATTACGTGCTAGAAAATCAGTTATTATAGAATAAAAATTTACGTCTTAACTTTGTTGAAAAATCCAGCACACACACAGATATTTGAAGAGAGAACGAGAAACTCCAGGATTTTTATGTGAAAAAATCCCAGAAAGAGGGAGAAAAAAACACGGGGCCTAGCCCAGTAAAAATTTTCCACTATAAATCTACTTTGGAATACAAAGTTTAAGTTTTTCCGATTACGAGATTATAGAATTGTATGTGAGAAGCGAGCAACGAAAATCACGTATAAAACAGGAATTGGATAAATATTTATGTTCAGAATGGTGAACAGTGGGGGTTAGTGATGATCCGATGATCGGTATGGCTGAGCGGTGGTAAGACGACGACAACTTGATGGCAGCTATTATACCTACGATGGTGGCACCGGTGTCGATAAAGCGATGATCAATGATGGTGGCCACGGCGAATGATGATGGTCGGTGACCGAATAACGGTCCGCCGGGTGATCGCAGATGCGGGTACAACGGCGAGATCGGCGGTGGCCGGCGATGCGGCGGTGGTGCAATGACGGCGTACGGCCTAAACCTTAGTGGTGGCACGATTATGATTGGAGGATCTTCAACCTCAGATATCTCTCTTCTCTTCAGCTTTGGCTCCCCTCATGTGAATAATGAGGGGATATTTATATATTAGAGGAATATCGTTAATGTAAATACATGCAAAATCCAAACTACTCCATCGGACGACTCAAAATAATTCATTTGATCATCTCATGTAATTTAAGTATTCAAATGCTCATAATCGCGATCGGCTTGTTAGATCCGGCTAGTCAAGACGCCGATTTGATAAACACTCCATATTTAACTATTTGGGATTCAACCGATATCTAAAGTTCCGATATTTTGTGCTTGATCACTAATTTATAATCGATTGCTTCGACATCAAGATTCAATTAATGAAATTTTTAGTATATATATATATATATATATATATATATATATATATATATATATATATATATATATATATATATATATATAAGTTCTAGTTTTCACAAAAAAATTATAATTAATTAAAGTTTGAGAGAAATCCTGATTAAAGTTTTATGTGATACTTAATATTAATGTTAGATTAAGTTTCTTATAAATTTAATTAATATTAATTATTAATATGTATATAAGTATATATGATTTATAAATATCAATATATGTGTTTAAATACTTTAAAAAGAAATTTATAATTTAAATGTAAACATATAAATATAAGTTAAAATAAAAATATAATTATAATATAAAAGCTCTAGAAATAAAATTATAAATATAGTTACTAATAATAATATGTTAAAATGTAATGATAATAATTGGTGCAAATTGCATTTTTAAAGTTTAATAACAGATCTCATCGTCCGTTCATACTTCTTATATTTAATAATACATCACGCTCATCTTATTTAGTACCACATTGTTTAAGAATGTTAAAGTACTTTTCTTTATAGGGAACTAATGACAATATGTTATTATTATGTGTAGTGATGTAAGTTATTAAATTTTAAATATTGATCAAAAAGTTTAATGAAATATATTTTATTATTATGATCAAAATGAATAAGTTGTTAGTAATAAAAATAATTAAACTTAGAATATATAATTATATAAATAATTTTGGCTAATTATATAAGTTTTAAGTAATAAAGAAAAGATTGTCTTTATTGGGCATGATCTTCTATTAGGTTGACAAAAAGTATTTAAAAAAAAGAAAATGAGGGTGGACCCTCACCTATGGGTGGTTTCGCCCATGTGTGTGTGTATATATATATACACACACATTTCTTTGTAGTTATTTAAAATTTAAATTTTAAAATTTTCTTTATTCAATCTAGAATTAGCTTTATAAAAATGTTTCACACTTCTAAACCCTACCATATGTTCTTTAGTTCTATAATTATTTGATTGTGCTAATGCTAGTGACATTTTGGAGCCAATACAATTATCCATTGAGAGTGGCCGAGCAGAGCTAATTATTGCTACACAACAAAATCTAAATGGCTGAGATAATCAAATCAATAGTAGATCAGAGATTGAGAAATTGTCAAGTGTTAAAGAAGAAGTTATGTGTTTGTAAGGTAGATTAAGTCCTCAAATTCATTCTTATCCAAGTTCATTATAATATAAGTGGTCAAAGAGTCAATTCATGCCTAATATTAAAAATCAATACAACATAAATAATATGGTATATGCATTTAATTCATGAATTGGAGAGGCTAGCGTAAAACTAGTTATTAATTTAATAGATTTGATCACAGAGATACTATGGTGCATATAATTTATGATGGAGGACCCCACGCAGATCTTAGAGGATATTTATTAAAATGACTAAGTACAATATCAAGGAATGATGTATTATCTTAAAAGATAGGAATATTATCTTATAATAGACTCGATCACCTAGTAAGGACTCTTAAGAATGATGGTTCTACATGTACCAGAGATTTTTTTCACATATCTTACATAGATGAAATAAGGCAAAGTTTATTTTAAGACAGGTTATTAAGTTCTCTATAGGAGCAATCCCCTATAGTTAATTATATCTTAGGAGATTTGAATCTCTTAAGAAAACTCTTGATTAAAGTGATTGATAAACATCTTTATGGACTTCAAAGCTTGATATCAAATGATTAGTAATTTTGGAAGCAAATGGAAAAACTAAACTAAGAAGAATTCTTAACAAATCCAAGGAAGATAAGTATGAAGTGCTCATGATACTAGGAAGCCTAAATCTATCCTATGATAGGCTTTATATTTTTGAAGTTGAGAATTATGATTATTTAAGTTGATATTTTTATTAAAAAGTCAGAACTTAGATTCCAACAATATAAGATTATGAAAATGCCTAAAAAATAAAGATTTATACATGCATCAAAAGTAGAAATGGACTACCTCTAAACTTATGTCTAAAGTGCTCTAGTACAAGCTAAGAGCTCGACCTAATTCTACTCTTTTATATATATATATATATATTAGTTTACTTTCACTAGAGAGAGTGGACCTATCCAACTCTTTTGAACTTACAACCATCTAAAATAGTTGCTGGCTAACACCTTATATGCTTTAAAACTATATGGCTAAGTCTTATGAATAGAAGATAATTAGGCTGTTATTTATTAAGAAAGAATCTAGGATCTTAAACTCTCTACCTAAGAGCCTAGATCATTATTAATATGAAAGGATGTCCTATACTAATGTAATAAAAATTACATATTTCTTTCATTTTGACTCATCAAATTGACTCAAGGTTGGATTGATAAGTATGCTTATATGTATGTTGAAATTAAGTTATAAGTCAATCCGTGAGAAAGATCTTCTTCACTCAAGGAGTTATTGTTAATTGTCTTGCACTCTTATCAAGCAATGAGTAAAGATCTCCTATATTCAAGGAAAGAAAATAATTTTCATGCATGATGTTATCTGCATTCAACACATACCTATGATGTCTAAGTTAATTTTTTGGCTTTATAGTGAGATTATGAGTTATATTAAATTTAAGTTAAATTTATTTACTTTAATTAAATAGAAATTTTAAAGTTCTAAATATTCTAATGGAATATATGCCACACACAACAATCATCACACTTAAAAAAATCTAGAAAAAAGAATGTTATTTTTATTGGATAATCAAAGTAAACTCACAAAACATTTTAACAAATTTTAAAAAAAAAATAATGAAAGGCATGTGCGACTTGATTCAACTATACACCCAAAAAAAATGAAAGAAAAAAGTTTGGGTTGCCGAGCTCAACTCATATGCATCTTTGATTATAATTACATGAATGAAATTAAAACAAGTCATGGGGTCTTCATCTTCACTTATCTTCCATGTATTGGATCCTCCAAGCATCATAGGTCCTCCCAAGTCTATGTCTTTTAGCCTCTACTCACTCTAAAATCACATGGCTTATAATCTTATTCTATTATAAAATTATATTTAAAATTTTAAAAATAAAATTTTAACTAAATCTACAAAATAGAGGTTAGCGATAGCACACATACACACCAAGCAGTTATATATCACACAATTAGATTTAGCACTCACGTTGTCAAGTCTATCTATCATAATGGGCTATGCTCAAAGGAGACAAGCAACACTTGCAAGAAAGAACATTTAACTTATTTTTATTATTATAGCGGTCTCTTTAATTAAGCACAGCCACTTGTAGAAAACATCATTAGTTTAATAAATAATGTCAAACTATTCAGACTAGCACACAAACAATCCTAACATCTAGCCTAAAATATTACACCATTAAATAAGAAAATTAATACATGACATTAAAACACCATCACAATCTAAATCTAAGATCAATGACTATCAATCTAATGTGTGTGTACAAAAGCTGGTGTAGTAAGTCAAAGCTAGGCTTTAGTGTTTTTAAGTGGTGGATTAAACGATGGGTTCAAGTAGTTAACCAAAAGGGTGATTTTGAATCAAGTGATTAGTGATTTAAGAAGTGGAATTATTTGATTTGGAATTAGTATTTTAAAGAATATGAAGATTCATAAGTTTCACTTAAAATGAAACTTATCCTCTTTCAATACACTATCTTAAGGTTAAACCTAAAGATGTATTTTATGATTTTTAGTCCTTCTTAATGAAGCATTAAGACTTTTATTGATCATTAAGTTTATATTAAACTTAAATGAAACACTAATCACATGGAAGACACTTTATGCTAATAGGAATAGGAGGTGGCCTACTTAATGATATACTTCAACCATTTATCACTTTAATTATTCTTTTTTAAAATATTAATTTTAATCACTTTAACTAATTCATTTTGAAATAATTATACATTTACTCAATCACTTTAATATTTCATTAAAATACTTATGTATTAATTTTATCACTTTAATAATCCATATTTGAATAATCACTTGTTTATTTCATTATTTTAATGATTCATTTTTAAATAGCTATGTACTTATTATATCATTCAAATAATTTATTTTTCTAATGATTTATATATATTTTATCATTTTTAACAATTCATTTTTTTAATTATGTATTTATTTATTATTTTAGTCATTCAAAATTACATATTTATTTTATTATTATAAAATTTATTTTTAAATAATTATATGTTTATCTAATTTATTTTAATAAATTATTTTAAAATAATTATATATTCATCCACCTTTTAATATTTTATTTCCCTAAGATAACATACATTTCTTTTAATGTGGACATGAATAAAATAAATTTTCAATATTTTTATGATATAAAGTTCAAATAATGATTTATATTTTTACATGTATTTTTTACACCAGTTTTAGGTATGTACCATTGTTAAAATAGGGAGACGAGATATTTAAAACCTCATTTGGACCAGTAGTATTGCGCCCAAGTGTCCGAACTATATATATTTAAAGAGTGTATATTATACACATGAATTATGCATAGTTTTATTTATTTCAAATAATTTTAAATTTGTAATTATTTTGATTTAGATGATGAGAATATCACTTTTAATTTAATAATAATAATCATATTACTTATACATTATGCACTTAAAGGATTTAACTTTAAATATAGGTGAGAGTTAGCTATGCTTTCATAAGTGAAGAATGTACATCAACTAGACACCATAAAGTAACCCACTTAGGCCATCAAACCCTTAGGTCCTTCATATGAAACTAATACAATTTAAGCTTAATCAATACATGTTAATTAGACTTAATTAGATTTATTAAGAAGAGATCAAATAATGAAACTTTTTTCCACACACCCTCTAGTTATTAATTGGATTTAAGAAGTGAAATAATATTTTTTATGAATTACTTAAATTCCATAATTATTTAATCTAATTAATACTAAATTTTTTTAGAAAATAATTAATCACAATCTATAAGCCCAAAAATCATGAAAAAAATCTAAAACATGCAAAAAAATAGTAAAACTAAATAGAAAAAATCTTAAGTCATTTGGACTTATAAAAATAATTAATTACACTAATTAAGATTTTGATAATTATATAATTACACTCAAAATACTCCAAATCAATTAGAAATTTTGATTTCTTTCACTAATTATCAACAAAATGAACTCATGAAAGATTCAATCATAATTCTTTGAATTATAGAAAATTATGGTGTTTTAATTTTGAGTCGTAAGCTCTTAAGGGGAACTTATTGAAATGATCAAGTATGACATCTAAGGAATAATGTACTATCTCGAAAGATAAAACAACATTCTACAATGGACTTTATCATCTAATAAGAACTTCTAAGGCAGATGGATCTACATATATACTAGAGATCTTTTCCTTACTTTACATGGATAAGTAAAGTATGATTTATTTTATGTCGGGTTCTTTAATTTTCTATAGAAGCAAACTTCTATAGTTAATTACATCCTAGGATATTAGAATTCATAATAACACTCTTAATTAAAATAGTCAACTATCGTCTCTAGAGATTTCTAAGGTAAATAATCAAAGAATTGGTTATTTTGGAAAGCAATAAGAAGACCTCAAATAGGAAGAGTTTTTAGTGGATTTCAAAAGAGAATAAGAAGAAAGTATACATGATATTAGGAAGCTTAATGAGTACTTCAATCTACCCTTTAGTAAGACTTTATATTTTGAAAGAGAGAAAATTATTTGTTTGACTTGAAATTTTATTAGAAAACTAGAACTTAGATTCCAACAACACAAGATTGTGGAAATGCCTAAGAAGTGAGGACTTATACCCATAACAAAAGGGAAACAAGAAGCCTCTGAACCTATATCTAGAGTGTTCTAGTACATGCTAAGAGCTCGACCTAATTCTACTCAGGGGAATGTGATATATTTACTTTCATTAGGGAGAGTGGACTGATTCTGACTCTTTTAGATTTACAATCATTTGGGGTGGCTGTCAGCTAACACCTCCTATGATTTTAAAATCACGCAGATTAGTCATATGTAAATGCAAGATGGTTAGGTTATTGTTAATTAGAAAAGAGTCTAAAATCTTAAACTCACTCCCTAAGAGAGTAAATCATGATTGGTGTACAAGTTATGACCTAAACTAATGCAATAAAATTTACATATTTAATTTCATTTTTCACTCATCATTTTAGACTCAAGCTTGGGAGAATTTATGCTTAAATGCATGATGAAAGTAGATTATAGGCTAAATCAAATAGAATAGGTGGTCTCTACTACAAAGGATTTCCCTCACAAGTCAAGCCTGTCCCTTATCATGCAATAATGGAGATCCCATATCTTCAATAGTGAGATAATATGCATATGTATGATGTTAGAACATACAACATCTAACTAAGGGGTTCCTAAATTTTTTATTATCTTGATTAAAAGCTTAGACTTTAAGACAAATTTATGAGTTGATTAAAATTTAAAATTATTAATGAGGGTACAAAATTTAATTTTTATCCTAAAGATCTTGATGTATCTAGGCCACACATCAAATATACACACTTTAAAAAACTTATAAAAAATATGTCATTTCTATTGTGTAATGTAATCACAATAATCAAACATTTGAATTTCTTAAAAAAAAAATAAAAGGACAGTGCAATCAGGTACCACCGTACACCCAAAAAAAAAAAAATTAAGTAGCCAAGGTCTACCTTTATACAACTTGAATTACAATTAAAATTACAAAAAAAAAAAGCTATGATTATCTTCAATTCTTCTTCATTTCACTTTTGGGTTTGAATACTACTCTAGGCTTCACAGGGCATCATGGGTTTATGTCTTCTAACTACTGCTCATCTTAAACATCATAGCACTAATTCTAGTCCTATTACAAAAATTATATTTTTATATAAATAAAAATCTAACTACACCTGTACAATAGAGATTAGTATAACACACATTTAAGACAAGCAGTTATATTTCATATATTTAAACATAACACCCTGCCCTTGGGTAACCAAGTCTACATATCCTAATGAATCATTCTTAGGGACTTAATAACACCTGCAAGCAAAAAGTATTTATATTTTTATCATTATAGTGGTTCTTTAAGCACGATCCCCTATAGAAAATATCGTTAATCTAACATTGTCCTAACATCTAGACTACACAAAAATAATCATAACATCTAGTCTAAAATAATACATCATAAAATAAAACATCTCATCATCATAACAATCATCAGCCTAACCTAACACAAAGATCAATGATTTAGTATTCTAATGTGTGTACAAAGGCCAAGTGTGGTACATCTTAATTAAACTTTAGAGTTAGGATTTTCTAATGACTAAATGTTTAAATCCCTTATTAAGGGTGGTTATCCTTTAAGTCATTTTAAGGTTAGATGAGATTTTAAATTATATGTTTTTTATTGTTTGTTCTTTAATTGTAATTTAACATTATAAAGAGAAGAAAGATAATTGATTCTCTTTATTCCCTAACCTTAGGTTGATCCTAAGGAATGAATCTTTATGACTTTTAAGCCTTTTAATGAAACCTTTATAAAATTTAATTAAACTTGTATTTAGATTTGACTTAATAAACCTTACTTAAATATGAAAGGAATCTTAAGATCAATGAAGCCAAATCATAATCAAATTGGCAATATTTTGCTATATTAGCCTCATTATCAATATACATCATTATTATATTTTTACTTTTTTTTATTTTATATATGTACATATATATATATATATATATATATATTTGAACACAAACACACTTGAAGTATGAATATGAATGAATTTTCTAACAAAAAGAATTTCACTTCATAATTATACACATGTATAAGAGTATAAGAGTTTAAGAAACTATACAAGGACATGCATTTGTTAACCAGGGAAGTGAGGTTATCTAGGACCTCCTTGGGGCTACTTAAACCTTGTATTTTTGGGATGTCCATACTATATACTTATTAGCTCAAATACACGCATACACATATATAAATACAAAGATAAACTCATGAAAAGTCACAAGTTGTTATCCTTTTAAACTTGAAAGATAAATAAACTTTACTTTATTTTATCATTTATAATTAAAACCTATTGATATAAAGCTTAGGTTTAAATTATTTAATTAATAATTAACCTATGATTATTGATTAGAGAGAAAATAATAATTTGAGATTTATTAGTGATAATAGTCACTCCATATATTTATATCTTTCTACATCACGCAATTGGATACAACATATTCTTTTTAAATTTAAAACATGAGTGTATGAAGCATATGTCATGTAAGTTTATGATAATTGAAGCAAAATAATATACATTATGAAATGATATATTTAGCTTCCTTGAAAATGAAGGTCAATCATGTTAAATAAACATACCTTAAGCTTAATCAAAGTCTTTTTAGGATTTTTAATTTTTAAGGTTATAAATTATTTAATTCTAAAGAGGAGAAGTGAAAGTCAGGGTTCAACCCATCTCCATGTTTGTTTATTAATAAATTAAAGAGAAATTAAATTTATTTTATGAATTTGATTAAATTTGGCCCATTAATAATTCAATTAATTACCCTCCCAAAAGAAAATTCCTTAATTTGATTAATTAAGAGCTCATGAATCATTATGATATGCTTGGAAAATAAAAATTACAACGTCATAAAGGTTCTAATGAATTAACCCTTAATTAAGAGAGGACTAAGAAAAGAAAAGGGGGTTTAGGGAATAGCTTAGGGGAAATACCCCAAAATTATTTTCTAAACCCCTTATTCACTAGATCTAACCTTAATCAACTCCATTGAGAGATTAAAACACTAATCTAACATATTATCCTTAATTATATCAAGAGAATAATTAGAAAATACTTTTGCAATTCCCCCGATTAAGCCTTCAATAAATCCTAAGAAAATTAGGGGAGACAAAAGTCATCCCCCAAAACATACCCAAGAAGTTTGGGATTAATCAGAGGATTAATTAAGGGATAATTAGCAAAATAATATTTTCATTAAAACCCAAAATCAGAGAAAAGTATAAATTAAAATCCATTGAAATCATTTTTAAACTATTCTAGGTTGAATTATCTTTCCATAAAAATTTCCCTCATATTTTTTTGAATTTTATTGAGGGAGATATGAATTTTTGAAGGTTAAGAGATTAATTAACTTTAATTAAACCTCTAACTAATCCCTTTAGCTCACAGCGCGACACGCAGCGGTGGTAATCAGCGCGCTTTACACACGTAGCTCCGTGAGCTATCTACTTAAGTATCACATCAGGGTGGCGGCTGGGCGGCAGGACACAGGATTGATCCCTGTCGTTCGATCAAGGATCGAATGACCAGGGATCAGCCGATAGTTTCTAAAGGGATAAATAATTTCTAAAACGGGTGATTAATCTTGGCCATCCATCCAAAATGGATAAATAATTTCTAAAACGGTCAGGATTCTCCCAATTCTTCCTTGAGGATCAACATAGACCATCCATGATCTAGGGGAAGATCTGAGCTAGAATGAGCTCGGATTGGAATGAGATTGTACCCACACCATCTAAGCACAACTACAAACCTGTCCAATAGTGGATTTCACATGCCATGAATATTTTTTTACAAAGGACCAACACCTCCTAAGCTAAGTGGTCAAAAAATTCCATACCTCAACGAAGGTGATACCGACTCTCGAGCTCGATGAGGTAGCTTCGTTTAGTGGAGACGAAGCCTTGTTGAAAGTTTCAAGCCTTGGGGTTGAGTAGATCTCTCTATGGACCAACACCACCTCTCTTTGCTTTCAGCTTTGATTGAATTCACCTCCTCCTTGCTTTGGAAACTTGAGAGAATGCTTAGGTGCACTCGACTTGATCCCCTGAGGGAGTGTGCAAAGGAAATTGGAGTAGTTTTGAGTGAGGAGGAAGTTGGGAATTGAGATGAGCTCCCCTATTTTCAAAGAAAGAAAATCGAGAAAGCTAAGATTCAAATCCCTCTTATAAAGCTTAGGAATGCTCTATGATGGCTCCTAACTCTCTCTAGTGCTCAATCGAATATGAGGATGATGAATTCAAATTGAATTAGGGGGAGTATATCTTCCCCTATGGAAATCGGACGGTTGGGCCTTGAGTTGTCATTTTGATCCAATTGACCATATGGGAGGGGTGGTTTAGGTTGTTAGATCTTTGCACGTGGTCGATTTGAGGTCTTCAGTGGATTAATAACCTCCCATGTGCTTCAAATCAAGTGAAGGGAGGATTTTGAATGAGCCAATTTGAGCTAGGGGGTCAGTTTTGGCCTTGGGTCTATTTGGGCTAACCCAAACCTATTTGGTTAGGTTCACCACTCTTCATTGGGTCTACTTGAGTTATTAAGAAGGTATCAAGTTGATATGAATAGGGCATGACCAAATTACCCATGGATTAGTCCATAATTTATTATATAACCTAAAGATAAAATGGTCATTTGTCTAATTTTTCAATTTGGATATGTTTGGTATGTGGAAAAAATAAGTTTGGCCAAGTT
Organism: Cymbidium sinense; assembly: GCA_021442155.1. NCBI lineage: Eukaryota > Viridiplantae > Streptophyta > Magnoliopsida > Asparagales > Orchidaceae > Cymbidium > Cymbidium sinense. The sequence continues at coordinate 21,324,056 of CM038217.1, read as the reverse complement.
TCATTAGATTTGGAGTTCATTTGATAAGGTTTTGCTCATGTTGACCCATTTAGGTAAAAATGGGTCAACTTGGGTCAAGTTGACCAATTGGTCAAATTGGGTCAAACCAAGGGTTGGGTCAAGTTCATATGACCATTTGAAATGTTTTGGTGGCTTCAGTTTGATTCAATTTGGATTAATTTTGAATTTGGCTCATACGACTTCATTTAGGCCAAATGGGTCAAGTTGACCTATTTGACTCATTTGACCTATTTAAGCTAGTTCAAGGGTAGGTTTAGGTTTAGTTAGTTATATGGAGTGGATTGGTATCTTTATTTTCAATCAATTTTGGTTAAGTTTGAATTTGGCTCAACATGACCCCTTTAGGTCAAGTTGGGTCTAAGATCAATTGGGCTAGGTTAGGTCTAGTTGGCCAATTGAGGCTTTGGTCAAGTGATTTGGAATGAACTTGACCCATTAGTTTCAATCAATTTGGCTTAGATCAAGTTTTGACACATTTTGACTTTTTAGGTCAAGTTGGGTCAACTTGGGTCAAGTGACCAATTGGATTAGGTTAGGCTCAAATGTTGACTTAGTCAAGTTTAAACATAATTCATGAATGAACTTAGATCATTGGTTTCAATCAATTTGGCCTATGATGGATTTTGGATATTTTAGGTTTTATTTTTGCTAAGTGTTGACATGGTAAACCCTTATGTTTGACTTTGTTTGACCCAATTTGGTTGACTGATCATCCCATGATGATTGTTGATCATGATGAGAGACATAGGTGAGTTTGATTCAATCCAATTTGGTTAGGATTAGAGTTTGGCTCATAAGGGTACTTTAGGTCACTTTGGGTCAAGTGAGCCTAAGTGGGGTAAATGTTTTGGTCAAAGCTTGATTTGAGTTTGATTGAACTTGCACATGGACTTATGATTGAAATATAAATCCATTTGCAAGTGATTTGAAGCCAAACGGGTTTTGATCCATTTGACAATTTCATATTCAAAGGAAGAATATGAATGGATATAGGGTTTGATTTTTGGAATTGGTTTTTGATTGGGTGATTGAAGTTTGTATTTATATTTGGGTTCATGATTATAGGGTTGATTAAATTATGAAGGAAAATCAAGAGTTTGGCTTGATTTGAAGTTGATTTGGCTAAGTTCAATATTTTGACTTAAAAGGCTTAGGTTGAATTTTGAGTGGATTTGAGTTTGATTTTTGGAATTGGTTTTGATTATTTGAATTTATATTTTGCTTATATATGTGAATATAAATGAGAATATAAATGAATCATGAGAAAATTTCAAGGATTTGAAATGATTTGATCATGATTTAGGCTATGCCCATTAAAAAGAATTTAAAAGACTTTAGGAAATTTTTTGGAGTTTGAAGTTTGAATTTTTGAATTTGGTTTGATTGATTTATATATATATTTCATTTATATATGTGAATATAAATGAGAATATAAATGAATTATGAGAAAATCTCATGAGTTTGATTTGGATTGATCATGATTCTAGCTAAGTCCATGACAGGAAGACTTAAAGGACTTAGGAAAATTTTAGAATTGGGATTTAATTTGAGAATTTGATTTGATTGATATATATATATATATATATATATATATATATATATATATATATATATGAATATAAATAAGAATATAAATGAATTATGATAAAATCCTATGAGTTTGAATTGATTTGATCATGATTTAGGCTAAGTCCTTTAGGGGGATTTAAAGGACTTAGAAAATTTTGGAGTTTGAAGTTTGAATTTTTGAATTTGGCTTGATTGATTGAATTTATATTTCATTTATATATGTGAATATAAATGAGAATATAAATGAGTTATGAGAAAATCCCATGAATTTGAATTGATATGATTTGATTTAAGCTAAGTCCATTAAAAGGAATAATGATTTAAGAAGGATTTGAAATTTGAAATTTAATTTGTGATTTTGATTTGATTGATTTGTATTTATATTTCATTTATATATATGAATATAAATAAAAATATAAATGAGTTATGAGAAAATTCTATGAATTTGAACTAATTTAATCATGATTTAAGCTAAGTCCATTAAAAGGAATTTAAAGGACTTAGGAAATTTCATGAATTGATTTCAATCATGGATTTCAATTATGGATTTCAATCACATAGAGTTGATTTGAGTTTGGAGAAAATCAAATTAGATTGATTTGGAGTTTTGACTTGAAGGAAGGAAGGTGAGGAATGGTTCAAGCTAAGGGTAAGTAAGTTTTCCTAACACCCCTAAGGCATGACCTACTCCTATGGCTACTTCTTCTAAGTCTTAAGGGCTAGGTTAGTGTCCACCTAATCACTACATGTGTTTTAAGACTAAGAAACTCTTAAAGTCTAAGAGGATCCTTATGTTTAATATGGAGGGGTTGAGAGCTCATTCTAAAAATGAGGTCAACATTAACAAAAATTTCATTCCAATTCATCAAAATCTTCTCTTCGTTCCAAGTGTCGTTTGCTTGTCTTGCGAATCCGCTACGACGTGTTTAGGTTAGGTGTAAAAGAACCCAAGAGGCATCCTATCCTTCTTCACAACATGAACACATACCCAAGTGCTACTAGAATAGGTGTGAGAACCAAGAGGCATCTTATTTCAATTAGCACAATTAAGTTAGGTGTGAAAGAACCTAAGCGGCATCCTTTCTTGGTGGGAATCCCAGCTGCCATCCATGGCACCATTTCATCAAATTCCCTAAACGTGTTTAAGATAGGTATAAGAGAACCCGAGAGGCATCCTATTCCCATTAACATAAGCACAAAAAATAAATGCATATCTTTTATCTCGGGCTATTTTTGATGTGAGAGCAAGCCCCTTGTGGCACTCACTCATTAGCTGCTCTAGGTCGGGTCTACTTGCTGCCTCGTTATTATGTCACCCCAGTGGTCACTTATTTAGAAGATGTGAGTCCCCATGCTTTCTTCCTAACTTGACCAGTGCAAACCAACAAGTGCGTTGTTAGTATGGTAGACTTCACTGCCCAGCCAGTAAGCTACCTCATGTTGATTTTATTTAAGTATATGTGAGTCCTCGAGCTTTCTTCTTGAACTAATCATCATGATATAACTAGGTCGAGTATATTTGAGATTTAGGATAAGTCCCCCAGAGGCTCCTTTCTTCTTGACTACATTTGAGTCGATATAAGTCCTCTAGCAGCATTTGCTTAGTAGTCGCCTTAGTTCGGATGGCATGAGCCAAAGACGACTATCCCAGCAATCGGCCCATATGAGGATGTGAGTCCCCGAAGCTTTCTTCCTGTCGATTTTAAACCGATGGCACCTTCGGTTGGTTGATGTTTGCTATGCTGACAGCGACTCACCCGGTGGATACACCACTCTTGGCATATGTGAGTCCCCATGCTTTCTCCTTGAGTTGGCCACCAAATACTTATTTAATATATGGCTAACCATGTCATCTTCTCTAGGGTTTTGGATCAAGCCCTTAGCGGCCCCTCTCCCTGTGAGCATTCTATTCGGATCACGTCCTTTGTGATCCCATTTAGACACTACCTGGGTTACTCTTGGATTAGATAGTCCCCCTTTCCTAATAGCCACCCCTGTGGTTGGAGAATCATTCAGTGAATGCACAGATTGTCCCTTAGTTCAGTAAATCTGAGATAGGTCTAGGCTAATTTATGCTCCTTCTCAGTTTGATTCCTCGCAAACTAACATGGTCCACATTAAAATAAACTAAACAAACAAACAAATTAATTTACTTGTGGATTAAGAATTCAAGCCCCCAAATGGCCCCTTTTCTCAAGCAGACATCCTATCTTTAGGGTAGTGTTAGCAGAACTCCCTATAGGAATTGCTTGACTACCGATTGAGATAAATCTCGCACTCACTGAATGCCTTAAGCGTTCAATCTATTTTTCCACAAGCAGGTTACCCTGGTAGTCATTCTGCTTTGGAAGATATAAGACTATGATGCATTCTTTCTAGCATGACTGTTGCAAACTAACGAGCAGCCCTAGGTCGGGATTTATTTATTGCCCAAAATAACTTATCACCTTGAATTGATCATTGCAAATCAAAAGGCACTCCTTTGGTCAGATAGTTCTCCCATCGGCCGCGAAGCTATTTCTTTTGGTTCATTAAATCTGGGATAGGTCTAGGCTAATATAAGCTTCTTCTCAGTGTGATACAACACAAACCAACGAAATCCATTAAAATAAACTAAAAAAAATGAAATTCATTTTTGACTATCTTTGAGCTGATTTAAGTCCACCAGCATTCTCAATAATCACTAGGTCTTTTTATTGCCTACAACCATTACCCCAATGGTTCCTTATTTTGGAAGATATGAGTCTCCGTACTTTCTTTCTAACTTAATCACTGCAAACTGAAAGGCACCCCTTTGGTTAGATAATTCTACCTTGTGGTTGGTAGACTACTCCCTTTGAATTAGTAAATTTGAGTTAGGCCTAGGCCACCATGGCTCCTTCTCAGTGTGATCCATCACAAACCAACAGAATCCTTCAAAATAATTAAAAAATAAAATTAATCTTGATAATCCTTGAGCTGATCTAAGTCCTACAGTGGCATTCACTCAATAGTCAGCCCTAGGTCGGGTTTGATTTGTTGCCCAAAGAAACCGATCACCCTAGTGGTTCCTTATTTTGAAAGATGTGAGTCCTCGTGCTTTCTTCCTAACTTGACCATTTGCACACCAAAAGGCATCCCTCCGGTTGGTTAGTCCTACCTTGTGGTTGGTAGACTTTTCCCTTTGGATTGGTAAATCTGAGTCAACCCAAGGCCACCACAGCCCCTACTCAGTGCAGTCCATTGCAAACCAATGGGATCCATCAAACAACTAAAAAAATAAAATTAATCTTGACTATCCTTGAATTAATTTAAGTCCTCCAGCAGCATTCACTCAATAGTCAGTCCTAGGTTGGGTTCGATCTGTTGCTTTGCCAATCAATCACCCCAGCAACTGGTCCCTACTTTGGAGGATGTAAGTCCATTATGTTTTCTTCCTAGTACAGTTGTTGCACACCCAAAGGCACCCCTTTGGTTGGCTAGTCCTACTATGTGTTTGGTAGACTACCTTTTGGATTGGTAAATATGAGTCCAGCCTCCATGGCTCTGTACTCAAGCATCAATCGCAAACAGGCCCATCTCAAAATCCAAATTCTAAAAATTTGAAACAAATTCAACCCTCCTCCCTCAGTGGAGTCAAACAACAAACAAAACAAATTCAACAAAACAAATCCAATTAATTCTCCCCCAGTAGAGTCAAATAAATCAAAATAATTAAATAATTAAATAAATCAAATCAATTTTTATTCAGTGAGACTCAAATCAAACCTCTCATCCCTTTGTAGATGATTTGAACATGTTTTCCTAGTGGAAGGTTCACATACTCTATCCCTAGTGGATTCCTCCTTCCCTCTCTTATGTCCTTGACATGAGTAGAGTCACATCACACTAAGCTCTAGATTCCTTTACACCTTGGTAGACCGCCGTTAGTGCTTGTGGTCATGCTGTGTTGATCATCATCATACGCGATGCCTTGTTAGTCACACACCTATTAGCGCCTCTTTTGACTACTTTTGGAGTGAGCTTTCAACTTCTCTATCTTAGACATATGACTCCTCTTAGTCATTAAGAGTTCATTAGTCTTAAGACACTTCTAGTGATTAGGTGAACACTTGACCTAACCCTAGAGACTTAAAAGAGTTAGCCATAATAATAGGTTATGCTTAGGGAGTATTAGGAAAACTTGCCTACTCTTTTAACTTGAACCAAATCTTTATTTCCTTCCTTCAAGTCAATCTCCAAATTCAAACCAACTCCAAATCCAAATCAACATCAAAATTCAAATCAATTTCCAACTTATGTGATTTTTCTCAAATCATTCAAATCAATTCTAAGCCAAGACTTAAATCAATTCCAACTATAATTGATTTTCTCAAATCATAAATCAAATCCTAGATCCAAATCATGAATCAATTCTAAATGATTGAAATTCATGATCAATTCCATATTCAAAATCTTTCCTAAGTCACTTTGATTACATTTTATGGACTTAGCTCAAATCAAATCCAAATCACTTCAAATTCAAAAGATTTTTCTCACAACCCATTTATATTCTCATTTATATTCATAAATATAAATGAAGTGTGAATTCAAACAACCAAAACTAAATTCAAAACTCAAATCCAAATGCAACCAAAATCCAACTTATGCTTTTTCAAGTCAAAGTTTTAAACTTAACCAAATCAAACTCAAATCAATCCAAACCCTTAGATTTTCTTCATGATTCAATCAACCCTTCAATCAGAAATCAAATCTAAACACAAACTTCAATCATCAAATTAAAATCAAGCTAACACAAGTCAAACCCATATTCACCCATTTGACTTGAAATTATCAAATGAATCAAAACCCATTTGACTCCAAATCACTTGCAAATAGATTTATATTTCAATTAAAACTCCATATATGAGTTCAATCAAACTTGAATCAAGCCAAAATCAAGCCAACTAAACTCAATTGGCTCACTTGACCCAAAGTGCCAATTTGACTTATATGAACCAAAATCCAATTCAATTCAAATCAAAGTGAATTAAGCCAATCCAAACTTCACATCATGTTTGTTGATTATCATAGGTTAATCGATTGTCATGAATTGGGTCAAACAAACTCAACCATCCGTTGACCAAGTCAACCCTTCAACTCATATGAACCCAAACTAGCTAAATTACAACCTAAACTAAATTGATTGCAACCAATGGCTCAAGTTCACTCAAAATTGATTATTGAACTTAACCAAAGTATCAATTAAATCCAATTTGATCAATTGGTCAACTTGACCCAACTTAGCCCAATTTAATCTTAAAGGTCAAATCAAGCCAAAATCAAATCAAACCAAAATTGATTGAAACCAAAGCCTACAATATAATTCAAATGATCAACCAAATCATGATTCAAGCCAATTTGGTCAATTATATCAAATTGGTCAACTTAGCCCAAATTGACTTAAAGGATCAAATTGGCCAAAATCCAAATTAAATCTAAATTAAATCAAATTGATTGAAACCAATTGAACCAATATACTCTAAATGGTCATTTGAACTTGACACAACTCTCAGTTTGACCCAATTTGACCAATTGGTCAACCTAACCCATTTTGACCAAATGAGTCAAATTGACACAAATTAAACCAAATGAACTTCAAATGACATGAAATTTGGTCCAACTTACTTTTGACTCATTTTAAATCTACTCAAATCAAATTTAATGTCAAATGACCATTTTACCCTTTGGTCAAGGGCATCCCATAAGAAAAGACACTTGCCCAAGTGGTCATTTCTCTTCTTTGGCCACTTGGCACTCATCCATTGGTCCACATAGGAACCAAGGACATTGGTTTTCTGATCCAAGGAGTGGTTGGGGCGGCCATGAATCATGAGCAGGTGAAATCACCTCACATCTCCCATTAGAACACTTGGCATGAAGGACTCTCACCTCTCCTTGGCTTGGACACCCATTTGTCCTTCATAGCATCCACTTTCCATGTCTTAGCCAACCAGAATGAGCCACTTATGATGATTTTCTTCCATTTCCAACCACCCCAAGCCAAATGACAATGCTTTGGAGCTAAAAATTTAAAGTAAAGAGAGATTTTTGGCCACTTTTCAAACCAAGGCATTAGAGGCTGAAGAACTCTTCCATTTCCTTCATTCTCCTTCTTCTACAGCTCCCAAGCCCATTAACAATCATCCTCATTTCATTTTGGAGAGAAATGCACCAAAACTAAGTGAATTTCAGTGATGAAATGATGATTATCGGTGAAAATATTGCTACGACATGAAGGAAAAGATTCAAGCTCATTCCAAGGCCTCTTCCCCCATTCAACAGCATGTATGGGTCATCACCGCCGCCGAAAATCATCCCCGGTGAGGTAACTTTTAAAAATCATAGCCGCCTTAGGATCCTTCACATGTGACATTTTCTTTTGCGCAATTTTTAAGAATTTACCCTAGATAATCTTTCATTTCTATTTTATATCATTCCAATTTGAAAATAGAAGTTTTTCAATGTGAATCGACGTGAAAATGAGTCCATTTGGATAAGTTTTCACTTAGAATTTCTCATGTTTCTCCCTAATCCATTGTTTCACGCCACCGACAACATCGCTTGTCCGATCTCACATGCGGATCGACGGATCACGTGTTGGTCGCTGATCCGCACCTTCGATCGTCAAATGCATTCTGGACCGTCTGATCCCATGGTTCGCGCGCAGATCATTTGTGATCCTTGCCTCGATCACACATCCTGACCGCTCGACCAAATCGTCCGGATCAAACCATGTGTCACGCCACGGCGCTTTCCCACTCAAACGCTGACATGACATTGCCAATCGCGACAAGGTTCTCATGGAACGCGGTGTGCCGCAGGCATCGCGACATCAATCGCACGGCCACATGGCATGTTGGTATTGCCATGTCACCGCGCACGGCCGACATGTTAAGTAGAAAATTCAGATTTTCAAAATTACTTAAATCACTTGAAACTTCAAAAATCCATACAAAATAAAATACTTGACGAAAAATTGTAAACAATGGCTCATTAGATTCATCTTTTTGAGAAAAATCTAACAAACTAAAAATCCCCAAATTTTACTGAAAATTTTAAGCTTAATTCGAGTTTTAGTAAAAATCAAATTTCATTAGTTAAACCAATATATGTGAGATTAAGTTGAAATTTTCAGAGATTAAAATTAAAATACACCTACAATAAAAATTTCAAGTCAAAAAGACCTTTGGATTAGGATATATTGAATTTTGAGTTTGAAATGATTTATTTTAATAAAATAAATTAATAAACTTCATAAAAATCACTTAAATCAATTGAAACTTCCTAAATTCATAACTAATTATAAAAAAATTCAAAAAAATATAAACTCAACTTTATTTTAAAGATAATTCAGAGGAGAATCTAATAAATTATTTCTACTAAATTTGAATATCAATAACCTTAATTACTCCCTAATGACTCCATTAATTAATTCCAAAATTCTCAAGCATGTTTAGTAGGATGACTTTTGCCTCTCCTAATTTTTTTGGAATTTAATAATGAGTTAATTAGGAAAATTAATTAATGAACCCCTAATCACTCTCTTAATATAATTAAGGTTAATTAAGTATATGAATAGTGGTTTAATTCCTTAATTAAGATAATTAAATAATGTTTAAGTGATTAGGAGGTTTATGGAATAATTTTGGGATATTTTTCTTAAGTATTCCCTAAACCCCTTTTCTTCCTTAATCCAAATCTAATTAAGGGTTAATCCACTAATGATCTACTTAATTAATCAAATCAAATTCTCAAAACTAAAATTAATCTAGAAACATAATCAATACATCTTGGGTAGATACTCAAGTGTTCAATAACCTAAGTAAACTTAAGGAAATCATACATAACCCATATGTGTGGGAAATATTATGAAAGTACTTAAACCATTTAGCTTAATTAATCATTAATTGTGAGCCAAATGCATTAGGACCATTTCTTTCTTAAGTGCATTGCTAATTTAAATTCTTTATGATTTTATGTTATATATTGGCTCATAATTATTTGATTAAATATGTTAAAGTGGTATAGGTAAGGGGTAATTAATGAACTTAATCTACAACTTAACCTAACCAAAGCATAAAATTGATCTAATCATCTAAAAATTAAACTAAAATAATACACACATGTGGGAATGAGTTAGGATCAGCAAATATTTTCACATTTTCTAAATTCAAATCAAACTCAAAACCAAATCAAAAAAATTTAAACCAACTTTGATTCACTTTAAATAATCTTATTACATAGAATTTCCTTTAGAAATTAATTAAAGTGAATGAAATTATATGCTTGCATCACTTTTTTTCTTTCCTAGCATGCTAAATGTGTATGTCATATGAAAATGCATTCATATCTTTTAAAAATTAAATTAAGAACGAAATATTTTCTTTATGTCAAATTGCATGTTTTGGCTAAAGTAAGATATGAATGGCTATTATCACTACTAAATTCAAAACTATTTTTAAAACTTATAAACCAAACATTACAAATGAAAAGTATGCTATCTATAAGTACTTATGAGCTTGCATGTGAATAGTATAAAATGTGTTATGTGATTTTTTCTCTCTTTATTAACATGGGATTGCATAGGATTTGCAAAGTGTATAGTCTATTTTAAAAAGACATAACACTTGTTTGAAATCCATTCTTATACACTCCTATGTCATAACTCAAGAAGGAATTCCACATCACATATATAAAATAAACAACCAAATCAAATAAACAAACATAAACTTTTTGCATGATTCTCTTTCTATGCATTTCTTTTTGTACATGTACATATATTTAAAAAAAAGTTGTATATTAGTCTGGATAACCCCAAGGTTGCAAAGCTTTAAGTAGCCCTAAGTAGGTCTTGTACTTTACACTCCTGGTGCTAATAATGACACCGTACTCACTTATGTCTTTTATACTTGTAAATGTGCATATGAAAAATGGATAAAAGAATCACCCTCTTCTACTTAACAAAATCATGCATACATGAAACATTCCAAATTCCCTTAAGCAACCTCTCTTAGCATTCATTATTAAGGTGTGCTAAATACTTGCATCCCATGTATAGATATGCTTAGGGTTCATTCATGTGCATGATACACATGTGAGAAAGAAATAAAATATTATGTGTTTTGTGATAGTAATTCACTTTACCTAATCTTAAAATGCCTTTCTTTTTGGATAGGTTTGTTTAGGAAAAATCTAAACTTAGGATTAATTAGAACACATAAGAAAATATTCACTAAATAAAAAAAAATCATTAATGAATATACCTTAAAAATCACTTAAGGTAGGGAGGAAAGAGTTGTTCTTTTCTCTTTTTCTCTCTTTACAACACTTAGTAATTAAGTAGGTTCATTCAAATCAAATCAATTCATCAAATAAAATTAACCCAAATCAACTAAACAACTTAAATTGAAACCATCCTCTAAGTTAAACATTTTCATACTTAGAAAATATAAACCTTAAAGCCTAGCTAAGCACACCACATAAACCTTTTAAAATACACACATTAGCATAAGTCACCATTTCTAATACTATATTAGGGTGGTGCATATGATTTGATGTTTGTTTTGCTTTGTGATGTGATATTTTAGTCTGGATGTTAGGGTGTATGTGAATAAAATGAATGATAAGATGATTTAGTCTAATCATTATCTTCTGTAGGGGATTGTGCTTAAGGAGAGTTGTAATAAAAATATAACTGCTTTTATTGTGCAGGTTTCTTATACCCATAAGCATAATCCAAAATAGGTCAGGTGGACTTGGTTATCCATGTGTGGGGTACTAAGTCCAATTTATTTATATACATGATTAGGAATGTGTTATTTGTTTAGCTAATATCTATTTTGCAGTTTTAATTAGATTTACTTTTCCCTTTTCATATAATTTTGCAATTAGAATTTTGGAATGATTGTTATGGGAGATTAGGATGAACATTAGTTATAAAATTATATCTTATGTACCATGTGAAGCCTTTGGGGCATCCACATTCTAACCATCCAAAAGAAGAAACCAAAAGAAGAAAGAAGAAAGAAGAAAAGAAGAATGAAGAGCCCCATAACATGAATTCCTTTTTGTAATTCACTTGTAATTCGGGTTGTATAAGGGTAGAGCTCGGCTACCTAATTTATTTTTGGGTTTGTGCTCGGCTACCTAATTTATTTTTGGGTTTGTGTGGTGGAGCACGACTACAAATGGTCTCTTATTTTTTTGCGCCAGCTTTATAAAATATTTGATGTTTGTTTAACTTATGTATTAACATGACATGTTTCCTAGTTTCTTCCTTGTTTTGATGTATAACCTGGATGATGATTAGGCTCCTAGGAAAAAATAAATCTTCTACCAAATTAATCAATTCAAAACTAAAAATTAATAACTCATACTCTGATTTAAATCTTAGGTTATAAATCGAGATAAGAGAATTAGCAACCTCTTAGCTGGATGTTATATTTTTTTATCATATTACACATCAAAAGCATCTTGTTTCACTCTTATTATAGAGGGCTTCCACCCGTGCCAAGGAACTTTGCTTGACCTTTAAGAGCCATGTTGGAAACATACCTCCTTTCTTGCTGATTTTGGCCCACAATCTAATTTCTTATGCATTAGGCATATGAATCATATAAGCCTGAGTCAAATGAATTTCCCAAAATGAAAATAAAATATATGAAAATTTTGCACTAGATTTAAGTTATTAATCATGCCCTATATGATCTAGTCTCTTAGGGAGTGTGATTAAGGACCCAGTCTCTTTCTAAATAAACAACATCCTTGTTATCTTGCATAAAATATAAGACTTGCCTACATGTATTTAAAACTGTAGGAGGAGTTAGTTGGCGGTCACTCTCAAGCAATTGTAAGTCCAACAGTCAAGTGGTTTATCCTCTCTTGTGGAGGTAAATCATATGCCCATTTTTGACTTAAATTTAGGTTGTGCCTTGGCCCTCGCCAAAGCTCCCTAGATTTAAGTTTTTAGATTATTATTTCCCTTCAGGGCCGTGAGCATAAATCCTCGCGTCTTAGGCATTTCCACGATCTTATGTCATAGAATTGTAAGCCCTAAATTTCTAATAAAAATTCAACTCAAAATAAATAATTCTCTTCAAACTTCAAAAATATAAAGCCCAACCATATGATAGTTTGAGATACTTACTAGGCTTCCTAGTATCATATGCATCCCCTACTTATCTTCTTTTGGCTTTGATAATAACTCTCTCATCTTGATCAATCCCACTTAATCTTCCAAAATTAAATTAATTGATTGATAGTCCTATCTTTAAAATTTTTGGAGACAACGATCATTTATCTTAATCAAGAGTATTCCAAAGGAATCTTATTCCTTAGGATGTAATTAATTATGGGGGCTTGCCTCCATAGGAAACTTAACGAACCAGGTTTAAAATAAACTCTGTTCTACTTGTCCATATAAAGTAGGGAAAGAATCTCTCGTACATACGAAGACCCATAGTCCTTAGGAGTCCTTATTCAGGTGATTAGGTCTATTGCAAGGTGGTGACTTCTATCTTCCGAGATAGTACACCTTTCCTCAATATCGTACATGATCACCCTAATAAGAACAACTGCAAATCTACGTGGTGTCCCAACGAAAAGCGTATATTTTTATTTTCATTTATCCTTCTAAAAAGATAGATGAAGGTGAAAATATTTTACCACAGTTATTGAACCAAAGCTTGGCCATGGTGAGGGTGACCTCTCTTTGGTCAATGGCTGAGCTCAACAGCTTTGGTTCACTTTGATTGAGTTTGACTCAATTTGACTCATATAGGTTAATTTGAGTTCAAATGGGTTAAGTTAACTAATTAACCAAATTGGGTCAAGATGGCTATCGAGTTAGGTTCAAATGATGATTTGAAACCTATTAGTGCAATTAGTTTGATTTGATTTGTGTTAGATATGGATTAGCTCATATGAGTTCATAAGGGTCAAATGGGTAAAGTTGACTAAGTTGGTCAAATTGGACAAATTAGGTTAGATGAAGAATTGAGTAATGTTTTATTGCTCATTTGAATTGATTTTATTTAGAATAGGTTTTGATTTAATTTGATACTTTAGGTCGAATTAGGCTAAATAGATCAATTATGTTATGTTAATCAAATTGCCATCAATTAGTGATTGAGAGGTATTCAATAATCAATTTAGGAATAGTTATATGCATTGGTTCAATCTAATTTTGCTTGGATCAAGTTTTAGCTCAATTTGACCCTTGGGTTAACTTGAGCCAAATGGCCAAATTAGCTTGATTGTGTTCAATATATTTCAATTGAGTGATTGGTCATGGTCAATAATCAATTTAAAAGTGATTGAATATATTGATTTGGTCTAATTTGAGTTGAATCAAGATTTGACTCAATTTAATATTTTAGTCCAAATTAGTTCAAGTGGGCTAATTAGGTTGATTGGGTCAATTGGGATTAATTGAGGGTTGGACATATTCAGTGATCAATTTGAAAGTGATTGATGGTTTTGATTGAATTGAGTTTTAACTCTATTTGGACCTTTAGGCCTAATTAGGTAAAGTGGATCAATTGGTTAAATTGGATTAATTGGAGTCAATTGGAATATTCAATTAAGTGATTGGAATGATCATAAGGCTTGGTTTGATTCAATCTGGTTTAAATCAAATTGGATTGGATTTTGAACCTATAGGGTACAATTGGTTAACTTGGATTAATGGCCAAATTAATTCAATTTGGTTTAATTAGATTATAATCAAGCTTCAATCAAGCTCAATTAAAATGAGTTTAGGTGAATTCAATTTCAATTAGATTAGATTAATTTTGGATTTAGCTCTTTTGAGCCTAAATGGGTCATATTAGGTCAACTAAACCAGTTGGCCAAATTGAACCCTAATGAGTTATGTTAGGTTTGGAATTATTTAGTCTTAGTTACAGTTTGATGTGTAATCAATTATTTTAATTTGGAGGATCAATTGGTTATAATAGTTGGTTTGGGTTTGGTATAGGTAGGCCTCTAAGTCAGGGTCTATTCTTAGGGTAGAGCCTTATGAGTCTTCTAGGTTTAAGGTTTGTGTTCACCTAGTCACTAGAAGTATCTTAGTTTTAGGAAAGCCTTCATACCTAGATCAAATCTTATGTCTATGGAGATGATCATCAACTTCACTCAAAAGTGAGGTCAACAATTTGCTTTTGCTATATTTTGTAGGGATTAAAGTTTTATTTTTCTTTAAACAAATTTTGAATGTAATGTATATTTAAACTAGGTTCTAGCCATGAAGGTTTAAGATAAACATTGACTCTAAGATATGGACCTAAGAGGCTATATGAAGACTAAATCATCTCCAATATGAAGAAGAATGCATAAAGACCCTCCCATAGGCTATGCTTTAGTTTAGGAGCTACACTAATTACATTTTTTTCCCTTTTCTTTTCGAGTGTATAAAAAATAGGACCATACACCTTTTTTTATTAATTTAATTATTTGATGTCGTGTTTACTTTATATTACACAATGGAATTACATGTGTTTTCTAGGGTTTTTTTGTGATAATGTTATGATTGTATGTAAGCCTGATTTCATTTGGCTCTTAAAGAAATTATTTTTTCTACCAAACTAAATATAATAAACCTATAACTTAAACTAGATAACTCATAACCAATCATATTTAAAACCCATAGGGATTCATCAATAAAATCAGTTAAAAACTCCTTTACTGGAGAACCATGAAACATCTTTTTCTTATCTCCTTTTATGGGTCCTTGACCTATTGCACATTAGATGTATTTGTCTAGTGAGGATGACCACCTTCTTATGAAAGCTTGCCTTCCATTTCTGATTTAGCTCATAACTATTTTTATTTAAATTTTATTATAGGCATAATTGCACACTTAAGTTGATTAAATAAACTAAGTGTCTAAAAATAAATAAATTCTCTAAGTTATTGCATTCATTAGAAATATTTCATATCAATCATGATCTTAGACTTAAGGAGTGAGATTAAATTTTTAGATTTTCTAATAAATAATAGTCTAGCTACTTACTTTCATAAGATTGGCCACATGATTTTAAAACGTATGAGATGTCAGTTGACATCCCATCTAGGTGGTCGAAATAAGTTTATACTCCTTGTTGGGGGTGAACTAATAAATCCCTATTTTTTGCTTGTTAGACTAGGTTAAGCTTCTCGTTTGTACTAAAAGCACCATTAATCATAGGATCTAAAGCATCTTATTTACCTTTGCTATAGGATTAAGTCTTCACTTCTTATGCATTTCTATAATTTTATGTTGTTAGGATATAAACTATAGTATTTTAATAAAATGTCAACTCAAAACTAAAAATAAATTTTACTTTTAAAAATATAAAGCCTAACCTTAGAATAAATTAAAATGTTAACCAAGCTTCTTAGTATCAAATCATTTGTAACTTCTTTCCATTAGAATCTGAAAAAAGAAAAACTCTACTTAATCTATCTCATTTGACTTCCATATTTAACAGTCTTGACTCAATCTTTAAAATTTATATGGATAATAATTGACTATTTTAGCCTATAATTTTCTTAGAAGATCACACATTCTGGGATATAATTAAATATAAGAGCTTTCCCCTACAGGGAACTTGCAACTCAAGTGAAATAACCTTGCCTTATTTCATCTATGTGATGCAAGAAAAAAATCACTATTACACATAGACCCATCAAACTTAAAAGTAGTTATTGTGAGATTGAATCCATCACAAGGTGATATTTGTACTTTTTGAAATAGTTTATTATTCATTGATGTCGTGTTCGATTGCTTAAATAAGAACTCACAAGATCTACATTGTATCTTTACATTTTAATTCATCACAAATGTTTTAAGTTTCTCTTTATTTGGCTTAGTTTATTCACCTATTGCTTCTATTTTTTTATTACTGATAATTATTTATATATGGTTCTAGCTTTGATTATTTTGAATTTGTGGTCTTTTTTGCATAATTGTATTAAAATATTCTAATGTGTTATTTTTTATTTGTTGAAATATTGTGTACCTAGTCTAAGGAGATAGACTCTATGCCATCCTGGTCCTCCCTATCGAGAACTATTATGGACCAATATGTCTCTTATGTTCCTATTGGATAAGCATCTTTCTCTCATATTGCTTAAATATTATCCTCCATCAATGTCAAAGACTTTTGTCATACAAACCCAATTCATACTCACATTCATGCTTGCTCAAAGTCTATTCCAAATAAGTGGCATCTTAAAATATTTTACTTTTAAATAATATTTTAATAGCCATAAGCAAACTTTTACTTTTCTTTATCTCAAGTCAACAGTTTTTCAAGTGTTAAACTCATTTTGCATAGTTTTAGTATTTTTAATCATTTTTTTTCAGTTCAATCCTCTTTTGAGGAAATTGCCCTATTAAAATGCTAAGAAGATTCTCTACAAATCTCTAATTTATAAGTCAGGCTAGATCAAAATATATATTATACAAAAATAACTATTTTTGTGATGGATGTTTATATTAATTTTTGTAAATTTTTGTGAAGAACTTTAGTCACATATCATGTATTTCTTTCTCTTTTTTTTTTTGTAGTAGCTATTAGCATCTTATATATTCAATGGCCATCTCTGATGTAAGGCCTGTTTTCAAAAATATGAAAATTTACTTATTTCCTGTGCAAGTTATATATTTATGCGAGAATAAATAAATTTTAAATCAAATAAGTGATATCAACATCTAAATAATTTTTAATATTAAAAAAACTCTCAAGATTTACTAAATATAATTCACATCATTTGCTAAAAAGAAATTCATATAATAAAAAGAAATTCATAATCATTTACAAAGATCCACTCCATCAAATGCACAATTAAGATTCTTAAAAGAGTGAGTTTGAAAACAAATCCAAATAATACAAAAAAAAAAAAAAAAAAAAAAAAAAAATCTTCATGTGCACACAAAAACTCAAATTTCCTTTGGTGTAACACTAATATACAATAAGTTAATATATAACTAAAACTTCACTTATAATACAAACTTCATTTGGTGCATGTTATCACTTCTTAACATGAAATTTGAAAGAAACACATTTTAATTGAAGATATAATGAATAAAAAACATAAAATTTTTTCACTCGAGATATATACCTTAATTGATTGATGACAAAGTTATAGCAAGTGATTGAGGGATTGTTTGGTTGCCTTTATTTAAAGTGTAAAGTAAACTGAATGTAGTATAAAAAGAATGCAGTTTATTTAGATTACTTTAACTTTTTTGGTTTAAAACTCTACAAATACATGAAATTCTTTTTTTTTGTTTGACAAAATAAATATAATGTAATGTATTTTTGAGATTATCGGTAGTAGTCCGATGAAAGGCCATACGGGGACCGGTTGGCGAACAGTGGCGCGCGCGGCAGGTGGTACAACGAGGATCCTACGGGCGGTGGCGGGCGAAAACGGGCCATGGTGGTACCGCAGGCAACGCATGACGGAGGGGCAAGAACGACGGTCGGCTTCAAGGACAAACAATTTACACTTGTGAGTGTATTTCGCCCAAATCGGATGAATTCTAAGTACACCCAAAATGATCATTTTAATGCATTTTAAATACACTATAAATGTATTGAAATTTTACTTTGCACCATGCCACACTCAAAAATTAAATTCCCTATATTTGATTTAATTTGCACTCTAAATGCATCAACCAAACAAGAGAAGATGGTTAATTTGATTTGGTATAGATCCCGACAACTATAAAAAGAAATGTATTTTAATTATAGATAAAATAAGATAGTATGTAGATCATTATTTTTTATAAAATAGGTTTAATTATATATAAGAAATGTGTTTTAATTATAGATAAAATTAGATTAATAATATTTTTTTCTTACACTTCAGATTTTTTTAATAAGAAACTTCTTATCTTATTGATTAATTCCAATATATATTATGAACATTTACATTATTTTTTATTAGTCATTTACATATATATATTGCACCGAATTTTATATATTTATAAATTAAATACTCTCTAATTTTAATTTTTTAAATTATTAGTTACATATTAAAATTTATAACAAATGTTCAATCTATATTTTTATTTTTTTAATAAAATTTCTAATAATTTGATTATCATACGTGCAAATATACGAATTTAATAAATATATAAAATTTAGGTAGCCAAATTGCAAAATTTTGATATATCATGTAAATTTCTAGGATGTCAAATTGTAATTTTTAAAATTTTTTAATTGAGTGATTCTAATTTTTTTTTTTCAACAGGATGAGCATTGAAACGTGACTAGTCAGAGTGTTTCATTTATTTTCAACCAATATGCTACCTCGTTTGAACATAGTGATCCTATGATATGGTTTAATATCAGAGATTACAGTTGAGAGGAGGATTAATTTCTGTAATTAGCTTGAGACAGTGAGCTTGAGTGATTAAATGTTTCGCTTGAGTTCTCGTTTCGCTCCAATTGGGTCTATTTGGGTGTGAGTTGAGTCCAATCGTGAGTGAATTCTAGCCAAATGAGTCAACCCTACCGAGTTAATAAAAGGAAACGTCGGAGCCTTTAGATCCGTTGGATCTTGGCGCCTTTATTCTCTGCCGTTGGATGGACTCCCTTGGATTTGTGTCTTTCTTGCGCTTGGGAAATCGTTGGATCAATGTAAGTGATCTCCTCGGATCTTTGTTTTGATCACGCTGCCTTCTTTCTAGCCAATGGGATTACGATGTGCTGTCCTGGCGCTGCCATCTGATTTTGATCACCTGGATCGCTGGATGATCTCGGTGGATGTGTCGAATCAGCATTAGCGATTACGGATCAAATTAACCCTAATTCATTTCTTGATTTTCCTTTGCTCTAGTTTTCCGAGGGGAGGGGAGGAGAAGGAGGAGATCCTGCTCGATCCAAGGAAGATCCACCAGTAGAAAGGGTCCGAGATGCCGGAACCAGAGAGGAGAGAGGAACCGTCTATTTGGTGTTTTTCGGTTTCCACCGTGGGAATCGAGCTGAGAGGGAGAAGAGACCGGAGAAAGAGGAGGAGACTTAGGAAGGAAATCGAGGAGTCTAGAGATAATTTTCTTCAACCCCTTCTTGTTGTTCTTCTATTTATAGTTTTATTGGTTCTTCTAAAGTATTCTTTGGTTACTAACTAATTTACATTTGCATGTTGTATTGATTTTCCTTTATGTCTTGTATCGATTGGATAGCTTGATCTCTTCTTTCGTTATTTAGAGTTCTTGATTCTCTTGGATCTTCGTTGGGTTGGATTTAGTATTATGAAAGCCTTATTGTTATTGTTATTGTAATAAGTTGTGTTGTTCCTCTTATCTATTCTTTTAGCAAGATCTCTCATTTGTATATTTTCATTGGGAAGCTCTTGTACTATTTAATGTAAGTTATCTGTTGGAAAGTTAATGTTGCTATTCATAATTGGTTTGATTTAGAAGGCTATTATATGATTTGGGATCATATCATTACTCCTTCCTCACTCCGACCTTGTCCTCAAGGTCAATCTTCGATGCTTTCGATTTCTTCAATCTATTTCTCGGTCGTTGATACTTTCCTCCTCGACTTTACAAGAGCAACTGTTTGTAATGTAAAAGCTTGTCCGTGATTTAGTAGTCTTGGATTTTAAACATTTGGCCATAATTTCTCTAATGTGTTGATCCCTCGAGTCGCTCACGGATCGCCATTTATTTTCGGATTAGTTACGTTTTGCTCTAATGATAGAGTTTAATTTGAATTGAGGGTTAAGCATAGTAATTGGGTTCTTGTAGTAAATCGATTAATGTAATTTGTGTTTGATTCTCTGATGCTGTTTTGTGAGCCCAATAATAGTCTTGGTGAATTCCTCCCTAGGATCCTTACTTTATATCAATCCTTTCTCTTGACTTTATCAAGATACCTTTGTCGTGGTGGAAGGTTGTTGTGTCTGTGGGAAATCTTGTGGCCATTCTACTTGAAGTTGGAAGGAATTGTTGTGCTGACTTATCACGTGGACTATCTTATCTAGCTAATTGGGCTATATCCGACTTATCTATCTAGGCTAATTCTATGTTCGAACTATGCGAACTTATTTAAGCTATTTTATAATTAGACATTTATATATCTTCTCTTAACCCGGATTAAAAGGCGATATTTGAAGCTTGTTTCTAATGGATTTTCTTGTATCCAGAATTTATTATAATGTAGTTGATATTCTTGTTCTTCATTGACACTCATGAATGCACATAAGTTGGCTAAGGTTGTTTGTTGCTATATTCATTGCCATTTGGTGGATTAGGCTGTTGGTGTTTGTTGTATTTCTTTGTTGCTTTACTCAGTATTTCTTTTTTTGTATCGATAGCCTATCCTCCATTAGAGCCAATTGAAATGCTTGTTGCAATGAAGTAGGTTGTAGATTTCTTTTCTAATTTCTGGTTTAAGCCGATTCAAAGCAACTTTGTAGCAATTCTGTGGATATCGACATTTGGTTAGCTAGGTCTTCAAACTCAAGATAAAACATTTGCTGTTGTTTCTTTGTTGAAGCTTAGTTCTCCTCTTAAATCGTGTAGAGGGAAGGGCCAAATCTCATAACTTGTTCTTTAAATTGATCCATGAGTGTATGTTTATTAAGATGCATATATTGATCTAAGTGCAGTCCATCCATATAAACGAGGCAATTAAGAACTTTTGTTCTTCCGATAAATTGTATTGGAAGTCGCAGATATTTTGAGCATTAAATCATCTATTTTAATATGCATTGATATGGGTGTGTGTGTGTATGTGGCATGTTTGGAGAATAGGATTCAAGGGATGCATCACATAGCTTTGAGTTGTTTTTCTATTCTTTTCTATTGATGTCAATCTCTTTAATATTTCATTCAATGCCATAGTGATTGAGGTCATTTGTTCATTGTTGTTGTCACGGTAACACATGCTTCAAGTGTTTTGGCATTGTCTCCGTTCCTTCGCCATTTTATTGTAGGTGTGAGTTGTGGGAATCGGCAAGTGGGAAGTCAAACCAATGATATGAATTAATATCGAGATTATTGAGAGGAGGATTAACTATTCAGAGAGTGAGCTTGAGTGATTAAATGTTTGCTTGAGTTCGTTGATTCTTGTTCAATTGTCTATTTGGGTGTGAGTTGAGTCAATCGGTGTGAATTCCTAGCCAAATGAGTCAACCCTGAGTTAATAAAGGAAGCGTTGAGCCAGATCCTGGATCTTGCCTTTATTCTCTGCGTTGGATGGACTCCCTTGGATTTGTCTTTCTTGGCTTGAAATCGTTGGATCAATGTAAGTGATCTGATCTTTGTTTTGATCGGTTGCCTTTCTTTTAGCGTGAGTGGATTCTGATGTTGTTATGCAGCGGCTTGATTGATCCTGATCGTTGGATGATCTCAGTGGATAGAATTAAATGCATCGAAGCGAGCGGTCAAGGATCGCTAACCCTAATTCATTTCTTGATTTTCCTTTCCTGCTCTGCTCGCTAGGGTTTTGAGGGGAGAATCGGAGGAGAAGGAGGAGATCCTTTGATGCTCGATCAAAGATCCAAGTAGAAAGGGTCGAGATCAAACTAGATCCGGAGGAGAACCGGAGATTAGCCGTCTATTTGGTGTTTTCCTGTTTCCACCGTGAATCGAGCTCTGAAGGGAGAAGAGAGACCAGAGAAAGAGGGAGGAGACTTAGGAAGGAAATCGAGGAGTCTAGATAATTTTCTTCAACCCTTTATCTTACTTGTTCTTCTCATTTATAGTTTTATGGTTGGTTCTTCTAAAGTATTCTTTGGTTAACTAATTTACATTTGCATGTCGTGTATTGGTTACTTTCCTTGCTCTCTTGTATCGATTGGATAGCTTGATCTCTTTCGCTTATTTAGAGTTCTTGATTCTCAATTATCCTTGTCGCATCTTACGTTGGGTTGGATTTGAAAGCCTTGTTATTGTTGTCATTGTAATAAGTTGTGTTGTTCCTCTTATCTATTCTTTTAGCAAGATCTCTGTTGTATATTTTCATTGGGAAGCTCTTGTACTATTTAATGTAAGTTATCTGTTGGAAAGTTAATGTTGCTATTCATAATTGGTTTCTGATTTCTGTAAAGGCTATTATATGATTTGGGATCATATCATCCTAATATTTGTGCAACAAATTCTTGAGTAACTGTTTGGCTACTACAAAATTTAAGTAAAGCTAAATATGAATTTAACAATATAACAATAATAATAATAAACTTTAATCTCACTATATGGGATCGGCTAAATATGACTTTAACAATAATTATATAAAAATGATATTTTTTATATTTATTTAGTATATTTGAATCTTAATTAGACTAATTAATATTTAATTTATAACTTATTAAATTATTTAAATAAGAATTTTTATAAAAAAAATTTATTTAAGTGAATAATTATAATAAACTAATAATAATTGTTAGGATCAATATATATTTTAATTAATTTATTTATATTAATTTATTTGAAAGAATGTTATTAATCATAATTAATTCAAAATTTAATAAGTAAGTTAAATAATAATTTCTATCCTGTTAATTTACATAAAAATAATATAATCATAATTAAATTATTAAAATATAATAATTATAATAAAATATATTAATTAATTATTAATTAAAAATTTATTAATTAATTATAAATTATTAAGTCTATATCAATGATATATGATTTTATTAAATCATAATTAAGATAATTTATTAATTAAGTATTATCAAAATATTTTAAAATTAAATTAGAAATAAATCAAAATAATAATAATAACCCGGAAAAGACAAAAGGATTTACGGGATTTGGTTTCGAAACCCTCGTCCTTCTACCGCCGCGCTCCACTGCTGCTGACCGAAAAAGAGAAGGGAGACGTCGCGAAGGTAACCCTCGTTTTTCCTCCCACCCTCCTTCGCGCGCTTCTGCTTGTCTAGATCAAGTAAATCCGCTTACCAACAGGATTTAATCATGCGAAAGCGGCTTTAGCGGATTACACAAAGCCTCAGATTTACTTGTCCAAGAACACTGTTTGTCTGGATTTAAGTTAAATCCTGCTCAAACCCTGCAACCAAACAGCCCCATCAAGTCTAGGGAGGTGTTTGGCAACCGATTGAATTTATTTCAAGTAGGATTTAGTAAATCAAGTATAACCAATTTAAGAATCGCGAGATAAATCCCGAAATGTTTGGTGATTTATTAAATCTAAATCCATAAAGATGTTTAAAATATGAGGATTTAAGATGTTATAATTAAATAATAATATTTTAAAATATAAAATAAATAAAAAATAAAATATTAAAATTAAAATTCATTATTTAACAAAGATATCAGTTCATTCTATAAATAACATTCATTATTTGGATATAAGAATTTTTCGATAATGATCAATAAAATTGTATAGGGCCGCGCACGATTATAATGTCGCATACGCTTAAAGGGAAATTTCTCGTATGAGTCAAACTCAAATTTTTTAAATCTCAAAGTTCTCCGCGTTCAGTATTTATGCGTCGATGGTTAACAAACTACTATCGCTATATCATGTTTATGCATACGATAAGTTCTTAAGTGATAGAATACAATGGTGTAATCGAAAACTTGTCCGTAGTTGTGCATGACGATTAGGTTGATCATTAGATTGATCATTAGTTAATTGATATAATATATGAAAGTCTGCTTTCATATTCTTATATCGTGTAATAATAATAATATTTGTGTACTTTATTCTTAATTTTATATTTTAAATTTGGTTTATAAATGAGTCATTAAATTATATATATATATATATATATATAAAAGGTATAAATTTAAATCTTTGGATCTCCATATTTTTCAGATTAAATATAAAATAATATAAGCCGATCAAAAGCAGTAAAAGTACACCGCCTACAGTGCCAATATCCGTTCCCTGCTTCCTCTGTCCTCTCTTTCTCTCTCTCTCTCTCTTCGTGATCTTGCTCTTCGTCCGCAGAGGGGCACCGCAACCCTCACTTTTACCGCCTCTCTTCTCGATTTTCTTCAGTTGTTCATTGGGCCTCACATCCCGTCAGAGAGCAACTCTTCCGGGGTTTACCAGAGAATTATTAGGGCTTCTGCTTGCTTATCTGGAGTAGTAGGGGTAGGTTTCACAAAAAATCGACTTTTCTCCTTGCAGGATTTGTGAAGCAGTGGTGATTCGAGCTACCAACTCGTCCTCGTCCTTCTACCGCCGCCGCGCTCCACTGCTGCTGACCGAAAAAGAGAAGCGAGACGTCGCGAAGGTAACCCTCGTTTTTCCTCCCACCCTCCTTCGCGCGCTTCTGCTTGTCGATGGAAGCTGTGCCCATATCTTCGGAACTCTATCCAACTGAGGACGATCTCCCTTACGAAGAAGAAATTCTCCGCAATCCTTTTAACCTGAAGCTGTGGTGGCGCTACCTTGTAGCTCGCGCTGATGCACCCTTCGATAAGCGCCGCATCATCTACGAACGGGCCTTAAAGGCCCTTCCGGGGAGTTATAAGTTGTGGCACGCCTACCTTCGGGAGCGGCTTGACCGTGTTCGCTCTTTTCCAATCTCCCACGAACTCTATCATCATCTCAACAATACCTTCGAGCGCACATTGGTTACCATGCACAAGATGCCCCGCATCTGGATCATGTACCTCACATCCCTTACCGAGCAGCGCCTAATCACTCGTGCACGTCGCACCTTCGACCGTGCCCTGTGCGCTTTGCCCGTCACCCAACATGATCGCATCTGGTCCCCCTACCTTACTCTTGTCTCTTACCCCGGTGTTCCCGTGGAAACCTCCCTCCGCGTTTACCGCCGCTACCTCCTCTTCGACCCTTCCCACATTGAGGACTTCATCGACTTCCTTCTCCGCTCCCAACTATAGGCCGCTGAACGCTTAGCATCTGTCCTCAACGACGATTCCTTCCATTCCATCAAGGGCAAGACCCGCCACCAGCTCTGGCTTGAGCTCTGCGACCTCCTCACACGCCACGCTACCAAAGTCTCCGGCCTCAAGGTCGACGCAATCATCCGCGGGGGCATCCGAAAGTACACTGATGAGATCGGCCGCCTCTGGACCTCCCTTGCCGATTATTACGTCCGCCGCGGTCTTTACGAGAAGGCTCGCGATGTCTTCGAGGAGGGCCTTGCGAATGTTGTCACTGTCAGAGATTTCTCTGTCATCTTCGACGCTTATACCCAGTTCGAGAGCGCCCTCGCTGCTAAGATTGAGACGGCCGAGAACGACTCAGGCAGCGATGGCGATGAAGGTGGTGATAAGAATGGAATCGACAAACTTTCAAAGAAGTTTCTTGAAGGTTTTTGGTTGAATGATGATGACGATGCTGATCTTAGGCTGGCGAGGCTGGAGAACCTCTTTGATCGTCGGCCAGAGCTGCTGAACAGTGTGTTATTAAGGCAGAATCCACACAATGTAGAGCAGTGGCACAGGTGATCCGCTATTTTTCTCTTTCAAACTTTCATGTTTCTTCAATTCAGCATGTACTAGTCAGGATTCTGAATAATGGTTTGCTTGATATTAATCTTATTATCATCAAGTTACTCTGTAGGCGGGTGAAGCTTTTTGAAGGCAATCCCACTAAGCAGATCTTGACGTTCACTGAAGCAGTGAGGACAGTGGACCCAATGAAGGCGGTGGGGAAGCCCCACACATTGTGGGTTTCATTTGCACGGTTGTACGAGAACCATAATGATCTGGTGAATGCCAGAGTTATCTTTGACAAGGCTGTGCAGGTCAACTACAAGGCGGTTGACAATTTGGCTAGTGTATGGTGTGAATGGGCTGAGATGGAACTGAGGCACAAGAATTTCCAGGCAGCGCTTGAGCTGATGAGAAGATCTACTGCAGAACCCTCTGTTGAGGTCAAAAGAAGAGGTAACCAACTAATTGATGTTATCATTTTGATTTTTTTATTCTCACTCTTTCTCACTTTATCTGCAATGTTCTCAAGTCAGTTTCTTTTCTCACTCTTTTCGCTTTATCAACAATGTTCTGAAGTCCGTTGTTGGATTGTTATTCACGTTTCATCTTATGGTGAAATCAGGAATAGCTAGATCTTTGCATATTTGCATTATTACATGTCAAATTGGGGCATAAGCTTGATCTGATGACACAGAAAATGTGAAGCATATCAATCGCATTGTTTAACATAAACAGTTTTGTTGATTGCTTCGATAGTTGCAATGGTAGTGCATTTGTTTTCATAATGTTCTTTCATTTAATGCAGTTGCTGCGGATGGTAATGAACCTGTGCAGATAAGGTTACACAAATCTTTGAGACTCTGGAGCTTTTATGTGGATTTGGAAGAGAGTTTAGGAACATTGGAAAGTACACGTACTGTGTATGAGAGAATACTTGATCTGAGGATAGCTACTCCACAAATTATACTGAATTATGCATTTCTCCTCGAGGTATCTTTATTGATTTAACAAAATTAACTTGGCTACCACTTTGGATATATATGAGGACGTGATAGTTTATGTGCTGCTGATTGTTTTTTTTTCATGCTAGGAGCACAAATACTTCGAAGATGCATTTAAGGTGTATGAAAGAGGTGTCAAGATCTTTAAATACCCTCATGTAAAAGATATTTGGGTCACATACCTCTCTAAGTTTGTCAAGAGATATGGAAAGACCAAATTAGAGCGGGCAAGAGAGCTTTTTGAGCATGCAATTGAAAAGGTGTGCAATAATTTCAGCTATTCATATGTTATACCTTGAGCATGAAAAAAGTCTCTTTTTTTATATACAAGTAAAAGGATCAAGCTCTTAGATTTGTTCCGTCATTTGAGCTTTCGCTATTTTAGTCTAAAACTTTATCTGAAATGGCATTCGTGCACAGCTCTTTTAATATTTAATGTTTCTGTTTAATGATTGTTTGTTTTTCTGATTGGTTAAGTTCAGTTATCAGTTTGAAATTGATGACCAAGCTGCAGTCGTCTAACTTTTGTCCTTCACCTCTTGTGTTACTGAATGGCATTAGTAGTTTAAAGATTTTTTTTTTCTCTTGTGAGCTATGAAGAAATAATGTCATTTTTCCTTGTCATCCATGCTTTTAATGTGTATTAATTAGTTTTAATATTTGTATCAAATTTACCATGAAGCATTACTTGTCCATATTCCTTTTTTTTTTTTTTCTATTTCTATGTAATGTTTGCCAACTCTTCTTTTCTTTTAAATTTTGATCATGTTGAAGCTATGTGACTCACTGACTCTGCTTATTTGTCTATGGTATGCTAGAAGTTTTCAGTTAATTAATGATTGTTAGTTCAAACTTAATTTCTCTAAACTGTTTCTCTTACTAAATTTCTCTAACTTATTTCCTTAAATTTCTTCAAACTTTCATAGGCACCTGCCCAAGATGTGAAGCCTTTATATCTGCAATATGCTAAACTGGAGGAAGACTATGGGCTAGCAAAACGGGCAATGAAAGTCTATGACCAAGCTGTAAAGCTGTCCCTGATGGTGAAAAGCTGAGTATGTATGAGATCTACATAGCTCGGTTGCTGAAATTTTGGCATTCCAAAACAAGGGAAATTTATGAGGTATGCTTCTTGCTTTCATACTGTAGTTTCACAGCATCATCTGATTGTAAGGAATATGGGTAATCACTTTGAATGCGTATGACATTGCCTTCTTTTGAGATATGTTGTAACATTTGTCTAGGTTTAACAGAAAAACATAATCTACTTAAAGTGAAGGAAGATTGTTGTTTTATGTGCTTGACCTTGTTGAGAAAATAACTGCAAGTTTCATGATATTATGTCCTTTAGCCTTGTATTTGTTTTTCTGTTGTTAGAGTAGACTTGATTATGTTTGCATCTTGGGTTAGATTTGTTTCTTAAATGTTCTAATTTCAATATTTTATGTAATTTTCAGCAAGCCATTGAGTCTGGCCTTCCAGATAATGCTGTTAAAGCAATGTGCATGAAGTATGCTGAGCTTGAGAGGAACCTTGGAGAGATAGATCGGGCTCGTGCAATTTTTGTGTTTGCATCACAGTTTGCTGATCCACGTTCTGATTCTGATTTTTGGAAGAAGTGGAATGATTTTGAAGTTCAGCATGGTAATGAGGATACGTTCAGAGAGATGCTTCGTGTCAAACGCAGTGTCTTAGCTAGCTTTAGCCAGGTAAGTTGTCATCTTTGCTTGAATCCATTGATATTGTAATGTTAATGATATTAATCTTTTTACCTTATTTTCTATTACCTGCCTATATTAATGATTCTTGTGATCCTTCCTGAGATTTGATATTCATGAAACTCATTTTATTTTTATGTTATCATCCACTGCAGACTCATTTGATCCTTCCTGAATATTTAATGCAAAAAAGATCAGAAATTGAACCTAGAAGAAGCAGTGGACACTCTTAAGAGGGCAGCCTTCCTGAAGATGAAATGGCTTCTTTAGAAAGACAATTGGCCCCCTCATCTACCAACTTGTCTGCTAAAGAAGGAAGCAGAATGATGAATTTTGTAAGCGCCGGAGTGGAGTCACAGCCTAACAATGAGAAGGTAAATGCTAACAATGAGGATATAGAATTAGAAGAAAGTGATTCAGATGACGAGAAAATGAAATAGCTCAAAAGGATGTCCCTACTGTTTTGGAGAGCTGGCACACAAAGTTAGTGTAGATCAGAAGAAAGATTCTAGTTCTGTGGAAAATGGGGAATGCTCATTTAGGTGCTCTTGAGAGAATAAAGAGAAAGCAGTAGTTCAGTTTGTTAACAATGTTCCGAGTTTCAGAGTACAGTTTGAGGGATGCTTTTGAGTTGTAAATAGCAGGTATGATTGTCCTTTCTTATGGAATTTGTTTGTGTTATTCACGATACATGAAATGACCTTTTATTGCATATTTTAGTAGCTGAATATTATTTCTTCACTGATCAGTATATTAACATGACATTTCAGTCATCTTCTACGAGATTGTATGGGATGCTACAGTTCCTGACCAATTTTTGTAATGCCTATGAATTTTTATTTGTCCATATATTCATTTGTTGCAATGGTGACTGCATTTATCAAACCGGTGTTGCAAAACAAGGTTTTACTCTTTTTGCTTGATTGACAATATTATTCCAATTGACAAACACTCCTGGGTGTTTCCCTGCCTTTTCTTCTATCATCTCAACAAATTTCAGTTTGAGGGGTCTAGGATTTCTAATATAAATCTAACATGTAATGTTGATTTTGATGCAACTAACTTATGGAATTTTTCCATTTTCATGAAAAAAAAATGAAGTGTTAAAAATTGAGTTCTATGGTAAAAGGGTTTTGACTTACTGTTTGCAATTAATGGACATAAATGATTGTTAGGCAAAAGAAAGAAAATTAGATTTTGGCAAACTAAATAAATTTATTTATAAATTGAAAAATTGTTTGAAGAAGAAAGAGAAAGAAACAAATGAAAAGATGTCACTCAAAAGGAAGCTTCACCATTATACCAATATATCCTCTTTTGAAACACTAAACTCTCATACTTGATCAATAAATTGCATCTCAAGAGAAGGATTGGATGATCCAAAAGCAAATTTATAAACAAGTATTTTCTTTACAAACCTTATACACCTTTTATTTACCCAATTAGAGTTTAAGAAAATTGCTCAAGTCATTGAAAGTAGCTACTTTGTGTAGTTCTAATAAGTGGTCGAACAAAGGAGTAAATCATACAACCCCACAAATCCCTTTAATAGGCTTAATTAAAGACCCAAATGGTATTTACCATAACAACCACCTAACATGGTATCATAAAAATAGAACCAAGGAAGCAAAGTCCACATGGTCATGGAGCCAGAGCAACCAAAATTTTGCTACCTAAATAGCAAGAGTGTAGTTGAAACAAAATTCATATAACCGAAGCATAAAAACAATAATTATTTTTGCTTGACTGACTTATTTATAGGATAACAAAAGTCTTAAGAGTAAGTTGATATAATAGTAGGGTGAAAATGAATCAAGAGCTCAAGCCTCCTTTAGCTTGAGCATGATTAATATATTGAGTTCAAGCTTGAGCTCAAGCTTTATTTTATGAGTTCGAGTTGGATCGTGGTAGCTTATTTAGTATGAAAGAGAAAATAATTATAATTCAAACAATTATTATGATAAAATGATAAAATATTAAAAATTAGAAGTAAATAATAATAAATTGATATAAGAGAATGAGATATAATTTTTAAATATTTTAAATGATTGTATACTTAAACTATTAAATTTTAATATATTTTAAGTATGTTTTATATTAATATTTACTAAACGAGTCGGTTTGCGAGTTAATGAGTCTAGTCAGAACTAGTGTGAGCTTGGCTTGTTAGCTCATCGAGTTTGGCTTATGAGCTGAGCTTAACTGACACTCCTATACAACATATATGAAAATGCAATTTTATACAACTAACTGATTACAATAAGATAACATTAAATCGATCGTTGAAAAATTCAATTAATGATCATAGTTCTTCTATAAAGCATAATTGTTGGATATCTTATTGATGCATTCATGAATCACTTGCTATCTCAATGTCTATAGTGATGTAGAACACTCAAAGGGTCTAAGGTTATGCTACTGGAATGATTCAGTGGATGTTGGTCTCTCAAAACTAATAGTAATTTTGAGATCAAAGGCTGAGTCTATGACTACATAAAAATTTATTTTCTTGAGGTGTAAATTGGAATTCAATCATAACGCATATGGTTGGGATTTAATAATTCCCATAGTTGAGTTTGCGTTGAATTTATTTATCAATAGGTCTACAAACATATATCCATTGAAATTGTCATGGTGTTTCAACTAAGTGTAAAATTGTGCAATTGGGTATTGAGATGCTTTCTATATGTGAGATAAGGTGTCAACTTCAAGCCGTTTTGAGGTGCAAGTTTTAGAATGAAATCATTAAATTAATGACAAATATGAAACAATAAGCAATATATTTATGTTAATATAATATCATGATGTGTTAAAGTAAGATCATAATAGTAAGTCTCTCTTAG
Source organism: Cymbidium sinense (assembly GCA_021442155.1). NCBI lineage: Eukaryota > Viridiplantae > Streptophyta > Magnoliopsida > Asparagales > Orchidaceae > Cymbidium > Cymbidium sinense. The sequence continues at coordinate 21,292,501 of CM038217.1, read as the reverse complement.
TCCCACTCCTAATTCAACATAAATAAGTAGCCTAAGTCATATTTTCATTCTTCACAAACAATTCCTCATATAATGCCTTGTTCTTAGAAATAAATTAATTGATCTTCATCATTCCCTAAAATTGTCTTTTTTGAATGTTAAGAAAGGTAGAGGTAGTCCTAAAAAGACTTGGTTAAGATGTTTAAAAAATGATCTTAGTATACAATTAATTTGACAATAATAGGACACATTCTAGTGGGATTAAGGCTTTGTTGTTGTTGTTGTTGTTGTTGAATGTTTTATTTTTCAATCTTTTTTTTACATAATGTAAACCAATGAGTTCATTTTTGAAGTAGTCAAATGATTTTTCTCTTTGGTATGAACTTATTTGTATATGCAACAATTTTATCACACTTGATGATAGGCATGTAAAACTAAGTACTTCGATTATAAATTTTTGTAGTTTAGGAGTGCTATCTCCAACCACTCAACATAGTTTTTTTGTGGAATTTGTGAAACTTCATTAAATGTTATTGTTACTGGGGGAACAGGACATTTTACTTGTTAAATGTTAGATTTTGTGGAACTTTACCCATGTTTTTAAGGCTCCTACAACTTGTGCAAAGGCTTGCCTTAGCCTTACTAAGGTGTACGCTTCATCTGGCGAAGATGAGGTGTATGTGTTATGGTGTTTTTCTTTCAAAACGTCATAGAGATATGCTATGAGGCGTGCTTCTTATTGCCTAATTAGGTGTACCTTTTATTACACAATTTAAATAATGGTTTTAACTTATAAAAAAAGGTAGAAAGCTTATGACTTTATTATTGAATCTAAGGCTAGTGTATTAGTACATTCATTTGCATAATATATGCAGGAGAATATTCATAGAAAATTAACTGCAAGTATGACCATTATAAACTTTCTGTTGTTTTAAATAATAAAAAGAAGCCAGGGGATAAATTAGAGGTGTATTTGAATTTAGAAAGACTTTGTTGAGGAACCTTTAAGCGTGAGAAAGGAATGATCATTTAAAATTTTATAGCTTATTGGGACTAATGCTAGTAAATTATTTGAAGGTTTGGTATTAGTTTTGAAAGTGTCTAATTTGACCTCATTTCACTTGCCTACGGATAATTCTTTGGATTATTTTTTTTGTTTCCTTATAAATTTGCATCTAACACTTTACTTGATGAATTTATGCTGTTTGATCTTGGACTACTAGATGATGAAATTGTGTTGACTACTGATGATAAACTCCAAAAATATTTAGTGTTGGCATGACATTACCTATTTATGATGATTAATTAATTACTTTTAAGGAAGTGCATAATTCATTTTTCTGATTTGTTTGATGAGCACTAAATGTTAGATTATCTGGTACTGAATTTGTCCAAGTTAAGCATATTTGATGGAGATTTGTAATGTTTACACTCAGCGAAAATGTTGATAAAATTGATCTGAGTTTATTTTTTTATTGTTTTATTTTATTTTATTTATTAATATTTTAATTTCAATTATTTGTAGACATTCTTATAATGAAAATGTTTATAAGAACAGGTGTTCTTTATTTAATCCTCTAGTGCTAGATTAGTTTCTATGGTTTGACTGGATTCCGTCTATTATGAGGGAAATTAAACATGATGATCCATAATTGGTATGTTGTTTGCCTTTAAGTGGTGCTATTTTATTAGGAAGCTTATTGAAAAAATATGAGATAAATCAATAACTACTATAATATAATATGCAAAGACTACATGTTATTTTAGAATATGCAAAGATTTTTTTGCTTTATTTGCTGAATTGGATTCTTTTGTGGTTTTATATTTTTCCTTAGGTTTATTAGGCTTCAAACCTTCCTCACTTTCATTACCTTGAATGCATAAACATTAGAGCTTCTAGTAAGGATAACATCAAGATCATATAACTAATGTTTACTGAAAAAAATATAAGCAACATCCATAGCAGTACATCGCACTAGTGATGTACTAAAATTTTTTGGTATAAACAGCTAATTGAAAGTGAACTGTCCACCTTTTTGGGAGACAAAATGATAATTTTATTTATCCAAGCTACCTTATGTAACTATGAATGTTGTTCAAGATTTAAATTTGTCATCTATGGTAGACTTAAATATGATAAGCATGCAAATAGGGCTGTAAGTGAACACATGTACTTGATGAACAGCTCAATACTTGTTCATATAATATTTGTTTTTATTCGTTCATTTATATAATTAAGTAAGTGTGACAACTTTAAAAACTCGTCATATAAATGAACAAGATTGAACATTTACTTGTTTGTTCATTTATGTTCATGAACATGCTCATTTGTTGTTTAATAACAAGTAGCAATATAATTAAATGCTCATTTAATGATGGCTTCATTTTTCTTATAATTTATATGCTTTAAAAATTATATATTATTAGATGTATATATATATATATTTCAAATAAATATTTCAAATAAATAGCTAGATAAATAGATTTGAATATTTTCTATTTATATTTAAACTTCACCAAAGCTTTTAAATAAAATCTTATTATTTATGTTAATTTTTAAATTTACTTATTATCCATTATAAATCCAATTATGTCTAGTAATTAACTACATGTTTAAAACTTTAACATCAAATAGATAATTAGAGCTTGATTAAAGCTCAAATTTAGCTTTTAAAACTATGAAATAAGTGAATAAACTTGGAAAACATAATACTCAGCTCAACTTGGCATATTTATAATTTTATATTTCAAGTTTCCTCGTATGTTTGAAAAGTTGCACTTCTTCCAATTTGACTTAACCTTAAGTGTAATTATGATGTAACATATAAAATTTAAATAATTTCAACTTAAGTATCATCATAATCACTAGTCTTTTCATGAAACTTATTTGCATCATCAAATTCATTTATTTTATTTTTAATCCCCCACATTTATGTTAATGGTTTCTATTAGCATCCTTATTAGCATAATGAATAGTTTGATGAGACTTCAAGCATGCTTTTGTTGAACTATTTGACCCATTTTCAAGTGTTAGATAATTTTCACTAGGAGTTCATATTAATGTTGGTGTTACTATCTTTGATGTAATGTCTCAAATTTTGACAAAACTAGATATGTAACCTCACATTTACACACAAGAATATTTGACATTTGTTTAAAATCAATGCAAGCTGAAAATAATGCTCAAGTAATGAAGTGTGGTTTTGTCATTTCTCTAGATTTCAAGTTCAAACCATATCAAATTTAAAAGAGCGATTTTAAGTTCTTTAGTTGTTTTAGAATGCAACAACAATTTGTCAAATTTATTCATGTATCTAGTCAATTTTGGTTGTTTTGAATAATTAAATTTATTCAAATGAGGTGTATTAGATGAAAATAATAAAATGTTTTTCTTAAAATATAAAAATTAATGAGATTTGATAAACTTTTCAATGATCAAACACAATTGATTTTAATCTTAAGACTTTAAACAAAAATAGAGAATTTTATTTTAAATCAAGTTAGAGAAGCTTTAAAGAAAATGAAATGTGGAAAAATAGATAATGATATTCCAATATAAGTATGAAAATGTTTAGAGATCATGGAATTTCTTACTTACAAATCTTTTAATGTTATTTTAAAGATTAAAAGATGTCGATGAGTGGAGAAAGCGTTTGTTGGTTTCTATATTTAAGAATAAAGGTGATGCAAGAGTGTGATTATAGAGGAATTAAGTTAATGTGTCATACATTAAAATTATGGGAGAGAGTAATTGAGCATAGATGTGATACAAAAATTTCTCACAATCGCTTTGGTTTCATGTCGTAGATCTACTATGGATGTTATATATTGTTAAGAGGTTTGATGGAGAAGTATATAGAAAGTAAGGAGGATCTACATATGATATTTATTGATTTGGAGAAAGCTTTATGATAAAGTTTCAAGAGATGTTCTTTGAAGAGTTCTAGAACGTAAAAATGAGTTAATATTGGTTATATTCAAGTAATTAAGGATATGTATACTATTACTTGTGTCCAAATACAAGGAGGATTGACAAATATTTTCCTATTTCATTGGATTACATCAAGGATCAGCTTTAAGCCCTTATTTTTTTTGCTTTAGTTATGGATGTTCTTACTAGGCATTTACAGGAAGATGTACCTTGGTGTATGTTTTTTTGCTAATGACATTGTTCTTGTTGATAAGACTAGAGAGGGAGTCCAAGAGAAACTTGAATTATGGAGGTCAACATTAGAGTCTAAAGGTTTTCGTTTAAGTAGATCTAAAATTGAATATATGGAGTGTAATTTTAGTTGTAGAAGTTCTAGTAGTGTTGATATTAGGAAGTCATTAATAAGAGTGAGCGATCTGATATTTTAGGCTCTATTGTTCAAAATGATGGTGAAATAGATGGAGATGTTATTAGTAGAATTGTTGATGGATGGGGAGGAATGCATCCATTTATGTGTGATAAAAAAGTTCCACTTAAAGTTAAGGAAAATTTTATAAGATAGTAAAGACGAATGATTTATGGTGAATACACAATAAAAGAGAAGCATAAGACTAAGTTAAGTGTTACGAGAGTGCTCGTGGATGAGTGATTTACTCTTAGAGATAAAATGCAACCGAGTATGTTAAAAAAGGAGAAATTTGAAGAGAAGAGAGAGTCTTTTAGATGGTTTAAGCATCTACCCGATGACCCTAAGAAGAGTAGACATTGGGCTTTACAAGAAGGCAAAGGTAGACCTAAAAGACTTGGTTAAGATGTATAAAATGATCGTAGAGATACTTGAATTAATTACATAAAGACAATAAATGGAGACGAAGGATTCATATATACAATTTATTTAGTGATTAAGGCTTATTGTTGTTGTAAACAACCGATCATGATAAGGCAAAGACATTATTTTTTTAAATGCTCTTTCATTGCAGCATAGTTTGTAGGTTTGATTGACAATCTACTTCTCAACTTTTTTCATTCTCCTTCAACTTTAGCTTGTATAATCGAGTTTAACCTTGCAAATCTTAGAAAATATTTTAGGTTTAATTTTATAAAACAAGAGAAATTTTAATTTTTAACTCTTTTTGTTATCCCATTATTTCTTACATTTATTCAAACTTTATTATCAAATATCCTATAATTCATATCTTAATTATTTTCATATCTCCCACCCTGTGTTAATATTATATTGAATTGTTTTATTATAATTTATAAAATTATGCAATTGAGTTTTGAGGTATTTTTCATTTATGAGGCGGTAAGTCTTAAAATCAATAAATTATAAAAAAAGTATTTTACACACATTAAAGATGAAGTAACAAGTAGCATTTCAACATCCCAACTTATTAATAAATAAAAAGGGAGATTTACATACATACCACCTAATACTTCCTTATTTACCTATCTAAAACCTAAAATATTATATCCACAAAAGTAACACTATAAACTTTGTTAACCCAGTACCACTAACTCTCCTCGAATATCTCCGTCTCTCCAACACTCAAAATCCCACATGTGATTGGGAGGTCAAGAGATAGGTACAGTGGAAGGGTTCACATTGGTGCTCACTAGTGATGCTTGTGCCTCAATCACTTGTGATATCTGCAAGATTGTTCGTTGATTACTCAGAGTGCAATCAACCTTTGCAATTCCCATAAGCATTCATCCTCCTATCGCCATGCTCTAATCTATCAGTCCAGTTGTTCACATAGCCATTTGCCCATTTGAAAAATCTAAATCTACCCAAAAAAAAAATCAATCTTTAGTTCAACCATCTTTGGATAAATAACGTATGCCTATCGACTAGCCTTTAGAAAATGAGGGGCAAATTTATTTATACTATTCAGAATTTATTTATTTTCCATCTTGTTTGTTCGACTTTGAAACATTTACAAAAAGAGGGATGAAAACCGTGGATTGCGGGCGAGGGGGGGAGCTCGACCACATGCTACAAGGTGAGCGAGAGGGATGAAGATAAGTTGCGATGACCGAGGATTACAGACGAGAGGGAGTTGGTGATTGTCCTGCAAGGTGAGTGAGATGAGAGTATAACAAGTGTTTAACAGAGTGGTAGATTTGAGGAAGAAAGATAGATTTGGGTGGTAGAAAAGTAAATATTAAAGTTAAGGTGTTAATTATTTAATATTAATAGTTTTATATGGTATGTATGTAATCCCTCCTCCCTACCCTGAATATATATATTCTTTGATAGTAAGAAGGTGACAAGTTACGTAAAATATCAAATAACATCCTAACATCAAGTCATGAAGTATGAAATGCTATTTAAATGTCAAAGTAAGAATTAATAACATAATAATTCAAAATAAGTTTAAAATAATAAGTTTATTACTCTCTCTTTACTTATATATTGTCCAACATTGAAGTAAGAATACATTAAGTAACTAGCCATCAAGTTTAGAATTTTAAAAATCAAGTCTCTTAACACTTTCAACATTAAATGGTTCTTTATTTAAATCATTATCATAATTGCTTTGTTCTCTAACTTATTTTCAGTTATGTCAATATTCTCTCAAATTTTCTCTTTATCTTTAATCTCAATCAGTTTTCTCTTCTTTAATTAACTATTATTGATAAGAATATTAATTGAAATTTAAAATTATGACTATATTGATTATTGAAATTTTAAATACCTAAATTTTATACATACTTTTATAAACACTTGTCTTGTTTTTATTCTTATTGAAGGAATTAGCATTTAGATCTTATTGCAAATTGATTTGTGTAACTTCATTAGAGTTTTTCTTCAAATTTCTATTCTTTGATCTCTTATTGTACATGATGCAAATCAACAAGTTCAGTCTTATGATAGTCAAATGTTTTTTTTTTTTTTGTTATGAAAGAAAAGAAAAAACTTAAATAAACAAAGCAAAAAATTTTAGTTTTAGGGAATAAAAAAACTTTTATAGTTACTGGTAAGGAGAGGTGTGGTGAAGAGGAGGAGATGTGCTTCTTGTTGTGGAAAAAGGCTTACTTAGCAAGAAGGACATAGCAGTGATGAGTAGGAAGGAGGCAGCTAACTACATGAGGAAGGCAATGGCATCCGGTAGAGACGCGGTGAGAAAGAGTCAAGCTTTCTGAACCGAGAGCAAGAAGGGTAGGACGCGGAGGAGAAATACTACATGGTTATATTATTTTAATTTTTTGAAATAATTTTTTGAATATAACCTTAAATAAAATGAGGTTTATGCCTATCTGGAGGTGTGCTTATGTGAGAGCTACACCTCACATCAATGACCATAAGGTGCATGCCTCATGGTAAAATTGCGTAAAAGTTAAATTGTGCAATTGAGTTGATGTTCATGTGCATGAGCTTTGTTTTTAAATATCCATTTCATGCTTTAACCAAGTTGTCATCACAAATTTGATTTCATTTATTTTGTAATTCGAGCATATGATTTTGCAAAGTGGTCAAAATCCCATCTCTTTATGATCTTTCAAGTTACCTTGATATCAAGTCCGCCTCGAAAGTGATATATTGATAATAATGTAAAGCTCGATACCAAATTAATGCATGAGACTTGAGAGTCTAGGGTTCCTAATACAATTAAAATGATGCAATGGTTAAAGATTATGAAGGAATAAATATTCATATATCCAAGATCCTTGATTATACAAATACCTCTTTTATGTGCTACATTCAAAAGATAATGCAACAATTGCTTAATTTGAAGAAGTAATTGAGAAATTAGAATAAAAAGAAAAAAATCAGTGCATAATTCAATTTTACACCACTATTGAAACTTATACATCAAATTTGACCAAAATAAAAATATCTAGCACCACCACTAACTAAATATTTAAGAAGAAAATGGATAAAGGAAAGAGATTATCAAAATGAATAAAATTTAAGCCTTATGTTATTAGGAGAAGAGATATCTTCTCTTGTAAGTTGTTTGTCTCACTTGGAGATTAAAGAATTCCCACATCTAATAGACAAGATCAAAAGCAAAAATATGAAATTCTATTGATAAAAATTAAATAAATTACATACTTTTATTTATATCTATTAAATTTTCATTTCTTGGGTAGTAAATAGGGTCTTCAAATATTCTACCTAATTTAGTTGCAAAAATTCTAAAATTTGAGCCTCAATTCTTATAAAAAATTCAAACAACAATGATAAGATGAGAATGTTGTGAATTCCCTCGAAGTCTTACTATGATACATCGCTTATCTAAGACTGCAAATAGTGGTGAACCCAAACTGAGGAGAAATAAGTGATCTTTATTTATTGCTATGCGGATTAAATTTTAAGCCAAAAAAAAAAATGTAACACTTGAGGAATAAAGCTACAAGGGATGGGATCTTATTCATAGTGGTAAGTTGAACTATAAAAGAAAAGTGTCAAAGGGTAAAAATCATGAGAAGCAAAGTCTCCTGTTACTTGAACCGCATACACCAAATAATGAATCAATACACAACACTTGAACTAGAGGTAATTAAGAACTAAACTAACTAGACCTCGTGTCAAACCACAAACCAACATAGTGCTAGGGAATCAAGTAAATAACACCTATTTTCATAGGAACATTTAGAAATAACATAAATTGAAAAATGAGGAATCGATAAAATAGAACTACAAAATTAAACTTGCTAGATTAATTTTTTTATCAACATTTTTTTGTTTAGTTTGGATGTGAGGATCTCTATAGTATAGTTTTCAGGTACAAAAATTAGTGTTGTTTTGGCTAGAGATGTGCAAAAAATACATAAAAAATTAACCCAACTTGATTTGAGCCAAGTGATTTAGGTTAGTTTTTATGCATTATGGTTGGAGAATGTTTCTTGTAATATACAAAACTAACATAATGGGTTGGTTCTCAATTATGCTACTAGCTTAACCTAAAATTTACCTCGAGCAAAACTTTGAAAAATTAATGAAACTTATGTGAAAAAAATCAATCAGAGTCAAATGTTGAAATATATCCTTGATAGTTTTAGACAAATATTTGAGGTTTTATAAATTTTCTAGTGATGCATTTCTAATTTTGTATGTTATATTCAAATTACTTAAAACATAAACATCTAAAATCGAATGTCATCATCGGCACAAAAAGGCTTGCTTTGAATTTTGTAATTAAAATTTTGAGTTTTTTATTTTAAGTTTTTGTTGTAATCTATTTGCTGTGCCACTGTGTATTTACATTCCCATATCCTATTCTTAAGCCATGTAAACTTAATTATTTTATGGCTTCTATCGAATTTGCTTGAGAATATTATCTCTATTGGATTCTCTAATTTTCTTTGATTACTCGACTATGTTGAGTTTGGTTAGGTGTTGGTTGCATGGTTCTAATTCATTGGGTATGTGGAGATCATTTAGGTGCTCTATTTATATGGCTTGAGTTTATCAATTTTGTGGAATTTGTGGTCAAGTTTTGTTTTTAAGGCTCCTTCCTAGAGCTATCATGGTAGCCACTATTTTGGCATTTAATTGCAACTACTTGTCTGAATTCGTGTGACCATTGTTTATGACCACTTGAGATTGCATAAAGTTGGTTGCTATCTATAACTGCTTCCTTTTGGATGTACATAAATAGGTATATGAGGAATGTAAATAATGTAATTTTATGGTTGATAAAATTATTTTTTGTACAAATCCTTCTCTCCAGGATCAATTTCTTGATTAAGTGTGAGACTTGAGTATCTCTTTGTACTAGTGTGTGGGGCTTACTTTTCAGTGATTTCTTTCTATTTTTTTTCTATTCTAATTATTTTCCTTATTACTTAAAAGCTTATTAAATTTTATAATATTTACTTTGCATGAATATACAATTGTTTAGGTGGCTTTCTTGATCACACAAATTTTGTAGTTAAGTTCTAGTTTGCTCTTTTATCTAGAATTGGAATTTTATTATTTTTGAGTTTCAATTAAAGTACAAATAGTTATTTAAAGATAAATACTAAAGACTAATATACATGCTTAAACCATGAAAACAACTCTTTTGTCTCTTTTTTTCAGTTTTGAATTGTATTTGAGTAAATTTAAGTATGTACATTAGTTTTGATATGGTTATGTAGAGTGTGAGATGTTTGATTCATACTAATTGAATGTATCATTTGTTCATTATCATTGTAAAGTACATTCGTCGAGTGTCTCAAGAAAGTAAATAGCATACGTAAATTGGGAGAAACCTATCCCCATTTTGCTTTCAATTGGGCTTCTAAGTGTGTTAAGTAATAGTTTCATCACAAGGTTTATGCAAATATTGAATGTTAGGACTCAAATCCTAGTTCTTTATTTGAGTGTAGTATGGTATATTGTATGCGTGACACCTTATGATGGGCCTACTAAGCTTGCAAATGCATCTCACACCTTAAGTCTCAGCAACCATGTCTTTTATTTTTTAGTGATCATAACTAAAAACTGTTTGCTTAAAGTAAGATGCAACATATCACACCATATGTTCCAAATGAATGTCAGCTACAATATGGTCCATTCCATGTTTAAGACAATCAACCTAATTTCATGATTTTAAACTCTGAATATGTTTAGCTATTAATCAATGTTTTAAAAGAAATCGAGAATGCGTTTTGTTGTAGTGAGGTGAGGCCTTGTAGAGGCGTCAACCTCACAAAAAAAAAATCATAAAAATCATAAAATAAATAAATAAATAAATCATAAAAATAAAAAAAGAATAAAAAAAAGACAAAACTATTAATATATTCACCTTGTTTATTATCATAAAGACACAAATTATAAATCATAATATCAAATGTTAATATAAAACATAAATTAAAATAAGATTTCATATAACCACTCGCTTAAAATTTAAATGTATCATGAGAATCAAGATCTACAATAATATCATCACTTAATAATTTTTTTTTAAAAAATTATTTTATGAAGCTATCATCCTCAAAATATATTTCATTATATTCAAAATTTCATTAAACTACTACAACTTTCTTATTCTCTAAACAGTTAACAATGTATTTAATATAATTTTAAATAAAATAATAGATTAAAAATATGGAGGAAAATAAAGGCATTAATCTAGTTTGTGCTTGAGATGTATCATTGCTCAGATTCTAGTTCGTGTTGTTTGGAAAAAAAAATCAACACTGACTTGCATAATTTGAGATGTAGATTGCTCAAAATTAAGAACTCTAACTCGTTAATATGGTGAGATAAATAAACAAATAGGCATTATAATTTATAAAATAAATTAATATTATAAAAAATAAAATGAGACATCATCTCAAAGCGCCTAGAGGTGTACGCCTCACTTGAAAAATGCGTAAGCCTCATTTAACTGAGTGAGACTTAAGCCTTGAGGCGTTCTTTATACTCGTTGAAAGCTGGAAATACCAACGCCTTTTAAACAATGCTATCAATTGATAAAAAGTGTTTTTTTATAGATATCTTTCCTAATCTTATTATGATGCTTGAGGAAGAGCTTTTAAAATTATGCCAATTTAGTGTAGTTCTTAACCTCTTTCATTTTATTCATATATTTTCTTAACCTTGTTGCATTATTTATTTATTTATTGGTTCGATTGTGTAGTTGGGTCTATTAGTTTTGTTAAAGGTGACTTGGTCTCCTTAGTAAGCCATTGGCTACTAATGCGTGTATGGACACGCATCATGCCTTCGTTGAAGAGATGTGCTCTAACACTTCTAATGTTGAAGATAATCTAGTTTTTTATGAATGATAATCTGTTATATCGAGATGCAAACAAATCATGATTTGGAAAAACATGGATGCACTTTTAGAAATAAGTTAGAACAAATATAGATATAAGACTTTCGAGTTCTAGAGCTATAAATTTTGAGGTTGAAGATGCGTGAGAGGAAGAGATGGAAGGCTATAAATTCATATTTGAAATAGGAAACATGAATGATGACTATATATCCTACAAACTTGAATTTTTTAATGTATTAGTTATGACAATCAAATTCAAAAATTGTGAACTTAGAGAATAATGGAATTCAAAACTTCATTATTTTCTTGTTTAGTTTAATGAATTGATTATCATACTTCAAAATTAGCTTATAAATGATATAGCTTTTTGTTTATTTGTTTCTCACTTTACTTGAGGAAGCACCTAGTGTACAGGCATGTTTCATGTTTTAGGAAATTATATAGCCTTGAGAGTTGAGTGCCTAGCTATTTTAACAACACTGAGATACATGCAAATTTGCTAGATTAATTCATGAAATAATTATCTCAAAAGTGAAATAAATGATCTCATGTCTTATTTTTGTTATTAAGATATTTATCACTTTTCATGCCAATTTACTTTTATTTTGTTTATAATAGTTCATCATTGATAATGAATATTTATTTGTATCAGGTAAGTTTTCTTTCATATGAATTTTGCGTAGTTCATTGTGCATTTATATTTGATTAGATTCTCTAGCATTCTCATTGAAAATGCAGGACAAGTGCAATTTATTATCTACCCTACGTACATCTCTTGTACAAGAAAATTGCCCCCATGCAATGCATAAGAAAATTAAAGATATTATTATTTTGATAATTTTAAAATTATATGCTATTTATTAACTTTTTATCCTCTAGTTCATTCCATGGAACTTCTTTCTTATTACAATATGGTGATGATGCATAATATAATATGGAAATATAAAATATATAAGTTTATAAAGAAATATGTCAAATAAAAAATTGAATATGCAAATTTAATTTTAATTAATAGTTGGTTTAAGGCTTGATTAAATATTATTATATGTAATTATCAGTTTAGAAGTAGATGTTTTTTTAAGCCAATTAGAATATTCAAATTTGATTTTCTGATTATTTTACTTTTAATTTAATTTTTATTTTTAAATTTAAATCTAATACAAATTAAAAGCTCTTTTAATATAATTAAGAACAGAATAGATTTATAAGAAACATACGTATTATATTAATTATATTAGATGTAGTAGGCATTAGATGGATGTACCTTTTTTTAATAGCTTTGGCCTTTTGAATAGACAATACTTTCCTCTGACTAAACAAATTTAAAACAAAAAAAAAAAAATAAGTAGGGTGTCATGTTTTGGAATAGAAACTCTTTACATAGTATTCTGTGTTTTGTCCATCAATTAAAAGCAAATCAGAAGCTATTTTAAATCTTTTTAATAATTATGATGGGAAGAGGGAGCGGAAGAGATAAGGTAGAGAGAAATTCATATAAAAAGCAAATGCAATAATTGAAAGAGTGCATAGTATGTGAGATAAGATTATAGTAGATTTGACTTACTCTTTTGTTTCATTGTTTTTATTCTTCAAATATAAAATATTATTAAAATTCAAGAAATTTGAGAGAACACAATTTAAAATTAAGTTCTTTTTATATATTAGGTTTAGCATTCTTGAGTATGCTCCAGGTTGAAATGGATCTTTCTTTATCTTAAGGCTTTAAAGAAAGCTCTCATTATGTTGTGCGTGTGTGTGTGGTTTATTTTTTTAAATGCAAAATTCCTTTTTCTATTGTTGAGATGTTTTGAAATGAAACTTTCTTTATACAAAGTTTTAAGATGTTACATATTCTTGATATAGTTGTTAAGCTTTCTTGAGAGAGATTGAGTTTGAAATGAAGTTCCATTTTATTTTGGTGGTGAGAGAGAGAGAGGGAGAGAGGGAAAAGTGTTAGATATTTATGAGTGTTGTGTTGATGATGATCAATCACTGAAATGGTGGAGTTGTGGGCACATGTGTAAAATTTATGAGTTTTGTCTACAGTCATGGTGATTATACTGTATAATAGTAATCACTGGTGAATTAAGAGGATGTGAATGGAAAATACTTTAGTGCTCCTGTTGATAAGAACATTTGCTGAAATCAAAGTTTCTCCACCTTGATCAACTTTGTTCTGCCTAAGATTTAGGTTCTTGATTCTTGTACTTTGCCTTTCATCTTGTTATTGATGTTTTTGCAACTCCTTGCTATCCAGAGATGTGTTCTGGTTATTCTGAGTCATCAACATACATGTTGCTTCCTTGCAGGTACCTCAGCTTCCTTTTTCTTCTCTGGCTTCAGCTCAACATGACATGAACCAAACTTTTCTACTCCCTGCCATCACAGTAGGTTGTCATAAGCTAACATAGGATGGAAACATGTCCTGGATCATCCTTCACGGAGGACACTCTAATCTGCATTAGTTATGAAGGGCGGAGACAAAACAGGAGGGATAGAGGAGAGAAAGAAAATTGATTGTATTATTCCGTAACTTGTTTTTAACAATGAAACATTTGATATTTACCGAAACCATACCTAAGGCCATACCAAAGCAACATAAGGTAAAAATCAAGGTTTATTTAATTGACCTACAACTGTCCATAAATTAATAACTATTGGTCAGTTATTAAGGATTATAATAAACCCAATGTAAGATACAAAATGACAAATAGCAATCTTCTTATTGGTTTTATATCAAAAATATCTAGGAAACACATTCAACATCTCAAGATAATAACAAAATTTGCTTTAGGCAATGGTTTTGTTAACATGTTTACAAGGCTATTATTCTTTATGAATTTCACCAGTTTTTTTATTCATATATTTCTAATGAAATGAAATTTAATATCCACATATGCTTAATTCTTTCATGATGAATATGATTCAAAAAACAAAATATATCTTGATTATCACTGAGTATAGGCATTGTATGTAAAATATATATAAAATATTTTTATCAAGCTACTCACATCAAACCTTTGATCTATAGGGCTTTCTGGTTGCTTTTAAAATAGGAATGCATTCCAAAAAGCTACCATTGATTGCAAAAAAGATTTCTAATTAACTGTATTTACAAACACTTTAAGCCCAAATCCAGTTAGTGACTTTTTTGTACCCTAGAATTGCTGAAAAATTAGAATCAACATACCCTTTAACTGCCTCTTCATATTGAGCTGTACGTGTGAATCTCGGGCCTAATTCACATATTTCTTTGGTATATCTAATAATCCATTTCATTGCCTCCCAGTGCTTCTTACTAGAATCAACCACATATTTGTTATACTCAGACTGGAAAATTAGTTATGCTGCAAATCACAGCAAATATGATACTTCCAACTGCATTTTGGTAAGGTAGTCATTGCTTGTATATCCTCTCACATTTGATGGCGACTAATCTTTGCTTAGCTTTAGCTAAGGGTGTTATAACAACTTTTGAATTCTGCATCTTAAAGTTTTTTAGAGCACTTTTCAAGTAAGAAGTTTGGGTCTCTTGATTTTTTTTTTATCTCTATTCTATGATTCTTCTTTGGTAGAACCAATTTTTTTCATTTTAAACTTGGCTTTAAGTTTTTTTTATTTACTTTTGATATTTCCAACTTGCTTTCATTGGCAATAAGCATGTCATCAACATACATAATGAGATAAATTATCTTTAAAACTCCATGATTATTATAATAATCACAAAAATCATGAGTGCTTTTAAAATCAATATTCAACATTTATTCATTAAATTTTATGCACCACAATATTGGTGATTGCATAAGCCTACACAAGGATTTTTTTTTAGTAATACTTTTCTAATTTTCAGCTCCTACTTGAATGAAACCCTTAGGCTGCATCATTTATATTGTCTTTAGCAACTTTTCATGATGAAATGTTAACTTCAAATCCATTTGCTGAAGCTCCATGTTGAATTAAGTAACTATGTCAAGCAAGATTTAGATTGATGTGTCTTACAACCGGATAGAATGCTTAATTGTAATCCACACCTTGTGAGAAGTCTCTTTGCAAT
This sequence comes from Cymbidium sinense, assembly GCA_021442155.1. NCBI lineage: Eukaryota > Viridiplantae > Streptophyta > Magnoliopsida > Asparagales > Orchidaceae > Cymbidium > Cymbidium sinense. The sequence continues at coordinate 21,276,822 of CM038217.1, read as the reverse complement.
CAATCTTGCTTTGCACATGATTCATTTCATTTCTTTCTTCTTTCTAACTATCACTTGTAACTTATTATCATTTGGTTCTTTGATTTATTCACCAACTTTGAAGTTTTATTTTGATTTAATGATTATTTCTTCTACCATTGCTTGGTTTCATTGATTTCTTTTTGCGTTCTCCATGGTTTCTTTATATGATTTTTGTTAAATTTCATTCATAAAATTTGTTATAAAGGTATATGCAATGAGATCTACATGTCCATAAATTCATGGTACTTTGACATCACGTCGAGGTTTATCCCTTGCTTAGGGTTGCAAATGAATCAAGCCTTCGACAAGCTCTTTGTTATTTGGCTTGATTAGAGCTCGTTCATGATTGCTTGATTAACTAATCGAATGAGCTTGAACACTTTTATAAATACTCGATTGTTAAATGAACAAGCTTGAACAACTTGTTATTCGGTTCATTTATGCTCACAAATAGTATCATTTAAAGCTCGTTAAGGAGCTCAATGAAGGCTTGGTTACGGCTTATTCGTGAACAATATCATTTTAATTTTAATTTTTTATACTTAATAAGCTTTAATTGATACAACTCGTGTATATTTCTCAACAAGCTGCTCATGAACAAGTTTGATTAAGGCTTGATTAAAGTTCACTTATTTTATTAAAAGAGCTAGTTGTTAACATACTCGATAATTCTAATTTGAAATGAACTTATGAGTTAACTCAAGCTGAGCTCATACAAAACTTTTTTTAAATGAGCTCAAGCATAATCCTTAAAACTTGAATCAAGCTTGAGCTCAAGCTAGCACATGCTCGGCCCTGCTCAGTTCATTTGCAGCCCTACCCTTGCCAATCAATATTCTCTTCTTTGCAATTCTGCGATGAATACCAATCTATATACTTCGTAACTCGCTTTAGTCAATTCTTGGCCATTGATTGCATGATTTTATTGGCTTGGTTGCTCCACTTTAAGCTTCTTTGCTCCTCTCCCTTGCATCATATAACTTATCTTGAACTTTGCTATTTGAAATACAATTAGTCATATGTTACTCATTAAAAATAACATCTCTTACCGCACATTTGGTAAAACATGGCTACAAACACCATAGCTTGTATCCTTTGACACCTATAGGATAGCCAATAAAAATGCACTTCATTGCACATAGTTCAAGTTTATCTTGCTTAATGTAAGCATAGGCTTTACATTCAAAGATCTTTATTATTGAATAATTTGCTAGTTTTCCCCTCCAAGTTTCTTGGGTTGTCTTGAAACAACTCATTGAAGATGGGCATCTATTGATCAAATATATTGCATTATTAATTGCTTCAACACAAATCTTTTTTGGCAATATTGCATTACTCGATATGCACCTCATCTTTTCAGGAATGGTCGAATTTTTTTTGCTTATCCATTATATTGTGGAGTCATTTTTACTGTGAATGCTTGCTACACCTTGATCTTGATAATATTTGTGAGTTCATTCCCACAAATTCTAACCAAATACCCATTCTCAACTTCTTCACCTTATTACAAATTTGAATCTCAACGAGTTACTTCCATTCTTTAGATTTCTATAATAACTTATTCTTGTACTTCAAAACATACACCCATAATTTTCTAGAATGATCATCAATTAAAAGAAAGTACTTCGCATTACCTTTTGATTCTGTTTGAGAAGCTCCCTAAAGATCTACATGGATGCAATCAAGAACTTTGTGTATTGTAGATTGAAATATAAACCTCTTTGCCTTCCCTATAACACAATGCTCACAAAATTCAACATTTTTAATTTTGTCACTCTTGTTTCACTAGTTCTAATCCTCTTCAACTTGTCTCTTGCTCCATAATTTGGTTGCATTTGCTAAAATAGTTGCATTGACCAAACCTCCAATGATCCTTTTTTCATTTAAAGAACACTATCCATTATTTGAGACTCTTTTCATGGCAACAAATGAGCTTTTATTTACTCTCGAGATTCTACTTTCACTCTTGATTCCCCATCAAGCTTTATCTAGGATTCCTTGTAAAATTAAAATTTTCTTGAGCCATAGGTGCATGCGTCTCTCCTAGCAATGCTGATTAAGGCTATGATGGACAAGAAATGCTTTAATTTTCAATCTCTAAAGACTGAAATCATTTTTCCTAGTGAATATATTTCTCTCCCATCATGCCAATGCTATCAAGGCTCCAACTCCCAGGCTCTAATACTAATTGTTAGAACTAGATGATGTGAATGGAGAATATATTAGTCTGCGTCCTTATTAATTATGACATCTCATTAAAAATCAAGGTTTCTCCATCTTGATCAACCTTATTCTTAACAAGATTTGAATTTTTGAGTTCTATACTTTGCTTTCCACCAACTTCTTGACTGTTCTTGCAACTCCTTGCTGGCGGCTGGAAATATGTTCTGGTTCTTCTGGATCAACAACAGTAGCTAGAACCTTTTGCTTCCTTGCAGGAACCTCCTGCCGAACTTTTGTGTTTTTCTTTGCTTTCATCGTAATAAGGCCTGTAGGAGCCTTTCCCACTCATTTCCATTACAAGTTGTCCCAAGGTACTTGAACATCCATGTTAAGGAAACATGTCACTGCATCTGTCTTTCCACTGAAGGACTCACCAAATTGCATGACTAAAAACAAAAAAAAGAGAGAAAGAAGATTGATTATATTATTCAGAAAGCTGTTAACCAGAAGGCATCTTTTGGTATTTATAGAAACTATACCCAAGGCCACACCAAGGCAACACTAGGTACGATGAAGGTTTATATTACTAACATACTGTTCTTCATAAACTAAAAGCTGTTGGGTTAGTTATCAAGATTTCCAATAAATTCAATAATAAGATATAAAACCACATATAACACTTAATTGTTTAATGCTTTTTTTGAACACTAGAAGAAATATTTAGGCCTGACATGTTTTTGTCTACTATTTTATTTTGTGGGTTGTTGGAGTTGCCCGAGGATGCTTGCTAGTGAAAGCATTAAATATAAAGTGTAACTTTTTATCTTGAAATGTTATTGTTGCTAGATCTGTTTGTTGTCTCACACCACCTAGGTAAGAATTTGTATGGAGAAGATAAATAACTTAGTAAGAAGAAGAATGGAGAGAATGCTAGTAACTTAAGATATCGGAAAAAAGGTTTGGAAGAAAGTCCGGAGAAAAAGTCCCTTGCCCTGTGGGTGGCCTCCCTTAAGTTTGGTCTAGCCCAAGGGTGTTATATGGATGGCTACATAAAGAAACTAATATATATTGTGAAAGTTATCTTGAACTGATTCAAGGGCAATTTTACTATAGTTACATCCTAGTTTGTGTAAAGTTGGTAAGATATGTGAAGCGGATCATTACTTCTTTCATTTTCTTTAATTAGGTTCTAACTAAAATTTGTTGGCATTTACACTGCTTTAGAACTTATTAAATTTTAAGAGATTATCTTTTTCATCTTCTAGATTTGGTTTCAAAAACTGTTTGCTTATGTTTGTTTTGTTGGTGTGTTTTTCTTCTTTATTCTTTAGCCCTTTTGTTTCTTTCTTGAACCTGATCATATGCTAGTTATTAGGTACACATCTTGTTTGCTATTCGATGAAATTATTGTTGACTATCTACGGTGTAGAACTTGTTGACATACTTTCTCATGATAGAGAAGAACAGCTTATTGTATATTTTTTGTGAGAAAGATGTTTAGAGAGCTGTTAACCGTGACTAAGATCATGCATTAAAATGGTGTGGTATTCTAGGATCATGTGTTTTTTCTCTGGGAATGATCTATTTGTTACAGACGATTTCAAATCCTTCCCAGTTTTTGGTCAAATATTAGTGTGTGCTACTACCAAATTTCAAAATGAAGCATAAATATAATGGATTGGAAAAGAGTTAAAGAACCTTGAATCTGGGTTGTGCTAAGAATTTAATAACACAGTGTGGGTTCTACTTCCTGGGACTTGAGCAAATTAGTGATATATTTTATGTTTGTTGTTTTGATAGAAATTGATTCCATTCAGGCTGTCTCCCTTTTTTATAACCCCATTTGCAGAAAATTCATGTTAATTTTCAGTTCATGCAACAGTAGGAAATCAAATTCCTATAGGAGCACGAACCAATTGCTAGTATTGAAATACAATTTTGACACTCACGTTCATGTTTCCAAGATTTAGAACATAAAAAAGCTAAATTGTCATTTCTTTGCATACTCATCAATAGCTTTAAATAGCATGCACTATGGCTTGCAAGGCACATATGATCAAAACAGTACATTATTTGCACTTTAACTGTGTATAGTGCATTGGCAAAAGGTCCAAATATTGAGCACTTTTTTTGTTTGGATTGTGAGTTGTGATGAGGATACGTAGGAGATGATAATGATGAATAAGATGAAACTATTTTGTTTATGATGATGATAATTTTATGGACGCCTAATTTCATTCTTAAATTTGAATTTGAAATTTGCAAACAAACTATCACTTAAGTTTTAAGCATAAATATTCTCAAGTGAATATTTTTTTATCATCTTTCTTTCTAAAAGTCTAAGCTCCAATGTTTTGTATTTGTTCCAATATTATATTTCTATAATCATGATAGTTCAACTTCCAATCTAATTACTATCTTTATTTGAAAATTTTATTGACATTTTGATTTGCTTTTCTAGGGACCATTGCATTATATCGTGTTAAAATGGTTTCCATACAATCTTCTGTTATGATTACCTTTTGTAGCACAACTATGAATCAATCTCTTTTTTTCTATTGATTTGTTTGTTTGACCTAATAAAGGGTCTCAAGTGTTCAGTTTTGACAATACCACAATTTGGTGTTCTCTTCCTTTCGAGGTTGTGATCTACTGCTTCTGTTTGACAACCACAGCAAATATTTAAAGCAATCATTTGTTTATTCATCTTTTTGAGTTTTATTAATAAAATCGTTCCCATTTGCATACCCAGTGCGGGAAAATGAATACTTTCTTCATAGTTCATTCAGTAATTAAGGATAACTCGCACTATGTTGGAACTTTTTTTTTCTTTATTTTTTCAGGAAGCATCTTATATTGTCTATTGGTGGTGCGACTTTTTCTAATAATTCTTTTCTAAAAATTAGAGTTGTTAGCAGTATAGTTGCTGTCGCAAGGGTACCATATAATCTGTTGTTAACAGATAATATCTCGTTATTGTGATATATCTAATGCCTGAAATTATGTTTATTTCTATTTTTTGTCTATTTAACTGTCTGTATAACATTTTGTTCTTTTGATGGAATTTTATGTTCAGTTATGTCTCCCCTAATTAGATGTTTTAAATCTGAACTTGAATTAATGCACATTCCATCTGTTGTTTGTTCTGAGTTTTTTCATCTTATTATGCTCTGTTTTTGACCCATTAGAAAAGATTTGAATTCAATGCCCTAATGAAACTTCGTTAATTTTCTTATTAAAGCTATGCTTTTTCAGTTATTCCAGATATAACTCAAAGCACCACCAGTCACACTAAAAGCAAGATATTTTTGTTATATTATGGAACTCAAATACCATCTTCAATATTTTTTTCACGAAGTGGATGCTGAAAGCTATTCACCTTTTTATAGCCTGGAGCAGTAATTATAGGCCGCTGAGGACCAATAATACTTATTATTGTCTTTAAAACAATCTGGAACTAAGATTTGGGAAGCCAAGGGCCGTGTGATGCAGGTCACCCCTTCTTGTTCTTCTAATTTTCATTTGCCTCTAATTTCTTAGGCAGCTCTTCCATGTTTTGTTTTTTCCTCTTTGAATTCACCAAATCTGTCTTCAACTTTTGTGGGGCTGTTGGATTGATTCCAGCTTTCGATCACGTATGCCTGCCTGTTCAGTCATTGTGACTCGCTTTAAAGTTTGGTTTCTTTCATCGATTGGTTGTTCTTAGTTATCACATTAAATTTTAATCTTGACAATGCCAATATTTATTGAACGAATAATTTATGGCATGTAAGATTAAGTAATGAGCTTTCTCAAATGATGTAACCTTAATGATAGCTGAAGTAGCTGCATCAAGAGTTTATGATTGATGATTTGACGTGCTTATTTGTATTTTACTGAAATATGATTATACAAGGAGTATTAATTGATATAAAAAGCAATTAATGCTTTAAGCTAAGCCATTTCTTTTTTTATTCAACAAGAAACATTAATTGATATAATTGGTGAGTCATTGGGCTCAGTTGTCTTGATTCAAATCAATTGGACCTTGACCTAATTCTCATTTGAGCATAGGAGCTTAGTGAGATCATAGGGTTTAGTGGATTTAGCTTTAGGTGACTTAATCTTAGCTTGAACCCATGTTGACAAGGCTAATCTATTGGTCCCTTAATGGATCCTTTGGCCCATTTGGGTTGACCTAAATTAACTGAACTATGAATTCTTTTTCACTTGGCCTGAAGAACTTGGTGGAACTCTAGGAATTAGTGGACCTAGTCTAATTTGGCCTAGATCTAAACTCAAGGCTAGCCTAATTTGAGTTAATATGAGCCTTTTGATTAGCTTGTCCTAAGCTAACACAACTCTTGGATTAGTCATTAAGCAGTCATGTGGGGGAGTAGGGCAGTTAAAAAAGTTCGTTATTCGCAAACAACTCGTGTTTGAATCATTTATTAAGTAAACGAGTCGAACATGAATTACTCTTCATTCAATTATATTTAGCTATATATATATATATATATATATATATATATATATATATATATATATATATATATATATATGAAACGGGGCATGTATTTATCATGGCAAATGTGACATCATTGCTGTAAATGAGCTGAGCATGAGGGATCGAAGCTTTGTTTATGTCATTGTTTGTATGGATATTGAAATTTCGTGTTTGAAATATGCTCGTAAAAATTTTTTTTGTGTTTAGGTTGATGTTAATTATTTTGTTTGAATTAACTCGTGTTTGGTTCAATTTGTCAAGTGAAATCAACTCAAACGAGCTTTAATACTGCACACTTAAGGTCATTCCAGCTTAAGATGATATATTTATGCACGCATTTATGTTTAAGGGTTGTTTCCTTTTATAATATGAGACTAAAAGTATGACACAAGTGAAATAATAATAACAAATTATATTAGAGATATAGATTTGACTGTAAGATTCAAATCTGTATCGATTCGAAAATCTCCAACTTTTAGGACATTTATGTCACGTTTGCTATATATATATAATTTTTTATTTCGAGTTAAAATGAGCCAAACACGATCTAATGGAGAGTTGCTTGTGTCCAACTTATTTACTTAATGAATAATTCAAACACAAGCTCATGAACAATGAGTTTTCTTGACAGCGCTATGTGGTGTATAGTGGTTTAAATCTTGCTATTGCTTTTGTATTTCTAATGAACTTTATTATTTATTTATTTTATTTGTATCTTAATTTTATTCTGACATTGCAAAGAGAAGCAACCCTTAGTATAAATACATGCATAAATATCTTAACTTGAACTAAGAAGGCTTTGAACATGTGATTACAATGCTTGTTCAGGTTTATTTCGCTTAGCAAATTGAGTCAAATACAAGCTAATTTGAACAAAATGACTAATATCGAATTGAACACAAAAATTTTTTATGAGTCAATTTTAAACATGAATCAATACAAATGAGCCAAACATGAGTAAAATTTCACTTGCTCAAATTTGGATCGTTTACACCCTACAGGGGAGGTTGGGAGCACCACTTGAGTTTAGCCAATCAAGTGCAATTTAAGATTATATCGTTTTTCATTTCAGTCTTCTGTTCATGCAGTAGCTATTGATTTTAATTTTGATAATTTTCTTTCTTCTTTTGCCAAGGATTTTGAAACATTTAAGAAGCTTATATTTTTATTGTGATAGGTCGAATTCTCACTCATCGAGATATTATACATTTTAGTTTAATGGTTTCATGATTTTGTATCATTAATGTAACTTTTAGGTCACTAATCTTCGGAGATTACTCATCTCATGAGTGTTCTCTTATGAGCATATTTATTTCTAAAGTTTTTAATGGAATTCTAACTAAAATTTTATTCTATTTAATAGATTTTATAATCTCCCTCGCTTAAGTAATTGATATTTTTGTCGGTGATTTAAATCAATAATCATCCTATAGGCAAATAGGATTTTAGGAGAGTTGATTTCTATCAGATAGATTTGTTTTATCTAAGGTTCAAGAGAGAGCTCCTATGGTGCAATGCTATCCTATAAAGCACTTAGTTTTGATGGTGTAAAGTTATGCTACCACATGTAACAGCTCCAACTCTCACATATTGAGATATTGTTTATTTTTGCCTAATGATTTGGCAATTTTATCTCATTGGTGAATTTAGTGTTATTAAAAATTTTAAAAGTTAAATCTTAAATATTAACTTTTAGTATAAAATTAAAATTTGATTTTATAATAATAAGACAATGTAGTAAAAATTAAAGTAAAGAGTAGGGGTGTGCACTAGTCGGTTCAAATTGAAAAATTGAATCAAATTGATGTTATTTGATCGATTTAGTTCGATTTTAAATCTCACAGTTCGATTTTTGATTGTAAATGTTTAGTTATTTGGTTTATTGATTTTTTTTTTTAAAGATTGGATAAACTGAATAAATTAAAATTAGTTAAAAATTTAAATATAAATATGCAATTTAGATTATAAATATTTAATTATTTGTATATATTTTTACTTGATTAAGAAATTTTTAATATATAAAATTTATTAGATTATTTTCATTAATTAGTTCATTAAAAAAATTTTATTTTTATTTTTATATCTTATTTGGTTTAATCGAAAATTGAATCGAATACATCGAATTATAATTCGGTTAGGTTAGTTCGATTTTATATGTTATTTGGATGATTTGGTTATTTTAAATTATTGTTTGATTTAACAAAAATTTCAATCTAATTGATGGAATGCTCACTCTTAGTAAAGAGAGATAGTAGTCATATAATTTTTATGTGATTTGACTAAACTTCAAAACGGGTGTACATCCACTCTTAGTCAACTTTGGTTATGCATCTATTTTTTCTATAATGGGGGAGTGTACATCCATTTGCTATTTTATAAAATGGTGAGTACAACTTGAATAAAAATTTTATAGTATAAAAAGAAAATTAAAAATAATAATTTTATTGAAATATATATTTCACGAATATATTAAGTTATTCAATTCAAAAAGTGATCTCAAAATTTATTATTGATCAATTTTATAATTTATAATTTTGATGAGATAGAATGTTCACTTAATTTTAATAAGAAATAATAAAATAAATATTTTAAAATGATCTTATTAAGATATTTATGTTATTATAATTTATAGATTAATATAAAAATGATTTGAAAAAAATTTATAATAAAATAAATTTTAGCAAGAAATAGGTTTAAGTTTAAGAGAAATAATAATTAGTATATATATAAAAAATGTAAGAATGATTAACTCTTCATTAAAATTCTGTTTTCTTAATTATTAAATAATATAAATAATTAGTTTTATTAAATTTTAATAAGATAAAAATTTGAAACAAAGGATATTAGTTGGGATGAAATGATAAATGTTAAATAAATTAATTTAATCTTTTATAAATTTTATTTGGATAAAAAAATTGATATATAATAAATGTATCATATATTTTAAAATTTTAGCAAATAATTTATTTTATTTTAATCAAAATGATGCTTTAAATTAATGTAAATGATCATAAAATATTTAAATAAAATTAGTATATGATATGTCTAAATAAATTAGATGAATTTTTAATTAAAAAGAGAGATTTATTAAATATGAAAATATTTTTAACACAATAAATTAATTTTAAATGATTAAATATATTTTAAAATAGATCTAAGAATAAATAATTTTTTAAATAAGATTAATAAAGATATATTTCAAAAAATTAAAATAAATTTGTAGGAAGATAAAAAATTTCAATGAGATGAAATAAATTTTATAAATTATCGTAAGAGTTATTCACAAAAAAAATGATTAAAAAAAATTTTGTTGTAAAAAATTTAAATTTTAAAGTCTAAATATTAATTCATCAAAAATTAGAAATTTGTAAGAATAAATAGACGGTGAAAATAATATAAATAATTAAAAGAGATTAAGGTTATGAAAAATAAATTTAAGTAATTTAAGAAAATTTATTGAGTTGAAGATGTTGAAGTTTTTAAATTAAGGATTTGATCTTGTAATATTTAGATAATATTTGGAAGGAAAATTTAAAAAGTGTTATCTTAGATTTGTTGGAGAGATTTTGAATTTGAATGAGTAATCCTTTCATGAAGAGAATGAGAGTTATTTATAAGTAAAAAGATTATTTCGAATTATTTAAAAAAAATATATTATTCTAATATCATTTTATCATATAATAATATAAGATTCGATAAAAATATGATTTATATTAAATAAATATTAAATTCAAATAGTCAAAAAATGGGTAATCACATGTGTAAGTTAAAATAATCAAATATGACTTAATATATTTAAAATATATAGCATACATTCATTATTAAAATTAATTAATATTTAAAAAATCATAATAAATTTAATTTTAATCAAACGTGGGTCATGTAATCTATCAAAGTAAAAAAAAAAAAAAAATCCAAATAATCTATTGGAGTTGAAATCATATCTAAATTTTTTTATTATAAAATGACTTTGGTTGAAATACCTAATTTCATATATTTTTATTAATTTTAAAATATGACATTTAAAAATTATGTTATCATATAGATTTTAAATTAAATTAGAATATTTAATTATGTTAAGTATATAAATTAGTTATACTCAATAGTTATTATTATTTATTATTTATTATTTTGATTATTTAAATATTATATACGAAGCATATAATTGAATGTTAATTAAATAAAATTTATCTATTTATATAAATTAATCTCATTATCATTATTTAAAATAAATGAAAATAATATGTTAAGTTGTGAACAAATTAATTCATATCAATAAATTTTTATAAACTTCTAAGATAGTTTTAAATGCATATAACCTAAAATATTATATATTATACTTCAAGGTATTCATTTTGATCTATCTTTTATTCTTCCATACTTGCAATTGCATCAAACATAATGTGAGATATATGGGATATGTAATTAGCAATCTTGTGCAATTTCAAAATTAATATATCTAAAATACATAAAATAAACATTAGAATATCCAAGTATATATTTATTATCATCAAAATTAATAGGATTGAACATGAGGCTCATAAAGTCAACAATCTCCTCCTTTTTTATGATGATAAATTAATGTTGAGTGTTGATTTTGATGAAGGTGCAAAATGATTTTTTATCATAGTTTTTTTTTTTTAAAAGTTCTCTTTTATTAAATAAAATTTGCACACATGAGATGATTAATGATACTCCCCTTAAATATATGTATGAAGTAAACTTAATATTAATCAACATTTTATCTTTCTCCCCCTTTTGATAGAATAAAAAAGGAGGAACAAATTATCTATAATTTTAATTATTTGGATGTAACATTCCAAGCGTGTGTTTTAAAGTACAAAACATTCTTCTAGTAATAGTTTTGTAAAATTATTTGTAATTTATAAATTAGTGCTAATGAAATTAATATTAACATTATCTTTCAAAATGTGATTCTTAATAAAATAATATTTAATTTCTATATGCTTGGTTCATGAGTGTTGTATGGGATTTTTTGTTAAATTAATAACACTAGTATTGTTATACTGAACTAGAATGTGATCTTGTTTAATTCCAAAATCTTCTAATTATTATTTTAACCAAAGGATCTGAGCAACATAATTACTTACAGCGATGTACTCAGCCTCAACAGTGGATAAAGTTATATAATTTTGTTTCTTAAAATATCAAGACACAAATGATAATCCTAAAAATTAACATGTGTATAATGTGCTTTTTCTATCTACTTTCCATCTAGGAAAATCATCATCATAATAACCAACCAAATTATATGACAAATAATTTTTAAGATATCATAAACCTAACCTAGAAGTGCCTATTAAATATCGAAAGATATGCTTGACTGTTAATTTCCTTCGGGTTGGCCTACAAATGAGCATACAAATAAATAACAAACATAATATCAAGCCTACTAGCAGAAATGTATATAAGTGAACCTATCATACTCTTATAAAAGTTTTTATCAACATATTTTCCTTTAGCAGAAATGTATATAAGTGAACTTATCATACTCTTATAAAATTTTTGAACATATTTTCCTTATTCATCTAAATTCAATTTTGTAGATGGGCTCATAGGAGTTTTACTAGATTTGAATCTTTTCATATCAAACCTTTCAAGAATTCATTTGTATGCTTGATTTGCATAATGAATGTGTCATTTTCTTGTTGGTTCACTTGAAAGCCCAAGAAAAAATTAAGTTATCGCATCATACTTATTTTAAACTCTTTAGACATCAAACATGAGAACTCATGATACAAAGATTCATTTATATTTTCAAATAATATATCATCTACATACATTTATACCGTTATCAAATCATCATCTATGCTCTTAAGGAATAATGTGATATCTACTCTATTCTTTCTAAATCTATAATTTATCAAAAAGTTGCTCTACAAAGCCATTTTGATCAATAAATCCATTCAAAATGCACTTGACCCAAAAAAAAGTTTAAAATAACTTAATGACCTCTAGTTTTGCTACGGGTGCAAAAGATTCTTCAAAATCTATCCCTTCAACTTGTGTGTATCCTTGTGCAACTAACCTAACTCTATTTTTAACAATACAATATGAGTCATCTAGTTTATTCATAAAGGCTTATTTTGTTTAAATGACATTTTGATATTAGGATCTTCGGATTAATTCTCAAATATCATTTCTTACAAATTTTGATTCAACTACTCTTCCATAGCAATAATCCAAAAATTATCTTTTAATGCTTCTTCTAAATTTTTAGGTTCAAACTCAAATAAAAATATTAAATGATATATAACATCTTTACTATGTCTTCTGATCATAACTCTTTTTGAAGGATTTCTTATAATCAGTTCTTTTAGATGATTTTTATTATGTTTTCATTCTTTAGGCAATGAATCATCCCCATTATCTTCTAAAGATATTTTCTTAAAATCATCAATCTCTTCATTTTTAATGGGATCAATTAAATTTTTATCAAAAATAACATGTATTGATTCTTCTTCAATTATTTTTTTCTCTTATTGAAAATTGTATAAGCTCTACTAGAAATAGAGCATTCTAAGAAAATATAATCTGATTTGTAATCAAACTTAAGGGCAATTTTCCATTATTCAAAATAAAACATTTACATCTAAATATATGAAAGTGTTCAATCTTAAGTTTCTTCCAAAAAAAATAATTCATAGATGGTCTTCTTTAAAATTGGTCTAAAATAAATCATATTTATCACATAACATATAGTTTTACAACTTTTGCTCAAAAATATTTTGATAATTTATACTTATCAAGCATAGATTTACTTAATTCAATTAATATTCTATTTTTTTCTCTCTATTACTCCATTTTATTGGAGAATTTTAAGTACAGAAAAATTATATCTAACTTCACGTTCATCATAATAATTCTTAAATAATTTATTTTCAAATTTGTCATCATGATCAGTTTAAATCCAATTAATCAGAAAATCTTGTTATCTTTTAATATATTTAGAAAACTTTCTAAACTCACAAAAATTATCATCTTTATTAGCTACAAAAGCTTAAGTATAACTAGAGAAATCTTCAACAATCACAAAATCGTAATTTTTATCACCTGAGTTAGTGGTGAGTTAGTAGTGTTAATTGGATCAAATAAATCCATGTGCAATAATTTTATAGGTCTAGAAGTAGAAATAATATTTTTACTTTTAAACTTTTAGAATGCTTATCATGAATACAGGTATCATAAACTAATTTAGGCAATCTAACTACTAAATCAAGTTTGACAATTTTATTGAGTGTGTGCATGTTAATATGATATAATCTTCTATGCCATAATCATATATCATCACGAGTGCTTTTAAAACAAAGTAAATTCAAATTCATATCGTGAAAGCTATTTAAATCAATGACATAAATATTTTTATGTCTTTGTTCTACTAACAAAATATTTTCATAAATTTTGATAATACAATATGATGCATGATTCAACCTTTTATCACATAATTGATTAATAGAAATTAAATTATGTTTTTATCATTATAATCGAAAAATTTTATATAAAGTGATAGAATTTTTACAAATAGAACCAATGACAATGATCTTTCCCTTTGCATTATCTCTATACGTAACATATCATCTATCACTTGATTCAAAAGTTATGACTTTGTCTTTATCACCCGTCATATGTCTTGATTATCCACTATCCAAGTATCATATGTCTTCTTTAATTTTGCGTTGAAGGCATTCCTATAAAAGAAAACTACATGTTAACATTTGGAACCCAAACATGTTTGGGTTCACATTCTAAATTTGAAGCATGATATCTAGCATGTGTGATTTGTGTAGTATTTGTACTTTTTGGTACCCATACATAAGATGGTTGCTTAGTGGTTTGTAATCTACGTGCATAGTAAAAAAATAAAATGTCCTTTTCTATCACAATAATTGCACGAAATATTAGTGTTTGCATATATCTTAGCATGATAATTATAAGATATATGAGTGGAATGTGTATGATGCAAATAATTTTTATTAAATATTTTATTTGATGAGGCATTATAATGAACTTGTGATTTTAAATGTAATTTTAATCTTGCTTTAAAAAGGAAATTATCTCTTTCAAGTTTACATACAAGTAAGGAACCATCAAATAATTTATTTTTCAAATTATTATATTCATTTTTTAATTCTCAACAATGCAAATATAAATATTTATGCTCTTTTTCTAAGATTTTATATTTTCTTTTTAATTTTTTATATTCAATAATTAAATCAGTAAAAGTATAATCTAATTCATCATAAGATATATCATTTCATATCTCTTGAGAATTTAATTCAGATTCTCTATAAGCCATAAGACATAGATTCATCTAGATTTGGATTGACCCATAAAGCCTTATTTTTTTTCTCATTCATATTTTTCTTCTCTTCACATCAATCTCTTTCTTCTTAGTTCTAGACAATCACCTTTTATATGTCTAGTCTTTTTACAATGGTAGAAAATGATCTCTTTACCCGTAGAAAATTTCTTAGTTTGAAATTTATAATTTTTAGATTTTTTTTGTACCCTTAATTCTTTTTTTCTTAGCAAGTTATCAAGCCTTTTGGATAGCATGTCCACTTCATCACTATCATCATCCGAGTTTGAGGTGTTATGCTCGTCACTATAATCAACTTATAATGCAATGACTTTTCCTTTCTCTTCCTTTTTTTATTGAGTTATCCATCTTATCCTTTTGAGCAATAATTTATTCATGTGATATCAAAGAACTCAAAAGCTGATCAAGTATATAAGTAGTTAAATCCTTAGCTTCACTAATAGCTGTTATTTTAGCATCTCATTCATTTGGAAGACATCTAAAAATCTTATAGACTAAGTCTTGATTTTTTAATGTTTTACCATGGGAATGTAATGCATTAATTATTTTCATGAATCTAGTATACATATCAAAAATAAATTCAGAAGTTGGCATATGAAATAACTCATATTCATGAACAAGTATATTTATGTGAGCATCTCTAATTTCACTAGTTCTTTCATAAGTTATAATTAATTTATCTCATATTTCTTTTGTTATACTTAATATAGAAATTTTCATGTAATCATCAAGTAATAAAGTACAATGTAAAATATTACAAGCTCCAACATTTAATTCATCAAGTTCTCTTTCAGTTACAGTCTATTTCTCAAAAGGTTTTTCTACTTTAATGTCATTTACTTCTACAGTGGGTATATGATATTAATGTGTCAATATATATCACATGTGTGCATATTGACCTCTTAAAAATGTATTAATTTTATTCTTCCAATAATCAAATGGTACATTATCTAAAAGTAAAGGTCTATGAGTATATTGTCCCTCTGGTAGTGAACCATTTGGTAAATTTTATGACATAGTAAAAAGATCTACTCTTGGATGTTAAGCTAATAAAAGAGCCTAGCTCTTGGGGGGTGAATTAGGCGTTATTAAAAATTTTAAAAGTTAAATCTTAAATTTTAACTTTTAACACAATAAAATTTTGATTTTATAATGATAAGATATGATTCTTAATGCAACAAAAAATAAAGAAAATAAAGTACAGTAAAATAAAAAGAGATAATATATACACAATTTTTATATGATTCATAAATCTTAAAAAAACTACGTTTATACTAGCTACCCACGGTTAGAATCTACTAAATATAAACTAACTTATAAATTGTACTCTCCTATAACGGGAAAAATACAACCCATATAATAATATATACTCTCTTATAAAAGGGCGAGTACAATCCTAATAAAAAATTTAAATATAAAATAATAAATTTTGATAAAAATATATCTTTTAGAAATAAATCAAGCTATCTAATTCAAAAATTGATCTCACAATCTATAAATGATTATTTTATAATTTATAATTTTGATAAGATAGAATAGTCACTTAATTTTGATAAGAAATAAAAAAATAAATATCTTAAAGTGACCTTATTAAGATGTTTGTGTTATTATAATTTGTAGATTAATATAAAAATAATTTTAAAATAAATTCATAATAATATATTGAACAATAAAATAAATTTCGGGAAGAAATAATTTTAAATAAGAGAAATTATAACTAGTATGTATATAAAAGTATAAGAATGAGTAACTCTTCACTATTTTTTTATTTTAAAATAATAAAAATAGTAAGCTTTATTAAATTTTAGCAAGATAAAAATTTATTTAAACAAAAGATATTAGTTGGAATCAAATGATTAATGCTAAATAAAATAACTTAGTTTTTTATAAATTTTATTTTGATAAAAAAATTTAATATATAATAGACTCTAAAATTTTAGCAAAGAATTTATTTTATTTCATCTAAAATGATACTTTGAATTAATATAAATGATTACGAAATACTTAAATAAAACTAATATATGATAAATCTAAGTAAAATAGATAAAATTTTAATTAAAAAGAGAGATCTATCAAATATAAAAATATTTTTAATATAATAAATTAATTTTAAATACTTAAAATACATTTTTAAAATAGATCTAAGAATAAATGATTTTTTAAATAAGATAAATGAAGAAATATTTTAAGAAGTCACGAGAAATTTGTAGTAAGATGAAATAAATCTTATAAATTATCACGTGTTTTTCACAAAAAAAAATGATTGAAGTAATTTTGATATAAAAAAATTTAAACTTTGATGTCCAAAGTTTAATCTACCCAAAAGTAAAAAAATGAGATAATAAATAGATGTTGAAAATAGTATGAATAATTAAAAAAATAAACTCAAATAATTTGAAAAGATCTGCTTAGTTGAAGATGTTGAAATTTTCAAATTAAAGATTTGATCTTACAATATTTAGAGAACGTTTGGAAAGAAAATCTAAGAAATTTTCTCTTAGATTTGCTGGAAATATTTTGAATTTAATTGAGAAACCCTTTCATTAAGAGAATAAGAGTTATTTATAAGCAAGAATGTCATTTTGAATTATATTAAAATATATATATTATTTTAACATCATTTTATTATATAATAATATAATATTTAATAAAAATATGATTTATATTAAATAAATATTAAATTCAAATAGTCAAAAAATAATTAGTCACATGAGCAAATAAAAAATAATCAAATATGATTCTTAATATATTCAAATTATGCAGCATTAATTCATTATTAAAATTAATTAATGTTTAAAAAATTATAATAAATTTAATTTTAATCAAATATGGGACATATAACTTATGAAATTAAAGAAAAAAAAAGCTAAAGAATCTATTGGAGATGAAATCAGATCTAAATTTTTTTATTATAAAATGACTTTAATTAAAATGCTAAATTACATATATTTTTATTAATTTTGAAATATGATATTTAAAAATTTATGATATAATTTAGATATAATCGTAGATATTTTAGTTATCATAGAACTTTTAAATTAAATTAAAATATTTTATTATATTAAGTATATAAATTAGTTATATCAAATAGTCATAATTAATTATTATTTATTATTTTGCTAATTTAAATGTTATATATATGACGTATATAATTAAATGATAATTAGATAAAGATTATTTATTTATATAAATTAATCTCATTATTATTATTTAAAATAAATAAAAATAATATATTAAGTTATGAACAAATTAATTCATATTAATGAACTCATATGAATTTCTAAGATAATTCTAAATACATATAATTTAAAATATTCTGCCTTATATTTTAAAGTATTTATTTTGATCTATCTTTCATTTTTTTTTCATAATTGTAATTGAATCAAACATATTCTGAGTTGTATTGGATATATAATTAATAATTTTTTGTAATTTCAAAATCAATATATTTGAAATATTTTAAATATATATTAGAATATTCAAGCATATATTTGTTATCATCAAGATTAGATTAAAAGCCTAATTATCTTGATTTGTTATCCCTTACTTCATCATTTATTTACTTGCATGATTATTTTTATTGCTTAGTTAATTATTTATAAGTTAGTTTAGGGCTTGTTTATTTGGGGTCAATTTTATTTTATTTTAATTTTAAAAATATATTAGTTTTATATTATCTTGTTAATTTTTTTCTTCTTTTTTTAATCCCTTATTCCATAACTATAAAGAAGATGATTTTGTTATATTTAATATAAATTTTCTCCCATTTATATTTATTAATATTTATTAAAATTATATTTTCTAATAATTTAAGTATTATTTTTTTATATTTTATATGTGTGAATAGGAGTGTGCATTTGATTTGTTTGAATGGTTTGGATGATGAATTTTAAAAACTAATTGGTTTTGAATTTTCAAAAAATTAGATGAAATCGATCAAACAGAATAGGAAATCAAACAAATCAAATAACAATTTAGTTCGATTAATTTATATTCATTATATATATTTTTTAATAATGAACAACTAATAATCAAAATTATATATATATATATATATATATATATATATATATATATATATATATATATATATATATATATAAGAAAAATAATTAATTATTTTTATGTATTAAAAATATTTTAATTTTTATGATTAGTGAAAAAAAATATCAAATAATGAATAAATTAAGTTTATTTAATTTCATCTGAAATTTTATTTAACAAATTGATCCAAAAATCAAAAATCTAAATTAAATTTTATAGTGAAAAAATTAGGGTTTTGAATTTAATCTTTTCCTACTCCTTGCTCTTTAAATAAATGTAAAATAATTTAATAATAATCTTTTTAATTTATTATACTATTTAATAATTTCATTGTTAAAAAAAATAAAGAAAGAAAAAATTTTCTTAGGCAAAAGCTCCGCCCGCTCAACCGATTATTACCTCTACCGCAAATTCACTGAACGGATGTTGAAAGTCTCAACCTCCACCTCCTAATTCCTTCCACAAGTCACATTCTAGAACATTTCCGCCTGCAAAAAGCTCTATAAATTTCTCCATCAAAGCTGACCAGGACCAGCCAGATCCCTCCTCTCCTCCAAAGTTCTCTTCTTTGATCTCAGCCTTCGAGACCTACGCTGCAAATCAGGTTTAAAAATGGCGAGAGCCCTTTTGCGGTTCGCTACGGAGGTGGCGCTGCCGCAGCTGATCCGTGACAGGAAGCAGAAGAAGCCGCCGGCGAGAAGGCTGGAGACCATCGCGGAGGAAGAAATGGACGCCGTCGAGTCTTTCTCCTCCTCTTCCTCTGGTGAGAAATCGGCTTCGGGTAACTGGCTGAAGAACAAAAGGTTAGGGGAACTGCCATCGTAAGCGAAGGAGAGGACGACATATCGATCGAGTAATTGTTGATTGAGATCGAGCGCAGAGAGGAAGAACCTGTCACTGACCCGACCTGCCCGTGCTCCGGCGGTAGGGAGACGAGTGGCGACCGATGTGAGAGAGCTAGCTACATAGTTCTGTTTTCGTCTTCTTTGGTGGTGTTGACTTGAAGATGGCAAAGGATGAGATTAGTCTATGGGATATTGTGCAGTTTTAATGTGTTTTCTGTAACTATTAATACTTTGTTATCAGTAAGGAAATAATCACTGATAAAAGTTTGTTATCCAAACGCCGCACTTATCAATGACCCCTTGATACTAATTAGGTCATTCAAATCTAAATATCAAGAGTCCAGAAACTAATTTTTTTTTATTTTTTTTTTATTATTATTTTTTTTATCTAAGGCTGTATATGTCAACAACAAGAAGTCTACCAATCACAATAAACATGATTTTTTTTTTTTTTGCTTATCATTTTTATTCAAACCACTTTTATATAGATTTATTTCTTAATTGCACGCACATGTAATCAATCATTTATCAATATGCCTAAGTAATGCAATATGTTAGTTAACAATTAGAATTTCATACTTATCATTGCAATTCAATAAAATACTATAAATTGAAACTTAGTAGATGGAATTTGCCAACTCTTTGAATAAATAGTCTAAAATTATAATTTTTCTTTAAATTTATGAGATTCTTAAACTATATTAATTAAAAAAGTCTAAAAAAATAAAAAAAATATAAATAATATCGATCAAAAATAAGCTTTAATCCAGCTAAAATCAAGCTCCTTTATGAGCTTGTTTATAAGCTTTAAATAATATTGTTTATGAACATAAATGAATCGAACTATAAGTTGTTCAAATTTAATAATTTAACAATCGAGTATTTATAAAAATATTCAAGTTTATTTGATTAGTTAATCAAATGATCATGAATGAATTCTAATCGAGCTGAGTTATGAATAGTTTGTCAAAGACTGGGTTCATTTTTCAGGCAAGAGAAAGGGAGAAAGATGAGATATTGGGGAGGAAATATAAAATTGAACTAAGTTTAACAAATATATTTGCCTCTGTATTAATCCTTGCCATTGGTCAGCCTCTCTCGACACTGAATGCGGGTTTAAGTGAATCCTCAATTTACTACAGTGATTTACACGAGAATATATAAATTAAATGAAAATTTAGTTCGTTAATTTATAATTATTAATATAATGTTTATACTTTTACATACCATTTTGACAGCAATAAAATTAGAATTTAATAAAAGTAATTTGGATGGTTTTCTAGAAATGTAAAAAATGAGGTATATTTTAAAATAAGTTTTTTTTTTTTTTTATTCTCTTTTGAGCATTATAGGTTTTTTGTTTAATAGGTTGTTCTTCTATTTTATTTATTAGTGTGCCAGCTTTTTGTGCAAAGAAAGACATTTAATTTCCCACATGCATATATATATATATATATATATATATATATATATATATATATATATATATATATATATATATATATATATATATATATAATATTTAATATTTACAAATACAATATTTTTATTAGGCGTAAAAAATGTATTTTATTTTAAAAATTTGTGTGCAATGTATGTATGTAATAAAAACCCCTATTTAAGAAGCAATTTTTTTAAACTAAGTATCATTAGAAGTATAATTAGGTAATTAAGTATTATTAAAAAAAAATTTAAGAATAGGTATAGTTGCCCAATTAGTGGTAGGTTCGCGTCGACTCGGCGTGGCGTGGATATCTTGGCGTTAAGTCACGAGATTAGCTGGGCATCGAATTAATTTTTTTTAAGTATGATTTGTGTGAGATGAGTAACAGCATCACGGTTTAGCTATGAAGAGAGAACCGGAATTTTTCATTATACATAGAGTTAAGTCATCAAACAAATCTTAATCCTTCAATTTTTATTCTCTAAAAAAAGTAGAGTAATAAACTACTTTAAAATAAAGAAAAAAAGTGCAATTTAAACTTGAAATGGTTATTGATCACATCAAATTGGTAATAGTTTAATGGATGACAATCATATGAAGTTAATAAATTCATTTCAGAAATGGACAAATAATAAGAAGTTTATTATGACATAACCAAATTTAACGTGTACATGACTCTCAAGTTTATAAAAAAATAGATAAATAAAATATAATGCAGAACAAAAGTATAGTCTAAATATCTAACGCCCGATGTTTTTTGCGTTCGCACCACTCATGTGTCTTGGTCGGGCGGATGAATGACATTGATATTGGCCCCTACTGCAAGATCGGCGTGCGTCTATCATCTTGTGGAAGATGGGTAGGTTCATGTAAGATATGTAGGACACGATCGGATAATTAGAAAGACATCGTGGAAGTAGATGACCCGACTAGTCATGGTGTGCGACACCTCTCAGATGTAATATGTGTCCTGATATATACGCTCATTCAGGTCTCTCATATCATTTCTACATCCACAGTAAGTGATCATCCAAGTATGGTTGAAAGATATCCAGTCATCTGATATGCTCCTCTACCACGAAAAAAAGTATGTAAAATTACCTTACATAAATATTGAATTCGTATGAATATTTATATGAGACATAAATACACTCCATGCTACGGCTTAGTAAGTGGTCGGAGGATCTCGTGGCCATTATCTGAAAGAAAAGCCAAATATGTCTTGGTGAATTTCTTTTCATCCTTCAGGCCTTGAGGCAATTCTTGCTTCTCTAGCGACAATTAATGTTTTGTAGTATCCGGTCGACATCCGCTTTATCCCATTATCGACCATTTTGAAATTAGGGTCACTTGCTTTGGGAATAAGGCTATTCGCTCTATATAGTAAATGTCTCAACCCTCTTTGATAAGAGGGACTCGTCTATATATGTCGAGCTGCGCATGTCGATAGATGTCTTTGTGATTTGAACTAAAGTGTTATCTATGAATCACGTGTATGTTTATAAAATTTCTTAAATATCTGCTATTAAATCGTTGTTTGTTACGAACATACATTCCATCTAAAATAGTTATATATATATATAAGCATAATTTGAAAGTCTGATTAACAACCATACCACCAACGAGACCTCTTCGGCAGATATGGAATACGTAGAAATTAAGCGCGCATAATGCTCCAAGCTCAAATCAAGAGGTGTAGGCAAGTCATGTTGGCCACTGTTGAGCTAGTCGACTCATAACTCTATATAGATGAAATTTAGAAGCTTCCTTTATCGTCTTTAAAGAATCGAATTAATGAGTAGTAAATCATAAATTGGGCCTCAACGAAGTATCGAAGATAAGAATTCGATAAAATATAAGCGCGTAAGTGGCAATCATTTCCATAAATGATATATGACATATAGAAAAGTTTTAATAAAACCCTATTTAAGAAATAATTGACGTGTGTCTAGGCAGAAGGACCAGGAAGACGCCGGTCCGACGAGAGCATCTCATTAGCGAATCCGACGGAGGAAAAACCGGGTTTCCCAAATTTACCTGCACGATCGCTTGATAATGGGGTCGAAATGGTTTCACCTCCTCATTCGCGAACCCTAGTTGCTCCTCGTGTTTTCTGTTTCGATAGAACGCCGGCTCGGTCACCCACGTGAGATCTCCTTTCTATCTTTACTATCTACAAATTTTATTTTATTTTATTTTTTTCATTTGAAGAGAAATGGAATTTTAGGCTATTTTCGTATATCATGGGGTAGATTTTTTTATTTGGTAGCAGTTCTGCATATTTTTCTGATTATTCTTCAGTTGTTTACTTTTTTGGGTGATCTTGATCTAGATTGAGAGGCTGTCATCTTAGTTTAAAATCTTGAATTTGAGTTGCATGTATTGTGACTTTTATGTAAAACATTTAGAAATATGTTTGCTCTTCTTCATTGTTTTTTTTTTTGGGTGCTAAGTTTCCCTAGTTATAAAGAATAGATCTTACGTAATGGTTCACGGTAGATTATTGTATTAATTATGAGCTTCAGCTAATAATATCAATCTGTGGCTGCCTTGTTCGCCTGTGGAATATGTGTGTGCGCGCGCTATTATGTTTGCGTTAAATCTCTCAATTTTCTGCGCAATGTATGTGCTTAGGAGATCAATTTTATTCGTTTTCCAACTGCTGGTCTGTAGATCTGTAATTGGCTTGATTTCTATAATGTGAAAATCTCAATTTGAGCAAAATTTATCATTTTGTTTTATTAATTATGCACACATGCAACAAACGTAATGGTTTGAACATTTATCATATGATCCATAGAAAACATCATAATACAAAAATTGCTTTTTTTTTTTTTTTTTTTTGTTGCAATTAGAGCTATCTATCAAAAGAATATTGATGCCTTTTAAGTTCATGCTTGTCTTCATAATACAGAGCTGATTAAGATCTTTTGACCTTTTGCAAACTTAGCATGCTTCTTTGAACAAGGGCTAATTGGCAAATGTTTCTTTATGCCTTTTTTCATGTGATGTGTTGAGCAGCACTATATCCTTTCTGTTGAATTTGAAACTGAAGTTCAATTGCAAGATTGATATGAAACTTCACTGTTTCTCAGTACTCTTTCAGAAGTTGTCAATCAAGTTATTCTAAATAGAAATATTATGGATCATTCTAGGGAATTTCATCTGTTATTTATCCGGTATTTTTTGGAGCTTTCAACCTTTCTTGTTGACTTAATATGGTTATCACTTAGTTTTATTCTAAAATATTTGCTTAAGATCAATTATTAGTAGACATGTTTTCCAAAATTGCTTATCAATCTTCATGAGATTTGAGAGGCTATTTCCTTATAAACATTTTTAGCCAATAACACTGAAGTTACATTTCCTATAAATCTGGATGTTTTAATAACTTATTACATCAGCAAGTACTTTGTGTTTTGTTTTAACTTAATAATTCTAGTTTTTTTGCAGTTATCTTCGTGCTTGCCTAATTGTTTACAGCCATGGGTAAAGAGAAAGTGCACATCAGCATAGTGGTCATTGGCCATGTCGACTCAGGCAAATCTACCACCACTGGGCATCTTATTTACAAGCTTGGTGGCATTGACAAGCGTGTTATTGAGAGGTTCGAGAAGGAGGCCGCTGAGATGAACAAAAGGTCCTTCAAGTATGCTTGGCTTCTCGACAAGCTCAAGGCCGAGCGTGAAAGAGGAATCACCATTGATATAGCTCTCTGGAAGTTCGAGACGATCAAGTATTACTGCACCGTTATTGATGCTCCCGGCCATCGGGACTTTATCAAGAACATGATTACTGGAACCTCGCAAGCTGATTGTGCTGTTTTGATTATTGATTCTACGACCGGAGGTTTTGAGGCTGGCATCTCTAAAGACGGTCAGACTCGAGAGCATGCTTTGCTTGCTTTTACCCTCGGTGTGAAGCAGATGATGCTGCTGCAATAAGGTGTGCATTTTGATAGGATATGCTCTCTTTTTCATATCCTTACGGCACTTTTCTTTGTGGACTCTACATTGGTTTATGAGCAGATGATAGTACATTTTTTTTCTTTATTTGGACAGATGGATGCAAACCACCCCGAAGTACTCAAAGGCCAGATATGATGAAATTGTGAAGGAGGTCTCCTCTTACCTGAAGAAGGTGGGCTACAACCCTGAGAAGATCCCATTCATGCCCATCTCAGGTTTTGAGGGTGACAATATGATTGAGAGGTCAACAAACCTGGACTGGTACAAGGGTCCTACCCTTCTTGACGCCCTTGACTTGATCCAGGAACCTAAGAGGCCCTCTGATAAGCCCCTCCGGCTTCCCCTTCAGGATGTCTACAAGATTGGTGGTATTGGCACCGTTCCTGTTGGCCGTGTTGAGACTGGAGTTCTGAAGCCTGGTATGGTGGTGACCTTCGGTCCCATTGGCCTCACCACTGAAGTCAAGTCTGTAGAGATGCACCACGAAGCTCTCCTGGAAGCCCTCCTGGCTCCCTGGCGACAATGTCGGCTTCAATGTGAAAAATGTTGCAGTGAAAGATCTGAAGCGTGGTTATGTTGCCTCAAACTCTAAGGATGATCCTGCCAAGGAAGCTGCAAACTTCACTTCCCAGGTTATCGTCATGAACCACCCTGACTCAGATCGGCAATGGCTATGCCCCTGTTCTCGACTGCCACACCTCTCACATTGCCGTCAAATTTGCCGAGATCCTCACGAAGATCGACAGACGATCCGGTAAGGAGCTCGAGAAGGAACAAGTTCCTTAAGAATGGCGATGCAGGCTTTGTGAAGATGATTCCGACCAAACCCATGGTGGTTGAGACTTTCTCAGAGTACCCTCCTCTCGGCCGTTTTGCTGTCAGGGACATGACGCAAACTGTTGCTGTAGGTGTCATTAAAAGCGTGGAGAAGAAGGATCCTACAGGTGCGAAGGTGACGAAATCTGCTGCTAAGAAGAAGTGAGCATTTCACTTAATGGTATTTATTGCATGAAGAGAATACTTAACGGTTTATTTTTTTAGTTTTTAGTCATCTGCGTCGTGGTTTCTGTTGTTTTCTTTGAGGTTGTATTGTAGTTTTCTCCGGTACTGCTGCTTGGCATCCAAATTACAGGTGGGTGCTTGATGAGCAGTGGCGGTATGATTTGGTTTTGAGGTTTAGCTGTAACAGACTTGTTCACCTAGCTTAGTTTTTTTTTTTTGGCTTCTCCACTATGATGACTTTTATATTTTATTTATCTGTTTGATTTATGGTATTTTTATAGATATTTCAATTTTAGTTGTGCCTTTTTATTTAAATTTGTTTTTTAAGCATTGAGTTGCTATTTTTATTTAATTAAGTATTTTATAAAAATTTAAAGAATAATATTATAATTTCAATTAAAAAAAAAAGAGAGAGAGAATGCTTCATTTGTGTCATTATGCGTTCAAAATGTGCATCTCTCGAGCCACTTACTTCCTCAACAATTTTTTTAATCTCAATCATTTTCTTCCACTGTGGGTTCTTTTAATTTCTTGTAGAGAATCAAGAAAGTAGCATTAAACAAAAATAAGTTTTAAGCCCATATCTTTTGCTTTGGTTATGAATGTTCTTAATAGACATTTACAAGAGGATGCTCTTGATGTATGCTTTTGTTTATGATATTCTTCTTGTTGATAACATTAGAGAAAGAGTTCAAGAAAAACTTGAATTATGGAGATCAATCTTAGAGTCTAAAGGCTTTCATTTTGAGAAGATCTAAAACCAAATACAGCCAGTGTAATGCTAGTTTAGAAGATGTAGTCGCAGAGTTGCGATAATAATTGATCATGTTATTCAAAAGATTGA
This sequence comes from Cymbidium sinense, assembly GCA_021442155.1. Lineage (NCBI taxonomy): Eukaryota > Viridiplantae > Streptophyta > Magnoliopsida > Asparagales > Orchidaceae > Cymbidium > Cymbidium sinense. Next base: position 21,249,664 of record CM038217.1, on the reverse strand, counting down.
ACATTTTAGATATCTTGAGACTATTGTTTAAAGTGATTGTGATATAGACGGGGATGTTATGAGTAGAATTAAAGTTGGGTGGTTGAAGTGAAGGAATTCATCGTGCATGTTGTGTGATAGGAAAGTACTCCTTAAACTTAAGGAAAATTTTTATAAGATGTTTTATGACACAAAATATTAATCAATAAAAGAGAAACATAAAATTAAATTAATTATTATAGAGATAAGGATGTTCATGTGGATGAGTGACTTTACACTTAGAGATAAAATGAGAACAAATATATACGTGAAAAGGTTGGAGTAGCTCAACTGGTATATAAAATTAGAGAGAGTCGCTTTAAATGGTTTGGTCAATAAATGGCCATGATCGATGGCGGTTTAGAGAGAGTAGATGTATTAAATTTTATGTTAAGAAAGATAGAGTGAAAAAAAAATATTGATTTACATGCAACTTTTTTATTCTCCCAAGACCTAAAGTTAGATATTTACTTATCCAACACTTTTCTATGCTTAAAAAGGTACATTTCACTTTTAAAAAGTAAATAAAGTGGTATTTTTGATGTGATATTGAAGATTAGAGTGTTATATATATAAAAATTGAAGTTTAGGTGTTAGATATGTAAATATGAAAGTTTGACATGATATGTACGTAAATCTCTCAAAAATATTTGATTAGGAAGTATAAAAAATAACCTTACTTTGTTAGGATTAAATGAGAATATGATACTTAATATGACATATTGAAGAAAAAAAAGATTCATGCAGCCAACCCCACATAGTGAGATAAAGACATGTTATTATTGTGTTTGTATTCTATATTTTTGACCCTAATTAGCAGCAAAATATTTATATTAATTTAGGTCTATGACTTCATTTGAATCTGTGATCATTTAAATTTAATGGTGCCTTGTTGATTTTATTATTTTATATTAGTTTAAAAATAGCAAAGAAAGCTATTAACATGAGTGCGAAAAGTGTCGAACTCCATTACTTTTTATTCTCTAATGCCATTGGAATGGTGGGGGTTCACAAATAATTAAATTTTTGTTTTTTGTTTTCATATAAATGTGTACTAAATTATTATAAATATAATCAATCACATAATTTAGATAATTAATATCATATATCTCGATTAAAAAAATTCTAATAATAGTTAAATCATGAGCTTATGAAATAATTTTTTTTTTCACATGGTTACTTTAAATTTGATTTTATTTAAACATGAATCAAATTGCAAGTAGGTCAACACAAATCAAAATTTAAAATTAGGTTTTAGATAAATTATAAGTTACAATCTTATCATCAAAAGCAAATTTAAGAGGGGTTGTACGCCTTCCAAAATTTTAAAATGTCTTTATATATTCTATTATCCCTACTTGCACAAAAATTATATTTATTAAAATATTTAATTTATAGTATCTCTATAATTTTATGATTAAGAGTTATTAATATCTATTAAAAAAAATTTATTATATTTTTAAAATACGTGCCTCTACTTCATTACTACCTATCATTATCCTATCATAATTTCACCAAACTAATATTTTACGTGAACACTGCATGCACGCATTCTTTTTTTTTTTTTTTTTTTTTTTTTTAGATATTTGGGTGAATTTAATCGAAAATATATACGCATAATATATGTGCAAGAACTTGAATCCAAGACCTCTTGATTGAAAGTTAAAGCTCTCAACCGCTAGGCTAAATTTCAACCCAAATCTTAATGATCCATCAAATCAAAGGCAGACAAAGTAAGGCACCATATGAAAATTTCATGCATTCGCCCACAGTCTCTTAGCTTAGTTGGAGCGCATGAAACTCAAACCAGCGTGTTCGATTTCCTCAGGCGGAGGTCGATGTAAAGTAAGTAGACGACGTTATTGAGTGATAAATGTGGTAGAAGTACGTGAGATTAGTAGATGATATCTTTATCATAAGATGGGTGGAGTGTTAGTTAAATGCTCATTGAAAAAAAAAATTTATACATTCTTAGCCGATAAGCAAAGCATATTAACTTTTTTGAATGGCACAGATTTTTTGATTTGTAAGCTTTTGACTGCTACAGGCTTTAATGTTATGCAGTTCTCGTAATTGGTACGACTCGTCAATAAACAAACATAAAGAACCCGGAGTTAATTGCTTTGGACTACAGCTGTTTAAAAGGACCACTTTCTTGCTTTTGCATGAAAGAACCTTAAGGACATCCCGGTGGGATATTGGGTGTTGGGTAGATACCCATTGCAAAAAAAAAAAAAAAACCTTAACGATGACAAGTTGAGGGTTCTTTACTTATTAGTTTAATTGACACGATGTGATTGCGAGCAAAAGCTTAGTAAGATTCATTGTTTATTAGTTTAATTGTTTCTAGCGATTACATGAAGGATCGGAAAAGGTGGAAAAATTTTATGAGCTGTTTGGGAACAGTTTTATTTTATATTTTATATTTTATATTTTTATTTAAATATATTTTATTTCAAAATAAAATATATTTGATAATAATTATTATTTTTAAAAATGTTTAAAACATCTAAAAAATATTTTAAATATTGTTAATAATAGTATAAAAATTTAATTTATCCCAAGCAGCCTCTTAGCAGTGCTTTTTTGTTTCATTAAGATTTTAAAAATAATAAGAGGCTATTTAAGATCATAGTTATTTTTCTTCTATTTTTATTTTATTATATATATAATTTGATTTGAAATATAATTATTTAACAGTGATAGTACTTTCTATAAATAATTGAAATTTTTAAGAATTATTTCAGTATTCTTAAAATAATGTGGTTTATTTTAAAAATATACTGAATAAATACATTTTAATATAAAATACTTAAAAGTTAAAACACAGTAAAATTGATCACAAAAAATCCCCTAAGGGTCTGTTTGGGATCAACTTCATTTATGTTATTTTATATATTTTATATATTGTTGTCTTTTTTTTAAAAAAATATTCTAAAAAATTGAAATATTTTAAAAAATTTACCACATCCAAATACATCTTATTTTAAATTAAAATATAAATAAAATAAAATAAATATAAAAAATAAAAAATAAAAGTCATCCCAAACGGCTCCTAAAAAATTCAAATTCAAATTTTTTTTTTTCAAGGACAGGTATATTTCATTCAAAATAAATAATGTGAAACTGGCACAAAATGAGATAAATTGCGCCAGTCTATAGGTTGATTCAAATCAGCATGAAGTTAGATAAGTTAAGCTCGTGTTATGTGAAAGCTAATCAGCTCATTCACAATTTAATGGCCAAATAACCATCCAGCAAATCAAGCTATCATTAAACTTATGAAGATGGATAAACTATTTTAGACGTATTTTTCATGAAAGACAGTAAATCTAAGAATTTTAAACCTCATTCTTAAACATTTTTTATCAAAATATTTTGATACAATGTTTACCCAAAAAAAAAAAAAACAATAGCAACCGACTAAACCAAGAAAACCAGCTAGCTATTAACACATGTTTTCATGGTGCTCTTCTCATGGCTCCTTTTGCCGTCCTTCTATAAACTTTTTCACAATCACTTTCACTTTAAAAAGTTTTCTTAGCGCCCACTCTTCCAGAATGGGATATACTTCCTATATAAATACCCTTCCATAGCTACAATAGTCCCTCCATGTCTCTTGCCACTCATATAAGTCTCTTCCATTTCTGCGTGACAAAATCACAATCCCTTTCTTCAGTCAGATCAGAAGTTCTGGTAACCAAACAGACCTCAGCATTTGCTTCTTGATTGAAGGGTCTTCTCATTCTTTGTTTCCTTGTTTACCATAAAGCCTTAGTTTTAAGCAAGTTTAATGGCGGAGAATTTCAATTCTCAACTGATGAGTCCTCTTCCTTCCTCCATTCCTTGCTGGGTCCTGTCAAATCCCCGCGCTTCTAAGATGAAGGGCAAGGCTTCGACGATCTTGAAGCAGACGTTCTCCTTCGTAGCGACCATGGTTAAGGCAAAGTCCCTGATAGCCAAGAGCAAAAGCAGTGCCGTTAAGGTTAGGCTCCTCATTTTCGGGCTCCTGCGCAACAAGAAGGTTTTGATGAGCGCAATAAGCCATAAGATGCATGCGATTATGGGTCAGGAGAAAGGAAAAAATACCCAGAATGAAGAGGACTACAGCAAGGCCATTGTGCTGTACAATAATGCCGTGGAGTCGCCTTCAAACACCAGTCACTTGGTGGAGCGTGATGAAGTGGAAGAAGATGAAGATGATGACTATCCAGACCTTCGTCACTCGCTTTTCGACTTGGAAGACGATGATGATGATGTTGATGATGAGCTGGTGAATGGCACTGGATCTGTCATAGATCTTGTCAGGAATTCTAGGGAGGATGGCACGGAGTTCAAGCTTGAAGATGAGATTGACCATGTTGCTGATTTGTTCATCAGAAGGTTTCACAGACAGATGAAGATACAGAAGCAGGAGTCATTTAAGAGGTACAGGGAGATGTTGGCAAGAGGCGTCTGAGAATAGACTCTTGACTTCCATCATTTGAGAACTCATTTTGCATTTGATCTAATTCAAATGATCAACGGCATAGTACTGCTACGAATGCTTGTAGATCTAACATGACATTCATCATCATTGCCATCATCATTATCATCACTTAGCTATCTCCAGACATTTATTTCCTTCGATATTTTACCAAATTCACAGGGAGCAACAAGCTGTAGATTGTTTCATTCATCATGCAAATAAAATAAAATAAAATAAAATAAAAATCATAAAATGATAGAATAAGAATGTCATGATCATGTGACAGTTATTCTAGAGTGATGCATGATGGACTGTCAGTGTATGTTCCCATCAGCATAAGTGGTATCATGTATGTATTTTTCACAAGTTCTATTATTTTTCCCCTTCACAAATTGTGTAATCTTTTGTTATTTCAATGCAATAATCTATGCAGTTCTTATATTAACAAGCATTAAATTTCTTTTGAGGCGTGCTTTATGGATTACACTATCTGTGATGGCTGAGTTCCATAATAGTAATAACGAATAAAAGAGATAAAAACAGAGTTTTGATGACAATAAAGCACATCTACGTGTGACATGATGAAGGATATTATTATGCTTACTCAGAAAGAAATGAACTTCATTTCCATAGCGTTGTGTTTGTTTTAAAATATAAAGCTCGGACCCAAAGTTGAAAACCACCTCTATGTAAAATGAAACAACCGGTGAGAAGCAGAAGATCTTTAATTGTTTATGTAAGAAATCTATAGATTATTTGAAAAACAAATCTTTTCTTACATTTGTATGTTTTGGAGAGAAAAATATTCATTTTACCAGCAAATCCACAAATATCCATTATAGCTATGTAGCAAGTAACAATCAAAACATAACTTGGATAAAACTATGTTGAGTGGAGGCACTGAAAGCATAAAGAAAGAGTTTTGTACAAGAAATTTCTACCTAGACCATCAAAAACATGAGATCTTGAGTCCCTGACAATCCTATGCAGAGAGAAAGGCATAGCTTAATAAGCTCAGCTTTAAAGAAAGAACAACAGCATAAACATGTTGAAGCATGATTCCAGGATTTGGTTTACCAAATATGCAAAAGCTTGCAATTATCCAGGAGTAATTGGGATGGAGTAATAAGACCACAGTAAATCTTTCAGAACTCATCTCCGATCTACACCTTCAAGCTTCTTGACCAAAGCAGCGACCTTTAATCCTTCGTAAAGTCACTCTTCTGAATCATGGAAACCTTTCAACCTGTTCAATTGCTGGTTTGTGCTTGTGCTCCATTGCCGGATCGGACTTTTCATGCCAATCCTTGAACCGGCTAAAAGGTGATCTCTTAGCTCCGTTACAGAAATGTACCTCTCAGCATCGTCATCCATATTAGCATTGCTCCTAGAGAGCCTTCCTTGCAGCCAATCTCGAGAAAAAACATGAGAACTCTTTCTGGAGCTTTCTATTTTCTCTTCCCCAATGCTCTTCGAAGCCTTAATGCTATTTTCACTTCCCACATTATTTTCTTCAAAATTTCTTCCACAATCAGCAGAACCAGTAGCATAACTCCAATTAAAACTTCGGCTTTTGCTATCCAAGTTGAGCTCTATTGAGTGTAGATCACAGTCCTCTGAAAGTTCCCCAGTACTTTCTTCTTCTTCATCATCCTCCACCGTTTCATCAACCTTGCTTGGACAAACCGTACTTTGTTCCTCCTGAACTTCCAAATCTCCTGTAGGAGCAACATGTCCTTTTCCATCTCCACTCCCCTTTTCAGTGGTCAGGAATGCTTCAAGCTCGTTCTTTAACCGATCAATTGCAGCATTCTTCTCCTCAAATTGAAGTTTAGCCTCTGACAGTTTCATCTGCACCCTCTCCTCACGCCACTCATCCGCTAGCTGGAGCATCCTTCTTTCCTTCTCTAGATCCTCTAAGACCTTAGCCGATTCCCTTTTCAGTTCTTCCACTTCTGCCTTTTCCTCACCAATCCCATATGCCAACTCACCACAAACATGTTCTATTAACGCTTTTGATCTCCTCTCATTCGCAAGTTCATTACCTGCCTTTAGTAAAGAAGTCTTTGTTGTAGCCAGCTCCATTGCTAGCTTTTTATTCAACCTCTCCGCTCTTCTCCTTCGTTTCTTCTCGGACTCAAGTTCATTCATGATGGATTGGATGGAAGAACTGATCCTTTCTCTTTCTTGTTCTTCAAGGTTTGGATTTCAAAAGCAAGCTTCTCCTTCAGATAGTTAAGCTCATTGCATATAGATCTCTGTTCTTGAAAAAGTTTATCGCCATTCAAAATAGCCTGCTCAAGTTCAGCACGAAGAGCTGAAAAAACAGTGAAGGCCAAGTGATGCTGCTCAGCTGGTTCCCAGAAGCGGCTGAGAATTTTGAGAAGTTCTTTTGACGTTGATAGAGCATTTCTCAGATCCTTAAGATGCTCTTTGGTTAACATAATTGACTTTCTTGGTATGAAGCTTTGGGAATGCAACTCACTCTGTAATTCAAGAAGGCGTGAGGTTTTACAAGATAAAATCACCAAGGATATATATTAAGAAGAAAATTGAAATTTGGTCAGGAACAAGGGAAGAACTGAGCTTTTACATGACAAAATCAACAATAATTAAAATAAGAAGAAGAACGAGATATAAATCTTTGAAGAGTACCATTTCTTTCCAGCTGGTTCCTAACTAGATCGTAGATGCAAGAGCAAGAATGGGATAAAGTGAAGACTAAAATGTTTGAAAAGCAGGTATGTATTTTTTGCTGCCTCTAGCAAGCTTGCTCCGTCCCTCTAGTCAAATAATCTAGCTAAGAAAACTTGTACAATATTTCAAGCAACATTCTCAAACCCCAAAGCGCCACTTAGGCTCAAAATAACTCTTACTCCCTGCATACCTCGAAGAGTAAACCAAAAATATAACTTTAAGATAGTATAGCTCATCAACAACCATTCACTATTATCAAAGGCCATCAATTGTCCACTAATATAGAACATTTGAATCAAGTGATTGACAACTTGATGCAATAGCAATTTACAAATATGTTTTGTTGATCAGATGGCTTACTAACTCATGAATGCCGCAGATAAGATTAGGCCAATGGAATTGTTCACAAAGATAATGGAGTTTCTTGTGGAGTTCATCGTCACCCTCAACAATGCTAGAGTGATACATCCGTAGAAGTCCTGCTTGGTGGTGGATGATGCTTCTAGAAAATAACTTGTTACCTCATCATAAAGGCTAATCACAATTAGCATGGCGAACTAGTCCAGTGGCCAACTACTCGCCTAAGGTGCAACTTCCCAAGGACTCATCAGTGCACTCACCCTTTACTGAGGACCAAGCAAGTTAACCCATATTGAAGGCCAAGCTATTAAGAGGCAACATTAGTCATCACATCCATCGATATACATGTGTTAGTATTAGACTAGTCCATAGAGTCTGTAGCTCTTCTTTAATAATATTTATGTTGTGTAGAAGGATTTGGAGGCACATTTAGGTGTTTTTCTCCAGGATCTCTCTTTGCTAGATCTTTTCTCTAGTTAAAGACTCTAGATTTTTAGTCCTTCATGAGTTTAAACTTACTTGATCTCTAGTGCGCTTTTTACAATTAATAATATATTACATAATCACCCTCTCTCTACTCATCTATGCTTTTATCTCCCTCGTTCTCTCTCTCTCTCTCTCTCTCTCTCTCTCTCTTTTCTCTACTCTCCATTTCACCGAGCAAGACTCGTAAGGTCTAGTATCACTCACGAATAAATTAAAATCCAACATCCTCTTTAATGCGGTGAGCATAGAGTAGATACCACAAACAAGAAGCTAAACACTTTAAGGAGTGGGATAGCTAACCAAGAATAATTCAGTCAACATGGAGTAATAACCCCAGCACCCACCATGATTTGAAGGAGGTGAAAGCATATCACTCACCTGATCAAGGTGCCATAGAGCAAGTTTGTAAGGTGAATGTGGACAAGACCTAACCCTAACATCGACTCTTAGCTTAGATAATACATTGTTCCATAGTAGTGATCTAGCTCTCATTTAAGAAGCAAACCGGACATTGGTTAAAATTACTAAAGCTAGACTGCTCCAAAGTTCAAAATCCATCACCTAGAGTCTTATCGAGGTAGGTTTGACTCAACAAACCAAATCACTAACTTTGGATCAAGAACCCTATTGGTTGACTTGGATGATCAAGTATCATTTTTTCTATTACTTTCAAAGAGTCAACCATAAGATAGTTCTCAGTATAGGCATATCATCGGGAAGTAAAATTGTTGAATGTCACCTCATCATGGAATACTTTGAATAGGTCCCTAATGTGAAGGTAAAAGCTAATAAGAAGTAAAAGATGTGTGTAATTTACCAACCTCAATTTGGCACACCTAAAGGATAAGTTCTTGCTATTGAAAATTGATGTATTGGCCGACTCAATCATGAGCTTTTTAAAAACAATCTTTGGATACCATCAAATCAAGATAAGCACGGTCGACTGTGAGAAAACTATAATCCTTACTAGAGATGGCCTGTGCTGTTATATCGTGATGTCATTTGACTTGAAGAATGCTAAAGTAACCTATCAGATAATGATTACCAAGGGTTCAAATAAGGAGAAAAAAAGGAATATGGAAGCGTTATGTCATCAACTTCTTGGTGAAAAGTAATTAACTTGAGCAATACATACGACTTCAAGGAGATGTTTTCCACCCTCAAGAAGAATAACATGGGCCTTAATCACTTGAAGTGTACATTTGGTGTGAGATCAGGGAAGTACCTTAGCTACCTCCTCATATCTAAAGGTATGAAGATCAATTCAGACAATGTGAAAGCAATACTTGGCATGCTCTCACCAAAAACAACCAAGGAGGTGTTGCGACTTATTAGATGACTTGCAGGGCTGAAATGCTTCATCTCAAAAGCGGACGAGTGTTGTTCACCATTTTCCAAGATTCTCAAGAGCGCCAGGTAATTTGAGTGTACAAGCAAATATGAAGCTTCACTATAGTAGTTGGAGTCTTTACTGACCTCGTCACCATTATTAAGATCCCACAACAAGGAGAAAACTTACTCCTCTACATGGGAGCAGGTAAAGATGCAGCAATGTCTATCTTGATCTAAGAGGAAGGAAAAAATAATGGCCTATCTATTACATCGAGGAGCGAGTTGCAATATTCTATCATGGAGAAGCTAACACTTGCCATTATTGTCTTAGCTCATTAACTTCGCTATTAATTTCATGCCAACTCAATCATCACGACCAGCAGCTCAAAACTGTACTCACAAAACTTGATCATTCTAGAGATTATTCAGGTGATCTATCGAGCCAAGAAAATTCAACATAACCTACATGTGTTGAATGGCGATCAAGGCCCAATCACTTGTAGACTGCTTAGTCAATTTTAGTGTCTCTCATCTTGAAGGACTGTGAAGTCCATAATAGGCTACTTGTTGTATCTGGATGCAACCTCCGGAGAGCAACGCAAGAGAATTAATATAATTTTGAAGAGCCAAACATGGATAACAATTACTTAAACCATCAAATTCAAAGTCATTAATAATCAAATTAAGTATAAAAATCTACTCAAAAAATTGAGATTCACGTAAGGATCCGAAGCCAAGCACCTAACAGTTTGCTCAAATTTCTAGTTGATGGTGCATCAAGAGAACAATACCATAAAGTCCGTGACAAAGTACTTCAGAAATACTACATCATCAAGAAATCCATTCAATAAATCAGAATCTTGATGTAAGTTTCAAATTGAAAACTTTTATAAATAAATTAAAGACCATGCACTTGTTGATTTCAACAAATTTATTGTTGAATTGAATGTTTAAACGAGACAAGCCTAATATACCAAATGTAGTCCAATCCAAGTTCAAATGAGCTAAATTTTGATACTTCTCATATTCTTCTTTATCATATATCTTGTTAAATATTCAATAAAGATAAGGCATAAAACTTTTACTCTATGCAAAATTTCTACACTCAATAGTTTAGCATTCTCTGTGAGAAAAATCCAACCATTGCAAGCTCTACAAACACAAATTCTATGACAAATATACATAATGTCCGCAACATCCATTATAATGTGAAACCTTCATAAGCAAGTGCTCGCCAATTATCCAAATAAAAAATTAAGATTTGTCATAGGCAAAAGCCTTAACTTCTATAATATGTGACAATTGACTACTTGCAATTGGTGAATAAGAGCTACTCATCAACCCTACCTATAAATAAATACTAAATTTAATATATTTACAAATAAAATAAAGATGCAACATCAGACAAAGTATCTCATTAAGGCATGTAGCCACCATTTCACAGTAATGCAAGCAACAATTGTTGGCAAATTACCACCTTCTTCACTCGTTGCCTCACCAATGGGGCTTCCTCATCATATTGAGGTGAACTTGTCTCAATTGGAATATCAGTCGCCACATGAGGTACTTCGATAGGCATATTGCCTAACGTCTACCCTCGACAAAAAGCAACACTCAACACCTCTACCTCTCAGACGCTTTATACTTTCTTAAAAGAGACTTTCACAAATGACAATTATCAAGATTGCCAACTAATCCAGGAGAAGCAATCATACAACAAGCACACTGACCAAAGGTAGAAGCAAGAAGCAAGTCAAGTGAACTTTGCCCGATACCACAATTTATAGGGGGGCTCCTCAATCGTCATGTCACCGATCAAATATAGGTGATGGAATACATTTCCCAAGAGATGCACCTAAGACAATTAATAAGAAATTAATTTTATTTTTGGTAGCATAATAACTATTTATTCTGATTATTAATACTCTCATCCTTTTGTAAGTCGCCTCTTTAAGAAGCAAGAAAATAAAAAAACTAAATATGTCAAGGGTAAACCTCCAAATCAGCTAGCTTATCATGGAGCTTAGCCAAAGACAAGCCATGACACAATCAACTAGCTCATCCCAAATCAAGTTGCCACTTGCTCGACAACCCATGAAAAATGTCGATAGGGACCAACCTCTAGAAAGAAACTTGCCACCTCATCATGCAAACTCATCACAATTCACCTAGTAAGCTTGCCCAACCCACTCAACAGAAAGCTCCAACCAATAAACTCGTCAGCTACTCACTCAAGGTGCAACTCGATAAAGACTCATAAGTGCACTCACCCCTTAAGTCATGACAAGTTGACCCACATGAAAGACCACATCAACAAGAGGTAACATCAATCACCACATCACATCCTTATATATGTGTTTGTGTCAGAGTAGTCCACAGAGTTTGCACCTCTTCTTTATTATTTTTTGTATATAGTATATCCATTCTTATAGCCTTTTAATCTTATAAATAAAGGGCCAAGAGAAACATTTAGGGATTCTTTTTCTCTAGATTGTAAATAATTATTATGTAATTAAGGCTAAAATAATCAAAACTCAAAATCACTTTTAATTCAATTCAAGTCCAAATCAAAATGACTATATTTTAAGCCAATTTCAAGATTGGTTCATCTTTATCAAATATAATTTCACTCAATTTAAAATGTAACTCAAATTGTAAAGCTTATTTGCATGGTAAGATAATACATGTAGAATATATAATATAAGGTGTAGTTTATATATATACTTAATAGAGCATGATAGAAATGATAATGTTAAAATGTGTATAATATAATTAGAAAAAAAAATTTGAGAAATAATAATATTAGAAGCACATTTAGAGTACCATCTATAAAATATAAGGTTGTTGAAAATAGGCTTAGATAGTCGGAGTTAAAATAATGAATGATAAAAATTCACCTACTAAAAAGAAGAAAATTAAGGTTGAAGGATTAGCGAAGAGAAGGGATAGGTCTAAGATATCATAAATATAAATTGTTCATAAAGATTTGTGCATCATAAGTATAAAATCTTCTTTAATGCTCAATATAAACTAATAAAAATAATAATTCATAAGTTCTACTCTAAAAAAGTTAAGATTAGGATGATAAAAATGATGTTATAATTATGTATAAAATCAAGTAAAATCAATTGCAAGTCAACTTGAAATCAACTTCAAGATGACTCGAAATTTAATGAGTAAGCTCTATTCAAATTTGATGCCAAGTTAAGTAAGAATTTAAATTGTTAATTTTGAGTCAAATCAAACTCATTTGAATTCAACTCAACATCGGTTTAGTGCAGATAAATATTTTAAAATTTTTGACTTTCTCTTTCTCTCTCTCTCTCTCTCTCTCACACACACACACACACACACAAGCCATTCCATTCAATTATTGTCCAAGAAAAAAAAAAAGAAAAAGTTGGTTAGGGTAGAACATAAAGTCCTCTCTCTCCCATCCCTCTCTATCCAACTCCTTCTCTTCATAGAAATAATCACCCCAAGGGTTGAAAACCTAATTGTCTAGGGTAATCCAAGAACAAAATCAAAGATTGAAGTTGTCAAAATTTATGAATCTAGATGTAGGTAGCACAAACTCAAGCATAACTATATTATGGATAAGATAGTTTATGTATTATTATGTTGATTTGGAAGTCACTTAAAGACATCATGATGGACCTCTAATGACATGCTAATAAAGGCACACAACTAAAGGTGGCCAAATTCAAAGACCTATCAATGTTTAGTCAAATAACATCCTTGGGAACCAGAAAAAAGACCATCAAACTATTGATTTATTAGTAAAGAGACCTAAATTTAAATTGGTCCATTAGTAAAGAGGCCTAAATTTAACTACCTATTAAGCAATTCACACTTCTAATTATGCACTTTAGTAATACAATTGCTCCCTTTTACCAATTACTTGTTAATGGGGAGAGGAATTGTGTTTGTTACTTTCGATTAATCCGAACAAGCTATTTAAAGTATTGATTATTAATTGATTAATCAAAAGCATTTATTTTGTTCATTATTTTTAAAATACTTTTGACACTAGTTGAGTTTCACGATTTCACTTTATCATCAACTTAAGTAGCTTGAATTTGATCAAATACAAATGATGCATCATGAAAAAAATATTGAAAAACTTCAAGACCATTGAATAGTTTAAAACTAGGTTTTTAAAAGGCTCATTTATAGGGTCTTAATTTAAGAATCATTCAAAGTCTCAAAGGTTTTAATCTTTAGTTTCAACTATATTTCCATATTTAAAACAGAGCAATTTTAGGCACGTCTCAATACAATTTAACCATAAAATGCCTTGAGGCACTCAAGATGAGTTTCGTGAGGCATGGGGCTCACCATTCTTGAGGCATGGCTCAAGGCATAACTCAACACAATAATTGTGAGGTGTGCGCCTCACAATTTAGGGTTAGAAAGTTTTTATGTTTTTAGTTAAACAATTGACCCTAACCCCAATCCCACTTCTCTCCAAATCGAGAAAATCCACCCTCCACAACATATATCCCTCCAACCTTGTCACCGTCCTTTTCCCTTGATGCGCTATCATATGCCACCACCACACCGCCATTGGAGGACCTTGCCACCACCATTGCAAGAAGCACCTTTCTTCCTAGTTCCTCCACCATTTTCTCTATATAAACTTGTCGCCTAGATGAACCATAAGCATGTTTCTCTTTCCTAAGCCAATATTTTTTTGTCTTCTTGATTATTTTTTCATCATAATTGTCATTATTTTTTAAGTTTTAAGAAAATATTAGGGTTTATGAGTTTAGAGAAAAAGGAGAAGAATACAACTAAACATAGAAAAGATCTGACTATAATATATAACATGCAAGTTGATAACAAAGGGGATGAAAATACCGTGAGATTTGAGATAATTACTTTGATAAGATTGTGGTGTGACAAGAATAAAAGAACATCTAATTGACTCTTACAAGAATGTCACACCTTGTGCAAATGTTCCAAAGGAGGTGAAAAAAAATTAGTTCTTATATAAAAAAAAAGTGACAATGTCAAAGCACCTAGCACAATGGCAGTTTGATGATTGAGTTGATATAAGCTCATATTATGGCAGTGAGCATGATGCCAAGAATTCTTCATCTTAAATAGCCTAGTAGAGGTGCGAGACCTATGGATCAATATACGATAAATTTAGAGGATGACAAGGAAGAGGTCATAAGGGTAGACCATTAGATTTCACTTGAAAATATATGGTAAACTTGTAAACTTGTATGCATGAATTTTAGAATTTTTTTGAGAGCATCATTATATTCAATGTGGCGACATATCCATCTTACTTCAACATAAATCATTTGATAGGATCCTATGGTCAAAGCTTAGACCACCTTTTATGTATGAAATCAGAGCTTGGATATTGAAGGAAGAATTAATTAACATTGAAGAGAACATTGGGAGAATAGGTGAATATGGGTACAAACAAGCATTAATAACACATGTATGATGGATGGTCAAAAATTAAAAATAGAAATTTTATTAATATTTTGATGAATAATCAATATGACAATTTATTTGAAGTCCATCCATGCATCAGATCAGGTGAAAAATGCAAAATATCTTTTTAGCCTTCTTGATGGAGTGATTGAGAAGATTGGAAAGCTTTTAATTGTGCAAGTTATCACTAATAATACTAGTGCTTATAAGGCTATTTGGAATAAATTGATGGAGAAGAGTAAGCACGTATATTGGACTCAATGTGTACCACACTGTATAGATCTTATCCTTGAAAAACTTGGCGACTTATCTCAGCATAAGAATACTTTGAACAAGGCAAAAAGAAAATTAGTAAATTTATTTACAGCTAAAGTTTGATACTTGCACTAATGAGGATATTTACTATGAACGAATTCCTCAACCCGCTATTAGATTTGTCATTGTTTACCTGACTTTGCAAAGCATATTGGATGCGAGGCAACCTTTAGAGGCTATGTTCACCTCAACTCAATGGTTGAAATGTACTTGGGCTAATAAGTTCAAAGAAAGAGAAGAAGGAAGATCGTTCTAAATGAAATATTTTGAGTTAATGTGTGTTATGCCATAATAATAACGAAACCCTTAGTTGAAGTCTTAAGAATAACAAATGCAGATAAAAAAGTCATTCATAAGCTTCATTTATAATACAATGAATGAGACTAAAGAGTTGATTGCACAAAACTTAGGAGGAGAAGAATCAAGCTATAAGAAGATTTGAAAGATAATTGATGAGAATTGAGAGCTTTAGCTTCATTGTCATCTGCATGTCATTGGATAATATTTGAATTCCTAATTTCAATATGTTGAGAATAAATCAACCAACCCTAAGATAAAATTAGATTTATATCACTGCATGAAAATTCATCTAAAAGGGTAAAGGTGGATCTATAACTTGTTGTATTTAAGAACAAGGAAGGTTTCTTTGTCTTGGAACAAGCCAAAGACACACCCAAAACATTTCCTAAGTAATTTTATGTTTCTTTAGTTGAGTTCCAAACTTGATAAAATTTAGTTGATATTACCTATTTTAATTTTAATATTTTATTTTCAAAATCAATTGAATTGTGGATTCAGTTTAGTGATGACACTCAGACCTACAATAATTTGCTATTAGAGTACTTAAGCTTAAATGTTCATCATCTGGCTGTGACAAAATTGGAGTATATATAAAACTTTATACCAAATGTAGAAATCATCTAACAACCATGAAAATGAACTCCTTTATATATATTATGCCTAATACAAAGCTAAAAGATAAACATTTCAAGGAATCACTTTTAAAGATTGACAAAAATCCTTTGGTCTACAATAACGTGCCATCCAATGATGCCCATGAAATTACATTCACTAATTTATAAGAAGAAGATCTCAATGTCGATTACTTTGATGGGGATAGAAGAAAGACAACTACTAGTAGTCCAATAGAACGCAACAAAAAATTAACTAAAAAGGTATCCAAAAGTTGTAACCATCAACGATCATTATTTCATAATTATTTTTTTATTATTATGTCTTTATTAGGAAAGAGAAAGATGATAGAGAATAAAGGTGAAGAGAAAGATTGGGAGAAAATTAAAACTACTAAGAATGAGGCAAGAGAAAAAGTTAGTTATTATTATGATGATTCAAATGAAGATCCTTTGAGTGATAAGAGTAGTAGAGACTTCTAAATTTGCAGAATTTAGTGTTGTTTCCTTATTATGTTATTTGCTTTGAGAGTGAGAGAAAAAGACTCATAATAATATTTTGAGTTACTATTTGTTTACCTTATATTTGCTTGACACTATGCATCATAATTCGATGTTATCGATGCTAGTATTTATTTCTTCAATTCATGCATTTCACTTTGCTCAATTTTTTTATCATAAGGTTTATGCCTCAAAACACATTGATACTTATGCCTCGCCTAACGGATATAAAACGCCTCAATACCTAAAAACATAACTTTAAATTTTGTTGTATTCATTAATAAATTTCACGCAACTTAAATAAAAGCTTAGTGATACAAAAGCATTACTCTTTTAAATAAGATTGCATGTTTAAATGAAAAAAAATTATTAAAAAGCATTATCACCCTATCTAAGCTCAAAGTAAAAGCACATGATGGTCAACTCTAGTTTTACCAATATAGCTGTTATTGACTTGCAATAGTTTAGACACACCCAAAATTAACCTACCAAATTCATGTGCTCCAAACAACATATTTTCAACATATGTTACGAGAAAATGACCAAAACCAATCAAAACTTTTTCTTCTGCCTTAAATTTTTTGCATATTTTGAAATCATCTTCAAATGAAACAAACCTTGTGATATTGCTAATTGAAGTAAATGATGTTCATGCTAGGATGCCAAGCCTTCCCTATGTGAGCAATGACAAAATGATCATCACGTTATCCAAATGGAAATGTTCGTCAAATCTAAATCTGTATTCTCCAATAATACTTGATGGAATACTTAGTAGAGCATAGCAGAAAATAAAAGCAAGAATTATGAAAACTACTAAGGATTCATACCTCAACTAGACTACCACTACTTAAACAATCTAAGGCTCTGTTACTAAGCCCTCCATGCCCTAATTTCTTGAGATCACCCTCCTGTGGCAACTGGACCTAGATTCTTCAGACCTCTGCATTAAAACAACCAGATAAAATTAAGTACAAAAATGCTCACAACTGATACTTTAATACGCTGGAAATATAGCTTTGCAATAAACTTAATAATCATATGCTCACCACCAAAACAGGACTGTGATCTTTATGAGATGAGCGTTGAGGTGGAGAAATTACCTCAATGGACCTCCTCAATTTGTAATCCCCACTTTTCCCCATCTTAGCACTTTTCCCCTGCAATTTCTCAAATTCAAGTGGTGAGGAATTTCTATTCATTTCCCATAAGGCATTAGCAAGCTTCCGAGCTGAGACAGGAGCTTGAGTTCCACTACAACCATATTTGGAAATTCGGTATGACGATGAGTCTGAAATCCATCCCAAAGAAGATGGTGATCTACCATTCATCCTCCACATAGGAACAGGTGTGGTAGATGCACATTTCTAATTAGAATTGCCCTCTTAAACCATTACTCTGCATCCAAAGATGATGAAGAGGAAGAGGAACCCTCTTTCGGATCTTGCAGTCTCCTTTGATGAAACCTTCACAACTTTGATTATACCTTGGCATTTTGAAAGTTGATTTCGAAACCGCAATCTTCGTGTTAGGTTAGGGCTAAGGGGAAAAAGGTCCTTGATTTGAGGCTTCGATCCTATTTCCCTATAAGAAATAGGTTGCCAAAAGAAACGATAGAAGAAGAACAGGAAAGTCTAAAGTGATCTTACCGACCCACCCATCTGAATTATTAAAACATTCCCTGGAAGAACAAACCAATAATGGTATCTCAAAGTTTGACTTCTGATTGCAAATCTTTTACTTTATAAGGGAACGATCACTACATAGAATCACGTAACTGCAATTTAGGCGATGGAAGTGGCTGTCATTCGAAAGACCAAACTAAAGAAGAAAATGATAGCCGCGTGACCAAACCTGACGATCGCTGCTCGTATTTTAGCCTCTAAATGATCCCGAAATTTTGCATTGAATTCGGCTACCACGAAGACCCTTGTCTTAATCAAATTCATGGAAGGATAAAAAAACGTAATCGAATACTTTTCAACAAAAAAATAAAGCTTGACTACTTACAACCCTACTGTGCAACAGTATAAAAATCAATATGCAAAACCTCGTAATCGCATTAATGGAAAAGAAGAGATTGTGAAGCAAATCCAAAACTGTAGACCTCTTTGTGGTGGTCGAAATCGAAAGAGACCTAGGATATAACAGTGCAAACCCTAAAGAACCATCCCCTGGATACTAAGAGCTCCTGGTTCTCTCTCTCTCTCTCTCTCCCCGTCTTTCTTCACTCTCTGAAATCTAAAAACGAGGTTTGAGCGGTCACCTTAAAAAAATTTTTTTTACAAAACAACCACTCAATTTACACATATTTATAAAGATTCTTTCTAATTTTTAACTATATATATATATATATATATATATATATATATATATATATATATATATATATATATATGATATGATTCAATTATTTAAAATTTTTATAAAAAAAATAAAAAATACGAGTTAAATTTTTATTATAAAATTTTAATATTTAAATATCAATTAAAAAAATTAAATTAATTAAATTGTAAATGGGTTTACAGAGCTTAAATTACTATCATTATCAGTATTATATTGTCTTAAATCTTTCATTATTTTTCGTTTCGCTTTTTTATATTTTAACCTCAGATCTCATCATTAATTCTTTGATAAAAAAAAGAGTTGATTATAAACATTTTTTATAATTAATATCACATATACTTCCTCCATAAATGTTAAAATTATATTTACCTTTATGCCTAAATCTCAATATTAGCAGATTTGAGTTCAATGCATTATTTGATAATAAGAAAATAAATATAAAAATTGTGTGGTGCATATGTAAATACAATAGAAATAACATTAAACATAATTAAATGTATACCACACACTTGATATCTACTCTAGTTAGATGATAAACACAATAATACATAATTTTGCATTTTAATTAAATAGAATATATAGATATACAATTATACAATTTTAATTACATTAAAAATTAAGTATGTTATATGCATGTCTTAATTTCTTTCAAGTTAGAGGGTTGCATATATGAGATTTAAAAAAAATATTCTATCTTAAAAACTTCATTTAAATTTGACTGAGAAATTAGATTTTGGAATTGACTAATTGGCTTTAACTTGGATTATTATTAGGTCAAATTTAAGTTGCCTTGAACAATCTAAAATTATTCCAAATATAATTCAATTATTATTCAAATTTAAATTATACTTGATAATATGTTAATTGAATTAAACAAGTTATATTCAATTTAATTAAATTATATTGATTAAAAAAATATATAATTCATCTAATAAATAACTAAATAATTAAAATTTAGATCAAAAAATTTTCTCCTATAATAAATAAAAAAAATTTATATATATATCACATAATTATATATATATATATATATATATATATATATATATATATATAATATTTAAAATTAGATATTTATTTATATAATATTTTTTTAAAATCATAGCATATATAAAAATCTTCTAAACAAATGTTATTTAAATAAATTAAATATAATAAGTAGATTCAATTTTAGATCTGACCTAACTTAAACCTGTTGATATGACATTCCTAAACACAGCGATGTGCGCGCTGCCATCCAATCATCAGAAGCCATTTTCTTCCCACTGATCCTTATAGCTCGCAGAGGACAAAGAGACTTGGCTCGGTAGATTTGCTGGTGGCACAATAATGCTGTTATCAAGAACGTGTTCGTGCTAATTTAAGCCGAAACATTCCCTATCGGCCAACCCAACCTGTCTCCCCCCAGCAAGAAAAGAAAGAAAAGACATCAATGATAAGACAGGTGTTGTGGATTTTTTTAAAAAAAAAATTAAAAATGAGTATCCACTCAACACTCTATCTTATAAGTATTCTCGTTATTGTCTCTGCCATTCATCACCCACATTGATCACTTACCACATTACGATGGTATGCCTCGAGAGAAATAACTCGTGAGGGCAAACCTACCTTAATGGAATGGGCAAATGCCCACTCAAATTTTTTACTCTTTAAAAAATTAGTTTTTTATGTTTACTATCATCAATTTATATTTTATGCATTCAACCACTTCTAAAAAAAAAAAATTTAACCCATTATTTTTAAATACCTAATTAATCAATTAAAATTAAAATATATAAGTTTAATAATCTTCCTCACTTTTTTATTTTTCTTACAAATTTAATGATATTATTTTACTAATTATTTATATTTTTTCTAAAATTATTAATTTTATAAATTATATATATTTTTAATTATTATATTATTTAAAAATTTTGCCCACCATAAAATAAAGAGTTATGCCCTGATCTGAGGGTTTTCATGCACCTCCAGCTAGAGACGGTGGGTAGGATTAGCTTTTATAAAGCAAACTTCATTCCTTGTTAGTCGCTTGTGGAGTAAAGGTTCCTTCATCTGTTCAAGGCCTGTGGGAACTGGGGTGAGGTTATGCCTCTTGTTGCGGGGGTTTAGGGTTAATAGCTAAAAATTTTGCTTTAGATATGACTTGGTGTAACTCTCATATCTAAAGCAAAAAAATATAAGGGCGCTAATCCTTGATATATTAGCTCTATTGTATATATGTTTATTGACTTCAATATGCCTGATATTAATTCATCTTAATGATTTGAATATGCTTAATAACTTGATGTAACTTAATTGAAAAAAAAAAAGTCAGCTAATTGCAGCTCAGACTTCTGCTAGTCGCCTAATTCGGCGACTAAGCATATTTGACCTAATCCCACTAACCTGACTAGCTACTATTACATACAAATTAGCTTTCCTGTCACATCGGAGTTGACGTGACAAGCTACTCGCCTACTTAATGTGCGATTATACTTATTTCTAAATTTTTTTTTAACGATACTTAATTTACTAATTATGTTTTAAACTATATTTATTTTAAAAATTTGACATTTTAACTTTGAGTTGGATTGGTTTAAATTCACATCAATCGTAATACAATAGAAAATTAGGATGATGTGACGATACAATGTACCCCTCAAATTCTTCAAATAATTTTTTCGATTGCAGTAGAAGAGGGCAAAGCCAACTATCCATTGCAATAGAAGAGATTAAATAGTTCAACAATTCCAAAACTGTTTGGCTATCAACTAAAAGAAGATGAAAAGCAAGATATGAAGTAGAAAGGCTCAGGCAATACAAAAATAATCATTGGCGCCATCAAAGTGCAGCTACAAGAGCAAAACATGAACACCAAGCCCAGAGAACTGCACAATCAAGCAAAGGGATGAATTCAGCAATTCAAAAGATGTTAATTGCAAGAGATCAGCAGCCATAAAACTTCTACTATGTAATTTGTAGCGATAGAGAAAGCCTGGAGAGTACTAGGAACAGCAGCATAGACTTGGAGAGCAGCGAAGCCAGGTAGCTTAGGAGGACCAATGTTGCAGCTCATATAATAAAGATCATCATTGCCCTCGAATGTTAGTTTTCATAATGGAATTTGATAAAGAAGAAATTTTTAAATAAGTATAATTTAAAATATAATTAGTAATTTAAGTATCTTAAAAAAAAAAATTTAATATATAGATGCCTGCTTATCGGCGACTTACTCCTACGAAAGTCACCAATAAACACGCCGAATATGTAACTACCGTTTAAATTAATATATTTGCCCGCTTAACTGGACGAATTTCACGTATGAGATAAATCGCTAAACGTAATTATACCTATATTTAAATTTTATTTTAAGATACTTATATTACTAATTATATTTCAAATCATACTTATTTTAAAAATTTCTTCTTTGATAAAATAGGATTGACCAGCTCACAAGATAGATAAAATCTGTTGGTTATAGGAGTCCAACTGTCATCCAATATAAAAAATGATTGATGTAAGAGGTCGAGAGAATAACACCGGTGATTTTCAACTCATCAGTGTTATTCTCTTGATCTTTTATAGCAATCAGACTATTAATTATATAGTGATTTTTTGTGTGATGAGACATTAATAAAAGAAAAATAAATAAATAAAAGATATGGATGTGGCTAAATAGATGAACACCTTCATAAGTGTTGCACAATAAAAATATATTTATATTCTTTTGATTTTCAAATAGCCCTCATATAACCCTTTCATGTATTTATTTTCATGTGATAACGTTATTTTCTTCTTATTGAGTATTTGAATTATTATTGCCACTATAGAAAATGAGACAATAAATGTTTATTTATGAAGACATGCAGTCACCATCTTGCATGAAATATAGTCACACTGCATATTTAATACTATCATATACTCTTAATTTTGTTTATCTCAATAAGGATAAACAACACATTTTGAATTATTTTGGACAACTATGGATATGAAAGTGTAATGAGGTAGATTTCTCTTAAAAGATATATAATGATCTTGATGTAGCTTCTTAAAAGATTTTCTCTTAACAGGTTAATTGTGGATTTCATATAGATGAATTTGTCAAATGATATAAGGAATAGAGAAAAATGTGCATTTCTTGAGAGATATAAGAGCTAGAAATAAATGAATTGTGTTTTATACTTGAAGGCATAGGTATAGTACCCACTGCCCATTAATCCGTCATATTAAAATTCATAAATTCTATGTTGATATTTGTAAGATTGAGGAGATTTCGAATTCAAAACCCTCATCCTTCTAACCCTTATGCTCTGCTGCTGCTTTAAAAAGAGAGGGAGACCTAGCGAAGGTAACCCGTGCTTTTCCTCGAAAGATAAACATATTATCTTATAAGGAATTCAATTATTTAATAAGGACTCCTGAGATTGACGAGCCTTCAATATACCTGAGATTTTTTCCGTGAACTATATGGAGAAGTAGAATAAGATTTATTTTAATGCAGAGTTCATAGTTCCTTTTAAGGGCAAGTCCTTATAATTAATTATATCTTAGAAGATAAAGAATTTCCTTAAAAAATACTCTTGATTAAAGAATTGACTTTCATCTCTATAGATTTTAAAGCTTGTCTTAAAAGGATGGTCTGTTTGGAAATTCAAAAGGAAACGCTCTAAGGAGAAAGAGTTCTTTTGGGTTTTATATTTTTTGAGATTGAATTTATTAGAGTTGTGAGTTTGACATTTTATTAGAAATTTAAGACTTAGATTCTAATAGCACAAGACTGTAGAAATACCTAGTAGTTGAAGACTTATTCCAACAAGATGCTTTAGAACTTAAGTCTATAAGTGCTTTTGACATAAGTCAGAGGCTCGACTTATTCTAAGTTTTGGGAATTATCGATTCATTTTCTTACTTAAGAAAATGAGACTATCCCTGACTCAACTAAACTTATTTCCCACCTAAAAGGGTTGTTAGCTAACATCACCAAAGCGATTCAAAATCATGATTCCAATCTTATGCATGCAAGATGGTTGTGTTGTTATGTTTAGGGATGAAAGCTAAGAGCCAAAATTCACTCCCTAACTTTAACATAATGACTGATATGTTATGTAACTAGTTAATGCAACAAATTTCTTATTTTATGTATTTTGACTCATAATTTATTTTAAAGGCCTTGGATATGCAATTCATGCCTAAGATGAGATGTAATTAAAAAATGATTATAGGAGAAGGCACATTTTCCCCGGAAGGGTGATCATCCTCACAGATCAAATACCCCCTTATGTGCAATGGGTAAAACACCCAATTCAAGAAGTATGAATGATATGCTCATATGGTTCACAAAATTTTGTTGCTTCTAGTTGGTTTAAAGTTATGCCTAGGGCTTTAATTGAATCTCATTGTGAGTTTTTATTTTGTGTTTGTTTTTTTTTTAAATTTTAATAGGGTAAAAAAAATAGTTTTTCTAAGAGCTTGACGCATCCAATGTTCATCACATAACACAACAATCACAGAAAGAAACCTATAAAAAGTATGTAGTTCTATTGCACACCCCAAAATAAATTAAACCAAAGTTAAATTAATAAAATAGACTGGTGTGGCCGGGTACTGCTATACACTCCGAAAAAAAGGCAGTCGAGCTTTGCCTTTATACAACCCATCCTATAGCTAAAAGTTTAATCTATTGGGTTTTCATTAACTTTAGGATTTTTTCCTTCTTCAAGGACCCTCTTAGGCTTCACTAGGGTCCATCAAATAGGTACAATCAGCACCTGTTAATCTTAAATCTCATATATCCTAATATAATTCTAGGCTCAAATTATATTTTAAAATTCTTAAATAAAATCCTAAGCACTGCAAAATAGATGTCAGGGAAAACATACACCACACCGATAGTTTAAATTTTAAACAAATGGGCTTAACATCAATGATTGTCAAGCCCACCTATCTTATTAAGCTATGCTTAAGGACTTAAGTAACAACTGTAAGAAAATAATATTTATTTTATATTTATTACAACGATCCCTTTTAAGCATAGCCCCTCGTAGAAAACATTGTTAGCCTAAAAAGAATGCTCTAACATCCAGACTAGTAAGTAAACAATCCTAGCTATCCAGTCTAAAATATTATACCACAAAAAAATATCACATTATATCAAATCATCACAGATTATTGGCCTAACTTAAGTCTAGGGTTGGTGACTGCACTAGGTCTTATTTTAGTTTAAGTTTTAATTTAAATTTAGAATTTGTTTAAATTTATCTTTGGATGGTTTCAATTTAATTGATTTATGATTTAATTCTAATTTTATATTTATTTTTGTGTTAAAGTTGAATTTAAGTTTTAGAGAATGAAAAATAAACTAAATTCTACTTAGGGCAAATCCCATCTTATCTAACATCCTAATCCTAATAGAATGAAATCTTCATCATGAAGTGAAAATCTATTCTATGGGTGAAACTAAGAACCTATGTATCTTCATTAACCCATTTGAATTTATTAGAATGAGTTAATTGAATTAGATTTGATTTGATTAAGATTTAGTTTGAATTTAGAAGTTTGAGTTTCTTTAACTTCATATATTTTGATTGTTTATATAGATTTTGAATTTATTGGGCTTTAGTTTGGTTTAGTTCAATTTTATAATCCAATTAATGTTTAATTTACTTCTTTGAATTGATGTTCAATTTCTTTCTTCAAGTTTTATTTTAAAGATTTAGTTTTATATGATTTGTGTTTATTAGATCATTACAATATAATTTAAATTTAATGATTTCATCTTTTCATTTAAATTTGGTTTGGTTTATTTAAGATTTTTAGTTTAATTAACTTCTAATTAGGGTTCAAAGCAATTTTTTATTTGGATTCTAATTAGGAGTTTGATCATTTGGTTTATTGAACTTGGTTATTTTAATTTGATGATTGTTTGGCTTGATTCGATCTTTTTGAATTTAACATAATTGATTTGATTTATTTAAGTTTTATTTCTTATTAGTTTGTTTAGATTAAGCAAATCAAATGTTTACATTGATTTCAATTAAACTTGATCGTTTTGTATTTAGAGTTTTATTTAATTCAATTTGTTTAGAATTGAATTTCTTTGATATATATATATTTGATTTGATCATTAAACTTATATATATATATATATATATATATATATATATATATATATATATATATATATTAGATCCATTATATATTGAATTGATTAAAGTTTACTTTAATTTCATTTGATTTGATTTCATTAATTTGATTTGCATGATTGATCAAATGTTTATGTTTAATTTGTTTAAATGAATTGTTTTAGAAATTTTTTTAATTTGATTTGATTTGATCAAGTGATTACTTTGATTAAGGTTTAAAGTGTGTTTAGCTTATTATATATTTATATTAAATAATTAAGATTTAATGGTTAAAGAGCACTTAAATAAGTTAGCTTGGCTATATGCTTAGATTTGATAAATGATCATTAAATCTCTTTAATTAAATTCTTAGTTCATTTGAAACTTAATAAGTGAAAAGCCTTTGATTTATTAGATATTTGATTTGATTAGTCAATATCCTAAGTTATTCATTTAATTGAGATTGGATTAATAATCAATCAAATTTGGTTTCTAATTAAATGATTAACTTATTTAAACAACTAAATTTAGTTGGACAATGAATATTAAGTTCAATTGAAGATTACTTGAGTGTTTTGAGTAAAGATTAATTATTTTACTTTTGATTAAATTAATAAAAGTTTAATTATGGGATGATTATGGTCTTTTATCAAATTGACTAAAGTTTGGTTAATTAGTTGTTGAAACATTTAATTTGGTTTTGTATGTTTAGATTAATGATGTTCATAATGTTTTGATAATTTAGGTTTGTTTAGTTAAATTTTAATATTTAATTGAGTTTCATATAATTAATTTAATTAAGCTCAAGTTTATATTAAGTTTAATTTTAATTTAATTTCAATTGAAGATTATATAATATTTACTTGATTTAATCTACTGTTTGGTTAATAAGAGCTTAAGTATTATTTAATTCATGATTTTGGTTTGACATTTAATTTGTTGGAATTTAGCTTTAATCCATTCAATTAATATTGATTTTAATTTATTGAATCCTAATTAAAAATGATTCTTTTAGGTTTATCAAGTTTGAGAAGATTACAATATTTTCTTAAGGGCCTTTGATTTTAATTGAAGTGGTGTAAACTATTTTGATATTAATTGAAAAATCGAGAATCGTCCACCATTGGATGTTGATTTTCGATGATTTTCTCGATGATTTGAGCAACAATAGTGTGGGATTTTAATTTTAAATCGATCAAGATTTATTTGCAAATGATTTATATGGTTTGATCCCAGTGGGGATCAGATTCTCTTCACAAAGTACCAAACTAGGCAAGCTAAGGGTTGGGATTGAAGCATACCTTGCCAGAGCCTATTTTGGCGTTGATGCTTCGAACACCTTCGTTGGATTGAAAAGAACTTCCCATAAAGAATAATTGAGTTGCCTCCCTCTAGATAGGTGTGGAGACCAAGGCTCCACCCTTTGCCATCACTTGGTCGCTTCTCCGCTCACGCGGTGAGACTTTGGGTAAGGGTCAATCGAGCTCACCATCACCTGGGAACGGTAGGGATGGCCAATTGATGGGGAGGATCACCTTCCCTGATTCTCTATTTGGATGCTTCCATTGTCGTAGGCTATGGTCGGATTTCGACTTGCCAGTTGCGAGGAGCTCAGGTAATGATTCGACTCATCCTCTCTTTGCTCCTTGAGTGTGATGGTGAAATTAGAATAGAGAGAGAAGCTCTCTCTCCCTCTCCTCTCACTTGGCCGAGAACTTTGGCCATGGGAATGGCCAGAATTCGGCCACCGTTGGTGAGAGATTCAGGAGTGGGTTCGACTCATCTCCTCTCGCTCTCTAGATGAAGTGGTAATGGATGGATTGGCTAAAAGAGCTTCCCCACACCTTTTTTTCTTCCTTGACTGAGAGCCATTTTTTATTGTCTAATTTTTGTTTTTTGGCCAAAGTCCAATATGGCTACCATGGTTGATTGTCTCCTTTGGATTCTTGCTAAGAGAGGTGGTTAGTTAATTGGGATTGGTTCTAGTAAAGTTGATTGAGGGATGAGAAGGAGAGAAGCTTATTTGACTTCATAAGCATGGGAATTAGCTTCTTCTTCTCTCATGACTACATCTCACATCCAATAGCTACCTCACCATTTCTTTAGATTGATTTCATGTGCTAAATTAATGTCAAAGTGAGCTTAATTAATGTCAAAGTGAGCTTAAAGTCAGAGTTAAACTCACTTGGGTTAGGTTGGGGTTGAATGTTTTAAGTTTGATTCATTTAAAATTATTTTGCTTTTAGCTTAGGTTCATTCATTCCATTTGATTGATTGAATTTATATTTAGGTTTCAATTGTTTGTTAATTGTTCATCAAGTATTTTATAGATTAATTGATTCATTTTAAGTTTAAATTTGATGTGATTTAAGTTAGGTTTGACCCTTTTGACTTAAATGCCTCAAATTGGATTTCGTAGCCTCAATGGCTAATTTATGATTTATATTTAAGTTGAATTGTATTTAATTGAACATTTTTCATGGTTGTGATCAAACCATTTAATTTATAATTTTATTTTAACCCAAATCAGCCCATTTTGATCCAAATGGGTTAAGTTGGGTTTAATTAAGTCAAACAACAAATTTGACTCAATCAAGGTATGTTAAGCTCCAATCATATTTTAATGCTTGAGTGTTGATTTAAATTTAGACCCACTTTGACCCAAATTGAGCTTAATGGACTACTTTAAATTTACTTAGGCTAAATGATCAAATTGATCAAATTAAACCCAAATGATTGTTAAATTATATTCATTTTAAATAATTTTGGATATTTGATTTGAATTAATTCCAATTTATTTCAAATTTTAGTTCAATAAGATCCATTTAGATTTATTTGGATGAAATGGCTTAATTAACCCATTTGAATCCTCATTAAATTTATATTTGTTTATTTTTAGACTTAAACATATTCATTTGATGATTTTGAGTTTCTAGTGATTCAATTTGGCCAAATTTTGGTTGGTTGACTTTTGACTTAGTGGGGCCCACATGGGTGAACTCTAGGTCAAATGACCTATCTGCCACTTTATGCCCCCATTTGAATTTATTTTTTAGGTTCATTTATATTAATGCATTGATTCTATGCCTTTGATTTAATTTAATTTAATTTTATTATGATTTTTTATTTGCTTAGATTTAAGTGAGAATAGACTTAAATGAATTAATTTGATTAATCAACCCAATCACCTCAATCTAGGTTCATTTGAATTTAGATTTCAATTCAGATGTGTTTGATCTCATTGGATTTGTTTAAATTTAAGTTTTCTTTGGATTCACCTAATCCAATCAGGATAGGTGAGGTCCTAGAAGGGTTCACTAGGATGACCTGAACTTTTACTTTATAGTATTTGAATTTGATTTGATTTCAAATTTAGTTTTAATTTTACATTTAGTATTTGATTTTGGTTTGTTCACTTAGTCACTGAGTGTAGTGTCCTAAGTACCTAATTAGGTAGCTCTTAATCTTAGGGGTCCTCATTACTAAGATTAGGAATAATGTTAACCTCATCTAAAAATGAGGTCAACATGCTCTTAAATATTTCTTGAAGTATTTATCCAAATAATTTTAAGCTTTAAATAATCATGCAAAAATATCTTTTAAGAATATTAATGCAATTCTCTTGAAAAAAAAATGTTAGAATGGAATTGACATATATATAATTCTATTATCTTGAACAACCCAAGCTTTTTTTTTTTTTTGTTGCATTTTCACCGTGAGTTGCTAGAAAGAAAAAGGGAGGGAGAGGAGGGAGCAAGTGCGATTTGATGGTCTTAGATCCGATTTCATCTGTCAAGCTAATTTGAAAATTGTTCCTCTTGAGGTAGATTACCGTTATCTTATTTAAATTTTTAATAATTTTTCAAAAATTTTGATATTTGATTTGAACAAACTTTATAAAAATAAAATATTTTGATATTCAGAAACCTTTCATTATATAATTTTTTAGTTTATTGTTACTTCAGTCACTTTGCACATATTAATATAATTAAATTAAATTTTCACCAAATATTCTGAGTTGTGTGATAATTTGAATATTTTGACAAGCTTTTAAAAATATATAACAATTATTTTAATTCTTTGAGATTATCATACTACTGCTATAAAAGTTGTTTGTAACTATGTTTTATAATTTATGCATATTAAATTTAACCATATTATTAGATCTTACAAATTTTACTATAATTTTATATTTATAAATTCTTTCGTACTATTGTGAATTATTTATACTCATCAAAATATTGATTCATCTGCATTGAGACATAATAAATATTTATGTAAGTATATGTAACTTAATTGATAGCTCAATTATAGATTTTAAGGCTTGTATCATTTTGGGTCGTATGAATCTAAATAAAAGATGTAAATTTGTAGGGAGATATAAAATACTTAAGGGAAAAATTGATACAATATGTTCATAAATATTATATTTTCTATTCATTTTATTGTAATATAAATGTTAGGTTGAATATGAATTTTATGCTATAAATTTATGATATATACATTTAACATTAAATTTTGTATTTTTACACTAGACTTAATATAACAAAATATTTGACAAATTAAGTTACTATATTTAGTATTATTATATTATTATAGAACTTTAATAACAACAACCTTTAGTTTTTTTATTAGAGGTGTCAATTGCCGACGGGTTGGTCAATCGACCCACCTCAATTTAATTATTGACCAACTCGACGTTATGAAACGGGTCAAAAACTTCAACCTGAACCTAACCCAATTCAACCCGATTGACCCGACCCGACCTGAATGATCTATTTCTGGTCAAAATCGAGTCAAATTTGGGTTGGCGGGTCAATTTTGAGTTGGGTCAATTAAATTGGAGTCAAAACCGATTTCGGGAGGGTCAATCAACCCGACCAAAATTTTTTCGTCAACCCAAACCCGATTTTTCGAGGTGTCGAAGTCTTCAATTTTTGACACTAATTTTATGATGTGATAATAATATAGCATGAACATTACTTTTATGTAACCTATTGAACTACTAATGGTCATCTTAATTTATTAACATATTTTAATTTAGAGAAAGAAATAGAAAGAGCAAGTTGATTAGAAGTAGAGATTGTAAATTTTTATTTATAGTTATATTATTTTATTAGACTATAGTTTTTTATAGTCATAATAATATTTTTGTGATGAATATGAAAAATGTGTATCATGATTATTATATATAAACTTTTATGATTATATAATTTGTGATGCGAACTGAGTGGATGTTGATGATTTTTATTTTATGATATTTTTGATATAATTAGCTTATTATATATTTTCATAAAAAAAGAGAACTACTCAAATGAAGCATAAAGGTTCGTCGAGATCAAGCCAGATCTAAATGATAATTAAATTAAGCTTACCTAGGGTTACCATGGTGTCCATTATATTTTATTGACCAATTATAATGGTCAACTCTTAATTGTAACCAGCAACTTCTAGTCAACATAAGCATTATTCTTTTTTGAAATAATACATTTAAGCGAGATGAGTAACAATAACTCAATAGTCAACTCAAAATTTACTATAATTTTAATACGTAAAATAGAAAAAAAATGCATGTTAGTATAATATTACATGAATAATAAGATTTATTTTAATGAGAACTAATATTAAATCATGCAAGTTTATAAAAAATTTAATATATAATAATTTTAACATTAATTAAATATTTTTCATTTAATTATCAAATTAATATAACTATTATCACAAAAGTATTTCATAATTTTATTTATTATTCAGTGGCTATAGAGATATAATAAAGGTTTCCATTATTTTTTAATAATTTTTCAGTTAAAAGACCTACTTTAAATCACTTAAGGTATTAAAAATATTTCAAAAAGCTAGAAAAAAGATAAGGCTGGCAGGTAAGGTTGAGTAGGGCCCAACGAGCAAGTGACATCGAAATGAACATTATAAAGAAAATCTTATATAAGTTAATGGGCCGGGCCAATGAGAGCATGGTCAGATAACCCATTTTAGATACTTAAGTATATGCATATTAATAATCTCATTATAATTAAATATTATTTAACTTGTTATAAGATTTATAAACAAATACCATGTATAATAAATAATAATATTTATGAGAGAGAAGGATATACATAATTTGATGATAATCATAATTTATAAAATCATTAATATATAATTTCATGACATTATTTCAAAGCTTTTTTATTCTATAACAATTTATACCAAGTTTAATAAACTTTTTTAAAATACATAAAATGACTCACAATTTAAAATATTAGTTAAAATTAATTTATATGTCATTATGACTAGCCTAATTTATTCTATAACATATCAAAGTTAAATAGTAAAAGTTCTTAGAATATCTTAAATTAATTAAGTCAACTGCCCTTAAATAAAAAAATAGTTAACGTTGCACTAATATATTTTAAAGTATTTTTATCTTTTATTTTAAAAAATCATATTATTTAAAAAATACTTTAAATAATTTTTAAATATTTTAAGTATTTTTGAAAAAATTATCACTATCAAATTTGTTTTATTTTGAATCAAAATACATAAATAAAATAAAATAACAATTACAAATAAAAAAGTACCTACATACAAGACAAGTGCTATATTTTACATATCTAATAACTAAAATTTAATATTTCTATATCTAATATTTTTTATACATGAAAAAAATATATTTTATTTTGAAAAGTAAATAATGATATTTTATGTGATAATAAAAATTTAATATTATATATAAATATTAAAATTTAAATGTTATTATATTAAATACATAAATATATAAGAATTATGTGTTATGTGATCCCCCATTATCTCTAAATAAATTTTTAAAGAGATATTTTAATAATTAATTTAATAAAAGATAATTAAAAAAAATTAAAAGGCTAGCCACAGACCTTGGGCGACTAAAAAAAAATTAAATAAACTTTAAAAAAAAATTTTGGGGGCCACTTGGCCCGTTTTTTTACAGATTATTTATTTATTTAATATTAATTTTTAGATTAATGTTATTATTTTTAACATTTCAATTTTGTTTAAATTTTCTTAGTTTTTTTACTTTTATATTTTTACTTAAATATTTATTTTTAATTAAAATTATATTATAAATTATATTTATTATGTTTTTTAAAGTTTTTTAAGTTATTATTTTCTATTTAAATTTTATACTTTATTTTCTTAATTTTTATTTTCAATAATTATTTATGTTTTAATGTTGTTTTTGAAATTATAATGGCATAAGATATTAATTTTAAAATTTTTATTATATTTATTTTAAAATTCTATTAAATTTATCAAGTTGAAATATTTGTTAGATTATTGGAGGTGGACTTCTTCTTTAAATGACGCTGAATAAATAATAAAATATTGACAATAAGGTTATTAATTTATTAATCAGATCCTCTTTTTTTTCTTTGGAATTAGATCCTAATTGACTTCATGAAAAGAATATTGTACTTTTATTTTTATATATTTTATAAAATATAATTTATTTAATTATATTTAAACTATTTTTATTTTGAAAATAAAATTATGATTTTTAAATTCTTAAAATAAATTTGAGAATTTTGAATATTTCTAGAAATGATTATAAATATTAATTAGATTTTATTTTAAATTTAAATATAAATAAATAAAATTAAAATTAAATAAAAAATAAATGTGATCACAAACATCTTTTTGGTGATTAGCTAGTTGGAATATATGTTTAGCTTTTTTTTTTTCTCTAATTTCAAATTCTAAATTTTGGATTGAAATTGATGAAACTATTACAAGCTTACTCATCATTATCCAAATTCCCAAAGCCTTCAAAAAAGGAGAAGAAGAGAAATTTTAGCCAAAATCTTCTTTGATTATGCTCACACCATATATAATAAATAGTGTAACTAAGAGATAAAAGAAAGACATTTTCCAAGCTTTTGGAAACATACTCCATATCTAAGATATGTGTAGCCACTTACAATAGAGTTGCCCTAAAGAAAAAGTTGGCCACCCATGGAAGAGACTCCTAGAATATTGAAAGTAAATAACACTCCAAAATATAAATTATTTAAGGACTCATTATCAGTAAGTAGAAAGTAGAAGAAAGAATAATAATATTTTTTTCATCAACTTGTTAGCTATTTTGAGCTTATTATTAAAAGCAAAATCTACTATAAAAAGCATATCTCGAGTATACCTTTTTTGAAACAATAGGATGATACATTAGTAGAAGAATGAGTATGAATATGAATGTTGCAAATATAGCAATACAAATATTGATACAAAAAGTTCTTCATTATAAATTTTAAATTACTTTACATAACAAAATAAGAAATTTAACACAAAATTCAAGGAGCTAAAACTTAAGAATATTATTCAAAATTTAAAGTAATTTACATTATCACACCTCCATACTACTAAGAACATGTAATCTAATGCCTTCATCGACATTATGGTATTGCGTGACCACGTGTGCCCAATCGATCCTCTTCTTGGTCATTCCCATGGTAATCGCAATTCATCTTCTTCTTCTTCATTACCATGTTAAGTTTTTTGTTAAGTTTTTCTTTGGATTGCTGTAGACCAAATAGATTATCAATATTATAAGAAAAGAATGTGAACATAGAAGGTACTCTTATTGTGGATTGTCGCACTGGGCTAGACGTTGTTGTATAATCATAAGTAAGTACTATGTTTCTTGGATGAATGTCTTGACAACTTTGTTGTTGATCCCAACTCATATTGAATGATGACCACTGAAATTTGGTTTTGTGGGAGTATAAATTTGGGTTGTCATTGATGGACTTTGTTGCGTAGTATGAAGACTTTATTGTTCATCACTTTCAGTTTCATTTATGAGTTCTCGATAGATCTCTGAGTGTACCATATTTCGTAGTTGTTGAGCCTCTACACTGAACGAATTAATGGCAAGCATCATTTCACTTGCATCTCATCCATCGCTACCATAAAATGGTCAGAATAAATTTACCATTCGATCAATTGTTCCTTGCTGTAAATATATTGTTAGTAATATTTTAACAAAATAAAAATAAAATTTAGTTTACATAACTATTGTTGCGTGCTAGAGAATTTTATTCCGGTAGATGCGAGATCTTAATTAGCAAAAATTATCCAACACTGGCGGGGGATATGAACAGGGTTATCGTGGAAAACCGTTAAGGAAAAACCACGGGGCACGATCAGTAGAACTTTATGTGTTCGATCTGAGTCCTTACTTCGTTAGTTGGAGAAGAAGGTGTTTCTGAAACAATATTAGAGTGTAGAAAAATATAATATCGGTCAACTCCAACCCAGGAGAAGTTTCCCAAAAGCGGCGAGCGATCTTACGGGGCAACCTCTTGATCTTGAGGAGAAAGGGCGGCAGCGGTCTTTTCTAGTCCTCAGAGCGATCTCTAGGCTCGATCTTGAACACTTGGTGGTGGCAGCGGTGGTGATAGATCGTCAAGGTCGGTAGGTGGTTCTCGAGCTCTCACGGTCTTCAAATCGGTTCGGTCCCCTCTAAGGTGAGAATGAAGCTCTATTTATAGATTTTTGGGAGTGGCAGGCCTTGTAAATTTGTGGAAAACTCCAACCACTCCCATCGGACGGCCCAGTGCGATCCCCCGATCGAGCGGTGTATGATCACGGGTGCCTTAATGATGTAACCGGGTAGGTGATCTTGGATTCGTTGGATTCGTCTTGGCGAGCGCTCGTCGACTATAAATATCGATTTTGGTGACCATTTGGCGGATCGGGATCCATTTTCATGCTCGATAACGATCCCGAGTCGATTGAGCTTCGGATCGGTATGCTTGATGTTCTTATGTTAGTCTCATCGAGGCGGTCGGTTGTAAGTTTCTTGAAATCGGTGATTAGATCAAAACATTTCGAAAATGCCTTGAGATTAGTGCTTGATCAGTTAATTTTACGAGGATGTATCGATTTACTATTTTTGGGTGACATTATCTCGATCATCAAAATATATGTCAAAATGAAAATAGCAAATTCTTCAATGAAATTTGAGAGTCCATCAGCTAGCATTTTGAAACAAATCTTTCATAGAACGCAATTATAACTACGGGAAAGGCATTGCAGTCGTGTAGGTATCTTGAGTGCGAATTGAGGTCTGGATCCATCCAGGTGCGAACGACTTCAGCGGCGCATGTAGCGATAAGCGCCGGCGCATGCTTGCGCCCAGCCGAAACATGGCGCATGAGCTGCATGGTATCTGTATGATTGCGAAGCGGTCTTCATGAGAAGCGATGGGTCTGAGCGGAGCTTGGTGAAAGGGCAGATCGGGCGGTAGTTCTGATCATGAGCAGATCGAGGCCCGGGTCAGTCTATGAGCTGAGGCCAGTCGGCGAATTGGCGAAGGGTCAGCCATGGAGGCGGATCATGATGGCGAATGCATGCGGCGATTCGAGTGCCGATTGCGCCGATCATATCTTGGAGCGGCCAGATTCGGCGGCGTGATTCACCTTGTAGAGTTCAACCATGGCCGGCCGTTGCGCCCATGACCGGCGGTCGACCGTGGGCAGTTGCGGCTCATGCTTGAGGCGCATGTAGCGAAGGCAGGCGAAGAGCGCATACAGACCCAAATGGCGATTTTGATGGTTTGAGGTTTAGGCGGTTTGATCAGTTTTTGCCCCTAGAAGGGTCATAAAATCCCCAAGGTAAGGGGAAAAGGCACTTTTCTCTCTCTCCTCTTAGGTGCATAGCCTCCCAGTGGAAGTTTGGGCACTCTTTTTGGATCACCCCTCACCGAGCAGTGCATGCGCTCCCGATGGGAGTTTGGGCACTCTTTTTGGATCACCTCCCCAGAGTGCATAGCCCTCCCACGTGGGAGTTTGGGCACTCTTCTTGGATCAACCTCACCCTCCTCGTCTCCACCAAGCGAGTGCATAGCCCTCCCACAGTGGGAGTTTGGGCACTCTTCTTGGATCAACCTCTTCCACTCATCTCCCGAGTCAGCCTGGTGGGGGTTTGGGCACTCTTCTTGGATCAAACCATCTCTCACCGGTAGAGTGCATACCATCTGTGGGAGTTTGCACTCTTCTTGGAATAAATCCAGGCAGTGATCTAATCCATGATGGCGGTGAGAGGCATGGTAGTCGGCGAAATGGGAGTGCTAGCGCTGGTCAAACAACCATGCGTAGATGGTTGAGGTATGGCCGATAGTGGTGGCCAGCGAGATGCCGGCAACGGCAAGCAGTGTCAGCGGTAAACGGTGGTAACGATCAAGCGGCGATAGTCAGCAGTCTGGCCAACGTTGGAGTCGGCAGCGGTGGCCGTGATAATGGTCAGCGTAATAAGCAACGTGGTCAGCTGTGTAACCGGCAACGATAGTTAGCGGCCGGCAGAGTGGTAGTCGCAACTGGCGGCAATGGCAAATGTAAGCGACGGTAGTCAGCGAGATAACGTCGATGCCGGTGATGCAGCAAGTCCAAGTGATGTAGCAATGATGACCCGCAATGTCGAGCGTGATAATTGTCGCAGCGTTCCAGCAACAATTATTAGCAGCCGCAATTAGCGTCAACAACGATCATGCAGTAATCCAGTAGTGCAGCCAATGGATGGCAGCATGCGTAGTAATCAGCGAGATAACCGGCAACGATAGTGATAACCGGCGAAAGTTAGCAATGTTGCTATGTAGCCGTAGTCAGCGTGATAATAAGTCAGAGTAATGGGCAGTAATCAGCAACATTAGCCGCAAGATAGTTGTCGGAGTGGCAGCTGATAATCAGCTGTGCAATAGGTCGCTCAGCGGATGGCAACGATGTGGCGAAGCGATTATCAGCGATAAGCGGTTGTGATAATGATGGTATGGCCCGGTGTCCCGATAGTTGGCGGCCGACGGAGATCTTTGACCTATCCGAGGTTGTTTATTAGAGTGTGACTTGATGGCGTGCTTGTGTGGAAGAGGTTGAATTAGATCGGCGAGATTTTGACTATCGAGGTTGTTTGTCGAGTGTTACGATGGCGTTAACATATGAAGAGGTAATTGAATCGTTGAGATTTTGACTATCGAGGTTGTTTGTCGAGTGTGACGATGGCGTTATCTGTGGAAGAGGTTGCATTGAATCGAGATTTTGACCCATCGAGGTTGTTTGTCGGTGTTATCAATGCGTTAACTATGGAAGAGGTTGATTAGATCCGGAGGATTTTACCCATCAAGGTTGTTTAGAGTGTATCGATGATGTTAACTGTGTGGAAGTAAAATGTTTTGACCATCCGAGGTTGTTTTGTGTGACTTAATGGCGATGTTATGGAAGAGGTTGAATTGAATCGGCGAGATTTTGGCATCGAGGTTGTTTATCGAGTGTTTACCGATGGCGTTAACACTGTGGAGTAGTACAAAGTTTTGACCTATCCGAGGTTGTTTGTCGAGTGTTACCGATGGCGTTAACTTATGTGGAAGAGGTTGAATTGAATCGGAGATTTTTTATCAGGTTGTTTGTCGAGTGTGACTTCGATGGCGTTAACTTGTGGAGTAAAATCAAAGTTTTGACTATCCGAGTTGTTTGCGAGTGTGACTCGATGGCGTTAACATGTGGAAGAGGTTGTGAATCGTGAGATTTTGGCTCGGTTGTTGTCGAGTGTTTGCTCGATGGCGCTAACACAGTGTGGAGTAGTACAAAGTTTTGACCTATCGAGGTTGTTTGTCGGTAAGCGATAGTGTGTGGAAGAGGTTTATCGAGATTTTGGCATCAGGTTGTTTGTCGAGTGTGACTTCGATGAAGTTAACACGTGGAGTAGGTATAAAGTTTTGACTATCGAGGTTGTTTGTCGAGTGTGACTTCGATGGCGTTAACTATGTGGAAGAGGTTGAATTGAATCCCTTTTGGCCCATCGAGGTTGTTTATCGGTGTTTGCTCGATGGCGTTGAATAGGTAGATCAAAGTTTTGACTATCGAGGTTGTTTGTCAGTGTTACGATGATGCTTGTGGAAGAGTTGAATTATGAGATTTTACTCCAATTTGTTTGTCGAGTGTGACTTCGATGGCGACGTGTGGAAGAGAGTACAAGTTTGACTATCGAGGTTGTTTGTCGAATTACGATGGCGTTAACTATGGAAGAGGTTGAATTGAATCCGGAGGATTTTGACATCGAGTTGTTTATCGAGTGTTGCCGATGGCGCTAACTGTGGGTAGGTACAAATTTATCCAGGTTGTTTATCGATGTTACCCAATGGCGTTAACTGTGGAAGAGGTTGAATTAGTCCGTGATTTTGACTATCGAGGTTGTTTGGAGTGTTACCGATAGCGTTAACGTGAGGAAGAGGTTGAATCGAGATTTTGACCATCGAGTTGTTTGTCAGTGTTACCGATAACGTTAACATATAGAAAGAGGTCATTGAATCTCGAGATTTTGACTATCAGTTGTTTTGTCGAGTATTACGATCGATGCGTGTGGAAGAGGTTGAATTCTCGATTTTGACTATCAGGTTGTTTATCGAGTGTTATGGCGTGCTTTGTATGGAAGAGGTCATGGGAATCCACCAGGTAGTGGTCACGGTGGCGGGTCGGAACGAGAATGGCGGAACGATTGATAACGAGATCGGCGGTGGAACCATCTCGGCAGCGTGGGTAGCAATTGGTTGGCGGCCGAGGATGGTCAGCGGCGATAGCGGCAGTAGTGGTGGTTTCGTCGGTATTCTGCGAGAGATCGCGATGGTGGTGGCCGGAGGTTCAGATGGCAACTTGTGTCGGCGGCGATATGTCGATAGTTAGCGGCGAATAATGGCAGTGGTGACCGGCGATTGGTCCGCATGGTCGGTCATGATCGAGCGTTGGAAGCGGAGATGGTCTGTCCCTCCTCTTTGAAATAAGATTTCTTGAAACTTGATGGATGGTTCAACGTTGAAAATTGATTCGTTAACACATGTTAGAATATAATTGAATCCGAGATTTTGACCATCAAGGTTGTTTGTCGAGTGTTATCCGATGACATTAACTTGAGTGGTACAAAGTTTTGACTTTTCACAGGTTATTGGTGAATATTATTATCGGCCTCGTATGGAAGTGGGAAGTCCAAATTTTGACCTTTCTGGGTTGTTTGTCGAGCTTTTGCTTTCGATGGCGTTAATCGTATGGAAGAGGTGGCGAAGTCCACCAAGGATGTTTTGACTATCTGGGTTGTTTGTCGATGTTTACTCGATGGCGTTAACGTATGAAGAGGTGCGGGAAGTCCACACGTTTGACTATCTGGGTTGTTTGTCAGTGTTTACCGATGGCGTTAACGTATGGAAAGATGGCGGGAAGTCCACCGCGTTTTGACCTATCACGGTTGTTTGTCAGTGTTTTCGATGGTCTGCGTATGGAAGAGTGAATATTTGTATGAGCTTAGCGAGTTGACCATTGATCTTTGCCTTTTGTTGGTGTTGTTGACTTGCTTATCTTTTGAGATTAAGAGTTGCCCCGGTTGGGGGTATGTTCGTATGTTGATTGATTCTTTTCCAATTGGCGTTGATATCATATTGAATGGGTCTTTCGATTTCTTCCTTGATTGGTGGCACTCTTGATTGGTGCCCCATGCGGTGAAAAGCGACTCTTGATTTCCAATTCCAGGGCTTTAAAGGTTGGCCACTTGGCGCTATCCTCTTCTGAATAACTTGATGGGATGTTTGCATGGCGTGTTGAGAGCGTATATTTCCTCTCGATTGAGTCATCGAGGTCTGAGGAGGTTTTGGGGAGGTTCTTTTCTCTTCTTTTAGATGTTTGAACATCACCTTTGGGAACCTTCTTCCTGCTTGGTGGTTCAAGCTGCTTGATGAGCAGCGATAACCGTCGTGATTTGTGCCTCTACCGGACAGTCGACATAGGAATGGGTGTCTCCGCATTAATGATGAATAGAAGTATCTGGAGTCCTCAGAAAGCCGCCCTCAAAGTTACGGATCTACTCACGGTATCTCGGGCTTGAGAGGAGAACCTGGAAGTATTCTTTGAGGACTCTCCATGGATTACGGCGGAGAGATGTGATGAATCACGATGATTCTCTTGTTCGAGGAGCTGTTACAAAAAAATCTGGCGAGCTCTCCAAATGATCGGACGGACCCCTTAGCGAGCGAATAGAACCAATCTGAGCGTCCTTTGAAGTCATTTGGGAATACGACACAAAGAGAGTCATTTGCCGAATGTGCATGATCGTTCGAAAGTGATCGATATGCTCGTCTGGATCGGTTGTGCCATCGTAAGGTCCATCTTTGGGAAGCTTGAATCTCGTCGAATCGGGTATTGCGAGATGATCTCGGCGGCGAGTTTTGGAAGAAGCGGGAGAATGGATCATTGATTGTTTCGAACTCTTCACGCACGATGTCGTAGTTCATCGCGTATAAGGTGGCGTGGAGTTTCACCGTCTGAGAAACCATTTGGGGTGAGTAGAGCTGGCGGTATCGAAGTTCACATCTGGATGTGGTGCCAAGGGTTCTCTACTTGTTGATCCGGCATTCCGGGTAATCATTCTCGGGAAGAAAATGGATTATCTTTGAGGGTGCGGAACACGTGAGCTCTTCAGGCGTGTTGGAGCGTTTTGCGGTCCTCTCGCGAGTCGAAGAATTCGTTCAGGAATCCTCCATCCTTTGAGCGATCTTCCAAAGAGGGCTGACGGACCCTCACGAGACAGTCATTATGTAGAAGTGTTGGAGACTTGGCGTCCTTGATCACGAGAATGAGGGCGTTGGGCGCAAACCCGTTTACCAACCATATTGGAGATATAGCAATGGGGAAGCTGTTATCCCTGACGCTAAGCATTGCGTCTTTGAGAATTTTATTAGGTAGATCACGAGATCTCTTCGTCGTGGCAAAATTATCAACACCTGGCGGGGATATGAACACGGGGTTATCGTGGAAAACCGTTAAGGGAAAAAACCATGGGGCCCTTGTAGAACTTTCACTATTATGTGTTCAAAGATCTGAGGTCGCTTCTCGTTAGTTAGGAGAAGAAGGTGTTCTGAGCGATAATATTAGAGTGTAGAAAAATACAATATTCAACTCAACCCAAGGAGAAGTTTCCCAAAAGCGGCGAGGCGATCTTACAGGAGCAACCTCTTGATCTTGAGGAGAAAGGAGTGGCAGCGGTCTTTTCTAGTCCTCGCGATCTCTAGAGGCGAGCTCACGATCTTGAACACTTCTTGGTGGTGACGCGGTGGTGATAGATCATCGGCGTCGAGTCGGTTCTCGAGCTCTCGGTCTTCAAATCGATTTGGTCCCCTCAGGTGAGAATGAAGCTCTATTTATAGATTTTTTGGGAGTGGCGAGCCTTGTAAATTCGTGGAAAACTCCAACCACTCCCATCGGACGGCGATCGATCCCTCGATCGAGCGGTGTATTTTGATGATCGGGTGCCTTAATGATGTCGAATTGGGTGATCTTGGATTCGTTGGATTCGTCTTGACGAGCCGCTCGATCTGACTATAAATATGTTAGTTTTGGTGACCATTTGGCGGATCAGGATCCATTTTCATGCTCCGATAAAGCGAGTCGATTGAGCTTCGGATCGGTATCTTGATATTCTTATGTTAGTCTCGCCAGATCGGTTTTGTAAGTTTCTGAAATCGGTGATTAGATGAAAAATATTTCGAAAATGCCTTGAGATTCGTCTTGATCAGATTAATTTTACGAGGATGTATGTGATACTTATATAAAGTCATTATTGAACCGATAGTATGTATTATGTGGTATGATTAAATTTAGTAGTAAATAAAATGAAGCCCAAGATTTATACCACAATAAATAATGAGCAAACACATGATTATTATTAATATGATCTATTACGGGATTGATAATATAAGCTAATCTTTCATTCCAAAGCTCAATACTCGACCGATAATAGTTGAATCAATCAACATTTACCTTACCTCTGAACTTTGGATCCATATGCATAACATCTATTTGTGGTTGACCATTAAATTGTCTAATAACACTATCAGGGAGATGCCATTCAACACACTTCCAACATATGAGTGGGACTCGTGACCTTACTTCAATACCCAATATGCAAATTTATGGTATAAGATACATAAAAGATTTGAGTAAGGGGTCCAAATATCCTATATGCATAGTCGGTTTAAGTAATTATATATTATAACTTGAAATCAAAAAAAAATAAAATAAATTATTTGTAGAATTTATGATCAAACTATCTCTGCCCATCAAATTTGTTGTGATAGATTTTGATATTATTTATCAATTTCTTTGACCCATTGCTCATTCCATTTACATTGAGATATTTATGATAAAATAAATTAAATCAAAAAATAAATTTTTATTTTTTTTACGTGAACCCAAGTGGTTTTTCCGATATATCATTGAGATGCGATACATGTAATGTTGACCCATGAAATCTCTCCAAGCCCAAATTTGTAATAAATGCAACAACCACCATATTTATCCTATTAGGCTTTGTAGCTTCTTGAGTTTTCTATACATATGTATGCTAGTCACATCACATGTAGTATGTTGAAAATAGTTCTAAATTCTCTAATAAATTGTAGATCTTTGAAGAGTTGCTACACCCAACTTCAAGTGCATTAATGAATCCGGACACTCGACATTGTTGGACCATTAATATGTGGCTAACGACTTCTAATATTGTTCCATGAT
Source organism: Cymbidium sinense (assembly GCA_021442155.1). Taxonomy (NCBI): domain Eukaryota; kingdom Viridiplantae; phylum Streptophyta; class Magnoliopsida; order Asparagales; family Orchidaceae; genus Cymbidium; species Cymbidium sinense. The sequence continues at coordinate 21,206,109 of CM038217.1, read as the reverse complement.
ACAAAGTAAATCAAATTTATACTAATTGAGTGGTTGTTTAAGAAAGTTATTTTATGATAACTAATATTCTCTTACAATCATATCTGCGTGTACCGCACGATGTAACCCCCGCAGGTGAGCAATGCTTGGATGAACCTCTTCAGGAAGTGGCTCTGACTATTATCTATCTCACGTATATGTGGTTTCCCTTTCGACTACAACTTGGTTCCTCTGTCATCACCTATATGAATTGATTATAACCAATGATTGTATGAACAAATTATGTAGAATATGTGTGAGAGTGGAGAATTTATAGAATGAAATAATATGCTATTATCATAATAAAAAAATTGATTTATTTTTCCAAGTAATATTAGATTCCCATTTAGTAAATAATCTCAAAATATTGGAGGGGCCCATAAAATGTACTATCAGACATCACCATCTTGAGGACAAATAATTATTTTTTCATAGAATTGATGTAATTTATGGGTATAATAGTAGTTATAATTAAGTAATATGTCATTATTATAATAATAAGCATGTTTACTTCTTAAAGTAACATCGGTTGCTCATTTATCATCTTAAAAGATGAGCTCGTAAGATAATACTATCGATAACATCTCATCCATTATCACTTTTGAAAGTATAAGTCGAAGTTTAATTATTTTACTCGAGAATCGCTTTATGAGGTATAATAATTGTTTAAGTAATCTCATATTATGATAATAATAAGTAAGTTTATTTAAAGTAATATTGGATATTCATTTAATATATAATCTCAAAATATTGATGGGGTCCACAAAATGTACTATCACATTATCTTATTCTATCCACACTTTTCTGCCAAAGGACAAAAAACTCAATTATTTTACTTTAAAGGAATATGATGTAGTTTATTATTTATAATAATAATTATGATTAAGTAATCTGTCATTATCATAATAATAATTATATTTATTTTATAAAGTAACATTGGATGCCAATTTAGAAATAATCTTAAAAGTTGGAAGGCCCATAAGATGTATTATCTCTTCATCCACCACTTTTGATGCTATAGGTCAACCGATTTAATTAATTTGCTTCAAGAGAATCAAATATAGTTTATGGGGTATAATAGTAGTTATGTTTAAGTTATCTCTTATTAACAAAATAATATATATATATTTATTTACTAAAATAACATTGGATGCTCATTTAGCAAATAATCTCAAAATATTGAAGGTTAAAGATGTACTATCCAATATCTCATTTCATCCATCACTTTCATCGGAGACAAATAGATCAATTAGTTTACTTGAGAATCGTCTGATTTTTATGTATAATAATAGTATGATTAAATAATCTATTATTATCATAATAAATATATTTAATTTGTAAAGTAACATAAGCCCATTTAGCAAATGATAAGACATTTGAGAAGCCCACAAGATGTATCATCCAACAACATCTCATCACATCCATTACTTTCGGTGCAAGAGGACGAACGTCTCAATTATTTTGCTCTGAGGGAATCCAATATAGTTTAAAAAAATGTAATGATAATTATGACTAAATAATCTATGTTATCATAATAATAAGCATGTTTATGTGATAAAGATGAGTTAACCAAACTTCTATATATAGATAGTCTTCTGATCACATCACTCAATTTTTTTATTTTTTTATGTATTAACACTTATCGAGATGATCAGAATAGCTCGATTGATGTTACAATATGATGTGAGCTTAGAAACACCACAGATTTCACACCTAACTATATCAATGACAATAATAAAGTTGTACAAGTGTCAATCGATACCAAATTAGCTAACTTAAAAGAATGAATCATACAACATTTAAACTTTAATTTAAATGATTATGGGGTTCATCTTGTATGTCATTTTCCAATAAAAGTTGGATTTATGGCCATATATCAATGATGAATCATGGTGCTTCTCTTAAAAGCATATGTGCATGCTTTAGTCATGTATATCAAAGTATAGTCATTGAAAATAATATACTTTTAGCATTGCATCAACCACAAGAACTTCCAATTTTACCAAGTCGGGAGTCGATTGAGCCTAATTACAGCCGACAAATGTAAGTATGTATACATAATTTTATAGATTTATTATATTATTTTTCTATTATATATATATATATATGATTAATACAATATTAATCTTCTTATATGCATATCAAGCTGTATAGTGCATAATCAATTTGAAGCTGGCACCTCGAGATCCACCTACCAGTAAGTGTAGAATTTAATGCATCTGAGTTATATAGAAATAACTCACCAATAATAATCATGAATATGAGGAACATAGAAGATAGTTTTTCTAGTCATGATAATGATGATAATGCGCATAATATGGAAAATCTAGTTGAGTTAGATGTCATGATATATTACGTGAGAAATTAACTTCGGTCTAGAATCTTTGATCAAATAGCGGCAAATAATGAATTTATACAATCTTGTCAAAATGCATAGGAGTGAGATACTAATGTTAACTTTGATGTCATAATCAAAACATTTAAAAATTTTCTCATTTTGAATTGTATGTGTATGATCTTTCAAACAAAATCGACTTGCAAATGACTATTAATGCATGATCTATTCAAAACAATATTGAATAAGAAAGTTTCTTCAAATAAATCTAAGTTATCAATTGTATGTACATACACGACCATTATTGTGGTTAAAAGGTTCATGGGGTATTTCTACTATTACAGGATAACATATATGTGATCATTCAATTATGATGAGAGATCATCATCAATATAATTCAAAGTTCATATGCCAATTTATTATTTCAAGTATACTCCATCAAATTGACTTGAAGCCAAGGGAAATAATTGGACGTGTTGAAGCTAAATTTAATGTATGTGTTTCATATATGAAAGCATGTGATGTAAAGAGAATGGCTATTAGGGTAATATTTGGAAGTTGAGAAAAGTTATATAAGTCCTTATATTGTTTTATGGAAGTAGCGTAATATCGAATTTTAACATATACCATTGATTTTACTTCATCTCATTGCTTTAAAAGTTTATTTTAGAGTTTTGAACCTTCAATTTCGGTTGGTGTCACTATGGATATTAAGTCTAGATGATGATACATTTCTTTTGAAAAATATAGATTTACTTTATTAACAACAATTGCTATCGATGTTAGTAATATTTTATTTTCACTTACATTTGCTATTGTTGAGTGTGAGTCAAATAAATCATAGATATGATTTTTACGTAATCTGCATGACTCTTTAGAAAACATTTGATGCCGGATGGACCTTTGCATAATATCATATAAACACCCTAGATTAGTTCATGATTGTAGAGAAATATTTTCTTTGGCTGCACATCATAGTTATTTGCATCACTTAAGAGAACATTTAAAAAAAGTTGTAGGCCAAATGGGGTTGAAAGATGTCAAATTTTTATGTGAGAAAATGTATTCTGTTGAAAGTACATATGATTTAGATATTTTTAATATGCAAATGTCTAACCTTTTTAATGTAAATAAGGAAGTATGTGATTGGCTAATTGAGTGAGATGTAATAAAATGGACTTTATGCTATGATGATTATATGACGAAAATTTAGTAAACACGAATCTTGATCAAAACAAGTTGATCACCTAATCAAGTCTTAAGATATCTTTGGAAACTTTGATATCAATTAAATCCTTAAATAGCTCTCAAACATGGAGTGTTTACAAATCGGCGTCTAAAGCGGATCTAGCAAGATCTAATTCGACTTCATTTGAGCATTCAAATACTTAAAATACGTTAAATGATTAAAGGAATCATTTTGAGCCGTTGATGGAGATGGTTGATTTTTCATTTATTTATGAGCACTCTCCCATATAGCCCATCATTCCTCAAATGAGGGGCCAAAGAGAGAGAGAGCTCAAAATCCTAACAATCGCACTCGATCGTCAACCCGCCCCCATGCGTCGGCCACAGTTGATCCTTTATTCGTGGTAATTGTTCATTTCCGGTGATTCCTCCCTTCACCATCATCTGCTTTCTACTTGTACTAATTGGTGATATTGTTCCTTTCTCATATACAATTGTAATCTATCGAGAAGATCTTGTACTCACGAATCATAAGTGGAAGCTTTTCTTGGGCTAAACCCATAGTTTTTCCCTCTTTTGATTTATGTAAAATTAGTTTTCTTCATTTCTTTAAATACACTTATTGTCTTTGGATTTCACAATGAAGCTAAAGGCAAAATTTTACTCTATTTGTTTTTTAGCACAACAATGATAGTTTTCGCTATGTAACAATGACTAGAAATTCGTTTGAATCTTTCAACGATATGCTTAGATGTGCACAAGCATTACCTATTCAAGCATTAGTTTGTGTTATATATTATAATATGATTGCTCTTTTTTTAAAAGAGATCAGTAAAAACATTTATTATTAGCTAATGAATCATTTATACCTATATTAAAGAATTTGCTTTAAAGATATGAAAAAGAAGTACATCGATTGCTAGAATCAACTTGCATAAATTCATATGTGTATGAAGTTTATGACAGATCATGTAGAATATTTCGAATTGATTTTGATGAAAATAAAAATTATGAATGTATATGTAATCGTCCATTACTTTATCACATCCCTTGCCCACATATTATAATTGCACTTGGAGTAAGTCAAGTCAATCACGCTTTGTATATGCGAGTATTATAAAGTCAAATATACAAACTTATGCATGAGTTTTCACAATGCGATCTGATTGTGGCTAGAATTTAGCCAAGAAAATAGAATAATTAAGCTCTCTTAATTATAAGGCGCCCATTTAGAGTGACATATATTAAAATACAATGGATGAAAATATTGATTGTTCCAGAAGGTTATGTGGTTATTGTCATCAACTAGACACAATAAATTAACAAATCCGAAAAATATAAGATATAAAATTTACTTCATAACATTTTTAAATTATTCTAACATCTTATATTCCTTATTTTGTAGGAGAGAAGGAAGATCACAGAGGAGGCACAATTAGAAGAATTATTTGATAAATAAGGGTGAGCTATGTAAAAGTATCCTTCAGATCATTTCATTTAAATAATTATCTACCATTTGTTATCACTATATTATTTTGTGAATGTTTGAACTTAAATTTCAATTAACAAAGATGTGTCTTAAAATAGATTAGTTTATCATATTATCTTTTGTTAACAAGATTTTTTACTTTCAATCAATATTTTGTGAGATCTGCATAAATCTATATTTACTTTAAAATAGATATACTATGACTATTTTTTTTTCTTATCTAATTGTTTGATGTGATATTGGATCATTTCATAAATTAATTATTTCAAAAATAGGCTAAATTCTATCTTGTAAAATATTCATTTTTTTACTTATACATTTGTATATATTATCTATGAATTTTAGCTTATTTGAGAGAATTTAAAAACTTTTACTTATCATTAAGGTCTCTAATGGCATATTATTATTTCATCTTTATCAAAAAAATTTACCTTTAAATTTTCATGTAAAAATATATGTTAATTTAGTATTTGAATAAATAAAATATAAATAAAATATTATTTATTAATAACATATTTTAACATGGTAAATTTAATAGAATTTTAAAATAAATATAATAAAAATGTTAAAATTAATATCATATACCATTATAATTTCAAAAAAAAAGACAAAATTAATTATTGAAAATAAAGTATAAATTTTAAATAGAAAATGATAACTTAAAAAATTTTATAAAAACATGATAAATATAATTTATAATACCATTTTAATTAAAAAATATATTAAAAATAAGTGTTTAATTGAAAAATATTTAATTTAAAAACTAAGAAAATTTAAACAAAATTGAAATGTTAAAAATAAAAACATTAATCTAAAAATTAATATTTAAATAAAAAATAAATTAAAAATAAAAATAAAATTACATTATAGTAAAAGAAAATTAAATAAAAAAATTTAAAAAATGAAGCAAGTGATCCACCGAAAATAAATAAATAAATAAATATATATATATATATATATATATATATATATATATATATATATATATATATATATATATATATATATATATATATATATATATATATATATATATATATATATTTAAATTTAAATTTTTTATAGCTAGTAAGGCTCTTACGAGTAGCTCTTTTTAAATTATTTTTTATTAAATTAATTATTAAAATTTTCTCTTTAAAAATTTATCCTTATCTCTATGAGCCTTTAAACAAGTGCCAGCTCAGCTAATATAGTTCCTTCGCTCCTTCCACAAAATTTTATATCAAAAGTGTACGTAGCCTTCACGAAATAATTGAAAATTATTATTTATAGACAGTTTAAATATTTATTTTCAAAAATTCAAATATTTCAACTAAAGGCATAAACGAGCCAAGATTGAGCTAGTCGAATATTTATTCGTATTTGAAATGACTCAGAAATTTCACTATTTGTACCTTTGTTCGTGTTTGAAATGACTAAGTTATACTTCCAACTATGATGTGTGTATATATATATATATATATATATTTGTATACAATATAATATAATACAATACAATATCATATCATATAATAGAATAGAATGGAATAGAATAGAATAAAATAGAATAGAATACAATATAATATAATAACATGTAATATAATATAATATAATAAAAGATAATATAATTTTTTCTTTTAAACTAAATCGAGCAGAACATGATAACAAAATATTGTTCATCTTCTGCTCATTTATAAATTGAGCTTAAAATATTTATTCATGATCAGCTCGGTTAATTAACGAATGAGTTGAATATGAGTTGTTCGTAAATAACGAATTTTTTTAACGGCCCTAAATTCAACGATATGAAATTGAAGTAAAATATAAATTTTTTTTTCAACTTTTGTCTATGGCACAAGTTAAAATCATTAAAAAAAAGGATCAGTATATTTAAAATCAAATGTTACTTCACTTGCCATTAACATATTAATATTAATGACTCGAATGAATTTCTCATTTTATCAATTCGAGTCGTTAATTCACTAATACTGACGTTCTGTCCCAAATAAAAATTAAAACAGAATGTTTTTGGAGACAAGCCATGTGATAGGAAACTTTACTACAAAATGAGAATGATATCAATGCAATAGCAGTTTCGCATAATAAAACTCCACCTAAGCTTCCGAAGAGGCAATCAACCAATCACATGCTATGTATGGAACGGGCAAATTTTGGTACAAAACGGCTTTAGATTCATTGCTCCCAATTCCATAAATTCTCAATAGATAGAATCGTCTTGTTGTATCAGTCAAAATTTGATAAATTTGATAAGATGGTTAGAAATGGTTAGAAATTTGTTCTAAGTGTTAGTTTCTGCTTTATATAAACAGTTGTAACCTATGCTGTTTTGTAGAGATGAAAAGTAATGAAGAAAGCTTCATTTCTCAGCTTCCCATATAATAAATATTAGATCAATGAATTCTACACATTCTGGTTCTTCTGTCTCTTCTCAACAAAACAGATCTGATGCCTCTCAGCCCATTCTTCATTCATCGTTGATAGTCTTGCTCTTCTAGTTTTCACACAAAACAACAAACAAAAAAGCCTTTTATCTCGCTATATATCGGTTATATGAATCTTTTTCTCCATTGTATCTGTATGTGTCAAATTCTCATTTAATTTTAATAAAAAGGTCATTTTATACATCTTAACCAAGTCTTTTAAGATATCTCCCTAACATAAGGCAAATCTAATACATCTACTCTCCTATCATCCTGATGCTTTATGGACCATCTGGAGGCTCTCTCATCTTATCTGACTGAGCTACTCTAACTTTTTTTTTCCGAACATACTCATTTCACATTTTATCTCTAAGAGTAAAGCTACTCATCCACCTGAGCATCCTCATCTCTGCAACACTTAATTTAGTCTTATGCTTCTCTTTTATCAGTCAACATTCTACACCATAAATCATTGCATGTCTTACCACCATCTTATCAAAAGTTTCACAATAGTTTGTTGGTGATAATTATGCATCTTGGATTTGTGCATGTGATTTCTCTAATTGTAATGATAGAGGTTTGTTACATATGCCCTTGACTAAACAAAGCGTTACTCTTTGTTTCTTATAATCATATATAATCATCTCCTTTGATTTGATTCACTATGATATATGTGGACCATACATCATCTTGTTTTGGTTATCTTTTCTTAACTATTATAGATAATTCCACTTAGTTTACATGGGTTTTATCTTGAAAACAAAAAATTAGATGGCGGATGTTATTCCAAAATTTTCAATATGATTGATATTTGGACTAAAATAAAAGTTTTAGATCGATAATACAAGAGAGCTAGATTTAACTAAAATTTTCAGCAATATACATCAATATTCTTGCATAGAAACACCACAAAACTTAGAGGTTGAAAGAAAACATTAGCATTTGTTGAATGTTGCTCGAGCTTTATTTTTTTAATCTTAATTTCTTGCTACTTTGGAGTGAATGTTATGACTTACATATTTAATTAAGAACACCATCACCACTACTTAAATAAATTCCTTATGAGCTCTTATATAAATCATTTGTCATTATTCTTGACTTAGAGTTTTGGATGTCTTGTGTTAGCATCTTATCTTCCTCATAGCAAATTTGATCCTCGAACTCACATCTATGTTTTTTAGGATATACTTCTAGTGTTAAGGAATACAAACTTTATGATATTAAAATAAGTAGTTTTTTATGTCAAGGGATGTTGTGTTTCATGAATCCATATTTCCCCTTCATTAAAGTAAGTAATGATAATATTCGATCCATTTCTAATCTTGTTTTACCTCATCCAATTCTTGATCTTCCATCATACACTTCATCATCTTCTAACTTACCACAATCTTTAACGACCTCATCGACATAGGTTTCTCCAACACCACCTATCAGAAGATCTTCTCACATTACCAAAGCACCTTTCTTTTACAAGATTATCATTTCCATCTTCTCCAATCTCAAACACAAAATTTAGATTCAAAATCTCTTTTTCTCTATCAAAGTGTATTTCTTGTAAGTCTTTATCTTCCACTCATAAAGCTTTTACAAAATCTATTTTTTCTCAAAAGGAACCTCAATTTACATGGGTTTTTATCATGAAGTTGTAGCATTTAAACGATATGTATGAAGCTTGAAATTGATGCCATGGAATATAATCAAATATATTCTTGTCAATTTACCATGTGGAAAGTTATTAGCTATAAGTGGTGTATAAAATAAAACACAAGTAAGATGGTTTTATAGAATGCTATTGACCTCACGGAGTGAGCTCTCAACTTCCTCATCTAGATCTGGGACTCTTATAAAAGAGTTCTTAGTCTTAAGACACTTCTGATTAGGTGAACATTTAACTAAAAAGACTTAGAAGAGTTAATCATAAGAATAGGTTGTATTAGGGATTTAGGAGGACTTGTCATATAGCCTAAACCCAATTCCTTCCTTCTTTCCAAATCACCAAATCCAAATTCCAAAATCAAATCCAACTATCAAGTGATTGAAACTCATGATTAAATTCAAACTCCAAATTTCTTCCTAAGTCCTTTGATTTATCTCATAGACTTAGTCTTAACAAATTCAAATCAATCCAATTCAATTTCTCAATATCAAATTCAATCTCAAATTAAATCCAAATTCTAAATCATAAATCAATTCCAAACTCCAAATGATTAAAACCCAAATCAAATTAAATTCTCAATTTTAGTCATTTTAGCCAAATTCTTGAACTTGACTAAATGATACCCAAACCAATTCAAAACTCATGGATTCCTTCATGATTCAATCATTCATACAATCATTGACCCAATTATAAACATAAACCACCATTATCAAATCAAACCCAAAAAGTCAAGTCCATGTTGACCCTTTTGGCTTAAAATTATCATATGAAAAAACTCATTTGGCTCCAAACCACTTGCAATTGGATTTATATTTCAATCTAGGCTGTGTGAGTTCAACTAAACTTGAATCAAGCCATGATCAAGTCAATTAATCCATTTAGGCTCACTTACCCAAAGTGACCTAAATGACCTTTTGAAGTTCTAATCCAACCCAAATTGGATTGAACTAAGCCCATCTAAAACATATAACCATAATAACAATACTAGGGTGATCAATTGCCTTAAATTTGGTCAAACTAGCCTTTGACCAAGTTAACATTTAGCCCAAATGAACTAGCCAAAATCCACCATATGCTAAATTGATGAAAACCATTAATTCAAACCCCTCATACTCAATGATTGAACATGAACTTTCACTTGAGACAAACCAAATGGGCCATTTGAAGTTGACCCAAATTATAAAAGCCAAAATGGATCAAATCATGATTTGATCCAAATTGATTACAATGGATCAAGTTCATTCTAAATTAATTATTGAACTTGACCAAAGCCATATAAGCCCAAGTTGACCAATTGGCTAACATAATCCAAATTGACCTAAAGGGTCAAATTGGCCAAAATTCAAATTAAATCTAAATTAAACCAAAAAAAGCCTACAATCATTTTCAATTAGCCAATTGAACTTGACTCAATACCTAACCCAATCCAATTTGATCAAATTGGTATTGTCAACTTTATCCATTTGACCTATATGAACCCAAATGAGCCATAATCAAATCCAAAGCAAATTGAACTAAACCAATGACACCAATACACTCCAATTGGTCATGTGAACTTGACCCAACCCTTGGTTTGACCAAATTTGACCAATTAGTCAACTTGACCCAACCTAACCCAATTTGATCTAAATAGGTCAAATCAAGCCAAATCAAATCAAATAAACTCCGAAGTACTTGAAATTTGGGCTAAACCCTTTTGACCTGTTTCAAATCTACTAAATCAAATATATAGCCAAATGACCACTTTGCCTTTGGGTCTAGGGCATCCCATGAGATAAGACATGCATATTTGGTCATTTCTCCCTTGGCCACTTGGCACCCATTCATAGGTCCACTTAAGCACCAATGATCATGGTATTGAGGTGGTTGGTCATGACTCATGGGAGGTGAAATCACCTCCCATTTTCATTCATTTCAAACCACCAAGGACATCCACTACCTCCCTTGGCAGCCACCTCCACACCACTCAACCAAGCCACATCCATCCAAAGACCCACCCCAAAGTCCCAAATGATCAAGAAAAACCAAACTAGCCACAGCAGTCCACCCCTCATTGTCACTCAAACTCATGGAGACACATTCGATTCAACACTACCAGCCAGAGAACTCCATCCTAGAGCTTCCTCTTGCGTTTCTCGAGCTCCCCAAATCCTCTACTCTCGATTTTACGGAAAACCAAAATAAGGGAGGTCACCTACGATTGCCATTTCCTCAAAACTCCACCAAAGTGCAATTAACTTTGCACACACCATCCTTGGAGCCAAACGAGCGAGAATGAATCGTTTCCCATGCTTCTGACCAGGGTGGAGTTTGATTAAGGCTACCGTGATTATTGGTCTTACCAAACTACACCAAATCAAAGCTCATGCTCAACAGACTTCGTTTTACTTAGAAGCTTCCTCAATCATTGGAAATGGTCAAGCTCCAGGTATGCCATTAAAATCGATCATTGAATGAAAATAGGTTGGTCTTTTCGTGAAAGAAAGTTCTATGTCATGCGATTTCAACCATTAGATTTCTTTTGTTTTGCTTCCCTGGTGTGGGATAAATTTCATCTCCATCGAGAGTGAGCTGGATCGAGTTTATCGACGGACTATCCTCTCGCCAGTGGAGATAGATCACGAACCGTCCATTCCACGTGATCAGAATGAATGGTCATGATTTGATCACGTGTTAGATCATTTGATTTCTCCTCTAAACTGTTGTTTAATGGTGGTCATCGATCTTAAATCGAATGGTCCAGTTACGCATCGCCTCCATCCAAGTTAGCCTTCGGATGTGACAACTTAAATAGCCACTCCCATCCCATGTGAAAATGCGCGTCATACGTGGCCGGGATTAAGGCTTTAATTAGGGTTAATTAATATTTTAAGCCGAAACTTCTAAAATCATAACTAATCTAAAAAATCCAAAAAATACAAACTTAGGCTCATTTTAAAGATATTTTAGAGTAGAATCTAGAATTATTATTATTTGATTTTAAATAGTGATTTTGGCTTAATTAAGGTTTAATTAAAATCTAATTCTACTCTTAATTAATTGATCTCAACTTTTTTTATGAATGTTTGGGGGGATGACCTTTGCCTCCCCCATTTTTCTGAGATTTTATTGATTGCTTAATTAAGGAAATCAATTGATTAAACTTTAATCATTTCTTAATTAGTGATAATTAGTGAATGAGCAGTGATTTAATTAATTATTTAAGCCTATTATCTCTTTGAATAGTAAGGAGCTTAGGAATGTGTTGGGATATTTTCTTTAATTTTCTAAGTTTCCTTCACTGGAATTTAAGTTAATGATTAATATAATTCAATTAATTAATTAATCTCAGATAAAAAAATAATTAAGTGTTTGAAGTGACTTAGGGTTAAGATTGAGCCTTGTCCAATCCCTTTCCCCAAGTTAATTTTATCATTAATCAAAATAATCATTATCAATTAATTATAAGCTTTAACTCAATCTAAAATTCACTTCATACCTAAGCAATCTTTAATTAATCTTGGGTAACACTTTTAGTGTTCAATAATCCAAAGTGAGAGATAATGAAATTATGATTAGCTCATATGTGTGAGAAAATCATAAAAATAGTTAAGTGAGATCACTTAATCCTAATTAACTATTAATGAGAATATTAGGCCCCTTTCATTTCTTAGAGCATTACAAATTTACTTTTTTATGTAGTTGCATATCATATTAGCTCATTATTAATTAGCTAATTTACTTAAGGTGATGCGGTGGGGTTAATTAATTGGCTTAATTCTACCTAAACCATTTAAACCATCAACTTAATTACTTCTTCATTAAACCAAATTAACTCACACATGGGAAATGGGATCAAGATTAACAAATCTCTTTCATTTCCTAAATCAGATCAAACTCGAAATTAAAAATGCCATTAAATAACTTTGGTTTATTTTAAATAGCCATATTTAGTATGATTGTCCTTAAGAAATAATTGGAATGAATGAGATCATGTGCTTATGTTCCTTTATTTCTTTCCAATCATATTAAATGTTGCTTTCCATGTGTAATCATGCATTCATTTCTTTTAAAATTAACTAAATGAAATGGTTTCTTTTATGTCAAATTACATGTGTTGATTTAAATTAAAATAGGTGTATTATTACTATTAAATCAAAAGTTATATTCAAAAGCCCATAAATCAATTATAATATATAGAGTGATGTTAATTATAAATATCTATAAGTTTGCATGCGTTGATAATATAAGATATGCAATATGAAGCTCTCTTTCCTTACTTATATGGATTTGTATGGGATTTATAAATGTATAGTTCATTTGAAAAGAACACAACATTTGTCTAAATCTAGCCCTATGCATCTCCATGCTAAGACTTAGGAAGAATTTCATATCACATATGTAAATCACATAATCAAATCAAATATGACTTCTTACATGACTTCTCGTTCGTGGTTCTTTTTGCATGTATACGAGAAAAGTGGTATATTAGGACACCAGGGCTATGAAGCTTTAAGTAACCCTAAGTAGGTCTTCCTTAGCTACATGGTGTAGAATAATGTGAAGTACTCACTTAAAACTCTTATACATATGTATGTATGATGACCAAATGAATAAGAATCATAATCAAATTAAATAAAATACAACTTTTGCAGTTTTCCTATTCTAGTTGCTTATACATTTATATGTACATAAGAAAAGTGGTATATTAGTCGGACACCCAGTAAGATTTTAAGTAAAAGTAGGTCTTGTACCTACTGGTGTAGAATAATGACTACTCTTAAAATCTTATACATATGTATATGATATGACCAATGAATAAGAATCATAAATCATAAATCAAATACAACTTTTGCATGGGTTTTTCTATTTTATAATTGCTTAACATCTATATGTATATAAGAAAAGTGGTATGTTAGTTTGAACACCCAGTCAAGCTTTGTAGTTTAAGTATTCATATTTAGTGTAGAATAATGTCGTACTAAAACTTTTATACATGTAAATGTGTACTTAGCTAATAGATGAAAAATCCCTCTTTTCTATTAAAAGACATGCATTTATAATTCAATCAAAATGAAATATTTAAATTAAATACACTTCTTTGCATTCATCATTTAAGTGCTAAGATATACATTGTATGTATAGGTATGTTTAGATTTAATCATGTGTATATATACGATGGAAAGAAATGAATAAATATGTGTTATGTGATAGTAATTCATTCTAATTAATCTTAAGATATTTTTATTGAATAAGGTCATTTAGAGTGAACTTAAACTTAGGATTGATTAAAATATAATAAGTCATTCTAAAAAATTGATTAATTAACTTGCTTTAGAAGTGACTTAAGGTAGGGATAAAAGAGATTCTATCTCTTTCTTCTCTTTATCACACTTAGTTGTTAAGTGTAGGATATATGAAACAAAAGAAAATACTAAGTAAAATATTCAAATCAATTAAATCACTTAAGAGAAATCAACCTTTATAAATTAAATCACACTTAGTAAAATTATAAATCTAAAGCCTAGTTAGAACATACACACACAACTTTAATGCTAAACATTACCACTTTAGCTTTATATTATGTTGGGGTGTGTATGGTTTGATGTATTCTTATTTTGTGATGTATTATTGTTATATCTTGGATGTTATGGTATATGTGTGTAGTAGATGTTAAGTCGATATTAGCCTAATCATGCTTTAGGGGTTATACTTAAGGGGTCGTTGTAATAAAAATATATATGCTTTTGTTATAGGTTATACCTCCCATAATCCAAGTTAGGGCAGTGGGCTTGGTTATGTGTGGGGCTAAGTCCAAATTATTCATATAACTACTTGGGTTATATGGTGGTTTGGCTAATAGTTATTTTGCAGGTGTAGCTAGATTTACTTTTCTTCTTTTATATAATTTTACATTAGGACTAGGATAAGTTTATGGGGATTAGGATGAGCATTGGTTATAAGACTAAGTCTTATGTACCATGTGATGCCTTTGAGTAAGCACATCCAAATCAAGATAAAGGAAGAAAGAAATGAAATAAATCAAATGAAGAAATGAAAGATGAAGAAGAAATGAAGAATGAAGAATGAAGACCCCAATAATATTCATTATTTGTAAGTGTAATTATTCTCTTGTAATTGGTTGTATAAGGGTACCCATGTTTCTTTTCGGTTATATGGTGCAGAGCATCGACCTCTTATTCTTTTGCGATAAATTTATAGAATTATTTGATGTTCTGTTTAGCTTATGCATTAGAAAAAAAATATGTAATTTTCATAGTTTATTTATGATTGATGATTGTTTATATGGCTTGCATACAATTAGGCTCTATGATAAAATTAATTTTTCTACCCAAACTAAGAACTTATAACTAAACCTCTAAAAATAACTCATAACCTCATATAAAAAAATTAGGCATTAAATCAAGATAATAAAATATTTAGCAACCCTTTGGATGTTGTATGTTTAATATTATGCATAATCATCTTATTTCACTCTTATTAAGGGATGACTTCTTTGCTAGATAGTAAGGGCTTAACTTTTGAGAGCCTATGATGGAAGAACACCTTTTTCCCTTGATTTGATTATAACCAATGTCTCATGCATTTAGGCATACAAAATTATAGCTTGTGTTAAAATAAAGAGTCCCAAATTAAATAAAATTTGATAAAAATTTACATTATATTAAGTCATTATTCATACCCCTCATGCTCTAGTCTCTTAGGGAGTGGGTTTAAGGACTTAGTTTCTTTTTAAACAGTAACAACCTAGCCATCTTGCAAAAATATATGATTTGCACATGAATTAAGCGTGG